>JADMLD010001382.1:0-405695 GCA_017589585.1 Phylloscopus whistleri
CCCACGACCACAACAATTCCTTAAAGCACAATCCAGTTCATGCATCTTGACAGTTTAATCCACACATTTATTTGGGTAGCAGCAGGGATTTTCATGCATGTGACAAACTGGTGTCCCCCAGCTCAACCAGGGTACGTGGGCACACTGTCTTCTTCCCAGTTGCCAAATATCTCCATGGATCTTCACTTTTCCAGGCAGATTAAGGCAGACACCTATGTGATCCCTAACAACCACTAAAGCTCGGTTCATGCTAAAGCAGCATGGCTGCACCCAAACTTCCCAACACCAGTGGGAGCTTCCTGAAGAACCTCTTAATGGCAGTGGGAAGCCAGTCCCTGTGTCCTGTCCCTCCATCCCTTGTCCCCAGCCCCTCTCCAGCTCTCCTGGAGCCCCTTTAGTCTCTGGAAGAGCCTCTAATGTCTCCCTGGAGCTTTCTCCTCTCTCCCAGCCTCTCCTACCACAACTCAGGGAAGCAGCACCATCAAAGAGTGGATTCCAGCACACTCTATATACCAGACTTTAACTAAAATAGATCTTCTATGGTATGTGACATGTGGGGCCACAGCACAAAGGAAAACATTCCTAACATGTCCATGGAGGAGAATCACTCCTGGTAAAATAAACACCTCCAATCACATGGGGTTTTTTTTATTCCAGGTGTTTGGGTTTCTGACACAGTACAGCAAGTTCTTACTGATAAGACAGAAGGACACAGCTGAATTCCTCTCATCCAGCAGCGAGCAAAAGGAATCCAATGCACAGCACGGATTTCATTAAATGGCAGCTTTCTATTTTTAACAGCTGAACATAAAAACCCCATGTTCAAATGATAGGTTTCAGAAAAGTATGCATTCAAAATCTGCCAGAAACGTCCAGAACAAGTAGATTGTCCCTGAACTCACCTCCTGCTCCAGTTACCCATGATCAAGGTGTGATGTGCATTGGCAATGAATACTGGGCTCTCAGGGGTCTCTAGAGAACCCTGGGCATCCAAAAATGTCTATTTTGGGTTGACACCAGCAGGCAGTGTGATTTTGGCCAAATTCCTGGAGCTTTTGTGACTGATTCCTTCTTCCAGCTACAGCACAATAGGAGGTATGGCCCCACCTCAGTCACAACTCCAGGAAAATCAAGGGGTTTGGATGAATGGCTCTGACCTAAGTCCATTAACACCCACATTGGGCAGGCAGCACTGATGCCTAAATCCAAGCTATCTTGGAAGCCCTTAGGATTTCTCACTGTTGTAAGTGCCACTCACTGATTCTGCAATCATTTAATGGATTACATCAGACCACCTTGCCAGGGTGACACCCGTATGATCCTAAAGCACATAGGCTCAAACCTCCCCAAGGAAGAACTGGGACACAAACTCAATGAGGAAAAGGAGCAGTCCTAAAAGAAAAATACTGTGGGGGGGGGAAATCCCAGCTTAAATAGAAGAACTGCCTTCAATGTCTATGCAATTACAGTGGGAGGAATCTGTGAGGACGTTTGCTGCCTCGGGAGCAGTGACGTCTGCTCCAGCCCTCCCACACTGTGGAAGCGTGGCTCTTCCCACAGCTCAGGGAGAACTCCCCAACTCATTTTCCCTAGCAGCAGCAAGGAGGGATTACTGAAGGAGTCAGGAGGGAAATCTCTCAATTCAATGAGATCCTTGGGTAGACACTGAGAAACAGCAGAATCACGTTTTCCTTTTTTTTCCCTCTTTTTTTCTATTACCTCCTCCTCCCACCCCTCTAAAAAAACCTTCCCAGGCACCAGGGAACAGATTTTTCTCAGTTTCGTGTATCCAGAACATCACCAGCTGTAACCAAGTCATGAAACATGTTCTGCTTGGAGGAGACACACTTCAGGAAACTGAAGTACTTTTATATCTCACCACATTTTGAGCTCATGCTAAATTCTGGGAGTGGGCAACACTGACTGTTCTCCTGGACTGCACACTGTTAATTTGTAAAATTGTTTTGTAAACCTCCTAAATTTCCTTTTTTTATACATTTTGTATTATTTTCCAGCTTGTGTCAACTTGTGGTTTAAAAGAGCTGAGTACCTGTTAAGTTACCCACACACAGGGATTAGATCTGTGATGGTCTGGCAGAAAATGGTGGGGAAGAAAAAAAAAGAAAAAACCCTGGCAGACTTAACAACTGCTCTTCCCTGGCTGTGCCTGGGGTATTCCTTTAGAACCACAGCTCATCCTGCTGCAAGCAGCAGGTAAACCCCTGGAGCAGAATCCAACCCAGAAGTGCCACTCTGGCAGGTGATTAAAATTAAAATTTTACAATTGGGAATTTCATGGTCAGTGTCCCAACTCGTCTGGAATTACTTTGCCTGCAATGGAAGACACAGCAGCAGAGGAGTCTTACACAAGATGAAAATATGGATTAATTTACCTGGTAGGTGTTGTCAAAGCTGTCATACATGAACCTGGTGATCAAGGAAGTCTTCCCCACTAAAAGAAGAAAAAAACAAATGGATTCAAGGACCAATTTCAGAGCAAGTTTTAAGCAAGTGATTTAAAAATGGTTTACTGTGTCCAACAGATCCATAGTACACACTTTAACTTCCTGCAGGGACAAGAGCAGTTATTTACAATTGTAAAGGCATTTTTTCCCTGTATCATTCCCAGCTACCACTCTTAAATATTTGTGATTTGAGATGAAAATTAATTTCATTGCTCTGTTTTCTACCAAGTCACTCAGTAATTTTAGTTAAACTGAATGAATTTAACAGCCCCTATAACTGATTATTAGCAACAAAAAGCTCTTCTCACTCATAAAACACGGGAATTATTCACTTTAAAACCCCACCATCCTCACAATACTTATTTTCTACTCCTCTAAGACCAACACCACAGCAGAGCTGGGCCAAAGCCTAACTCATACTTTCTAGGCTTTTTCTTTCTCCTACATCTTCACCTGGAGGGATCAGCAAGACACAGAGGAACTGGAACATCTCCAGCTGCCCCATTTTGATGTGTATAAATCCTCTTTATTGTAGGCCAATTATTTAGGAAACAACTGAAGTTACTCGGGGCTGCATCACTTCCCAGTGTTTTTTCCAACCTCCTTGCAGCTGGAACTTGCCATCTCCCAGTGGCAGAGGAGAGGAACTGTGTGACTTGTGTTGGACACCAAACACTGCATGTGCAGATGAAAGCTAAGAAAGAGTGCTCAAGGCAGAGCTTGTGTTCTCCAAGCAATATTCCAAGGATTTTACTTCTTTGCCAGGGTGACCACCCAGTGAACACAGGGATTTAAGACAAGATTAAGGTCCCTTCCAACCCAAACCATTCTATGATTTTTGGGGTGAGTTTTGGGGGGTTTTGTTGGTTTTAGATCTTAACATAAGAGTGTCACCAGAATCTCCAGTATCCCAATTAAGCAGCATTTTCATCTTCAGTTAACTCTGACAAAGGGCTAAACAAACAGGAACCTAACAGACAGCCTCAGCCAGACGAGATTTTCCCATGTCAGAATCTGAATTCTCATGTGAATTTCTAACATATTCTGCTCTGGAGGCAGAATCAGGTTTCCCACGAAGTTAAAAAGCTGCCTTCACAAAGGTAGAGCAAATATTCCCTTCACTGAGTAAGTTTTCGGAAGCAGCACATCCCAGATGGGAATGATTCCTGAATCCCTTACTCAGATTTGTCCCATGGATGTGCTGAGCAGCTCGAGCTGGTGCAGGACAAACAGCCACGAGCTGCTGTGAGGGGAGGAGGGATTCATTCCAGACCCAGTGACAATCCTCAGGAGACACAGACAAGCAAACCTAAACCCTTCCCGCTGCAGCACAGGCTGAATCCCAGGAATTGATCTGCAGCATCACAAACAAGCTGGTTTTCCTCACGTGGCCACTGATGCAAACAGCCCCATTTAATTCTTCACGGATCCAATCTCACCCAGGAAATTATTTGCTTTGGTAACTCATGACCCCTCAAGGACAATGAAGTGTTCCAGAAAATTTTTCCCTTCTGAGTGACACGTCTTGGATGAGATCTGTCCACAAATCATAAAATATGAAAATACTCTCTTTATTCCTGGAGCCTCCCTACCCTACCTTCACTCATCTCACAAAAAGAGGGGGGAAATAAGGTACTGCTTGGCTTGTTTATATTTAAATATCAGCTTCAACCAACATTTGGAGAGAGCATCCTAATGGACTTAGTTCCAAGACATTTCTTTTCTGAACAGACCCAGGTTTATGTTGACAGGCACCAGATCAAGATGGTATAACACCAACTGCTCACAGTTTTAATTCCATGAATACTGAGGCATTGCCATTCCTCCTTTTAAAAAACCCAAAGTGACTCCTTTTAGAAATCCTGGCAGGAACGAAAGCCCACAGTTCCCACTGTATCTCTAATTTCTGTTCCGCCTTGCTGGCCGTATGTTCCTCCAGTTCCCAGAAGGCATTAATTTGGGAGTGATTGCAAGCACGGGAGAGGACAGATTCAGAACTCAAATTCATCTTGGAAAATGCCAAAATGACCTCAAGAGGCAAATGAAGCTCAGCAGGGACAAGCAGAACAAGGTAATACACGGAGACAAGAACAACCAGCTGCTTAAAATCCAGATGGGAAACAACTGGGTAAGTAATCCGGGGGTTATAGCTCAAGGAACAGATAAGACACTCAAGACTTCAGCTTTGTTTCATTAAGATGCTGGTTTGGGTTGTTTTTTTTTTTTAATCTAGTGAGTTAATTTAATCTCTTGGAAAAATTTCCACACACTAATGCTGTCCAGGGCAGCATTAGTCAGCAATGCAATATCCTTTAGGCCAAAATATTCCTGGTATGCTGCTGGAACAAGTCCAAGAAAAAGGTCAGTATCACATCCTTGGAGGGACAGAGGTGGGGGAGGAAATGCTGGGAATGGGGTTTGCTTTGCCTGGACACACTGACAGCTGTGCTAGAGGAAGCGAGGGAAAATCGCAAACAATTCAGGAGCTGAGAAGGAACTTTTTGTCAAAAAACCAGGCAGCTTGCAGAGTTTCACAGCAAGCAGCTGAAAGGTGAGGGCTAGAAGTGACTCACTGCTCAGGAAAAGTTGTCTCCAGCCACTTTTCCCACTGTAGATCAAGATCTAACAGCTAAAAGCTGAGTCCAGCCACAATCCGAGCAGGAAGGGCACAAAACTGGGAAATTGAGGCAATCAGACTTCAAAATAACTTATTCAGCTGGGCAGTGAATTCTCATCCCTTCCTTGGCATGCAGAGTTGTCAGATGTCATTCCACTCTAGGAATTTACATCCAAGGCATCCAAGAATCTTTTGAAGAGAAGTGAAGCCAAGTAAGTAAGTGATTAACCAAAGAAAGCATTTGTTTCAACACTGATCCTGAACGTCAGTTCTGGACATTTTTCTGTCATTAACAGGCTGAAAAATGGCTTCACCAGATGAGTTCTTGGCTCCTTCCAACCTTCCATCCAACAAAACCTCCAGACCAAACAGCTCCTAATCACACAGTTATGTCTCAGACCATTGCTTAGGTGATTGCTGTGATTATAAAATCCTAGAAGGTTTTGGGTTGGAAGGAACCTTGAAGACCAGCTCATTCCAAACCCCTGCCACAGGCAAGGGCATCTTCCACTATCTCAAGTTGCTCCAAGCCCTGTCCAGCCTGGCCTTGGACACTGCCAGGGATCCAGGGGCAGCCACAGCTGCTCTGGGCACCCTCTGCCAGGGCCTGCCCACCCTCACAGGGAATGATTTATTCCCAATATCCCATCCAGCCCTGCCCTCTGGCAGTGGGAAGCCATTCCCTGTGTCCTGTCCCTCCAGCCCTTGTCCCCAGTCCCTCTCCAGCTCTCCTGGAGCCCCTTTAGGCCCTGCAAGGGGCTCTGAGCTCTCCCTGGAGTCTTCTCCTCTCCAGGTGAGCACCCCCAGCTCTCCCAGCCTGGCTCCAGAGCAGAGGGGCTCCAACCCCCAGAGCACCTTCTATCATCTAATTATCCATGTACACTTCTGAAGGGGTCCAGCTCCAAAAGGAATTTTTAAGCTCAGATCTGACTTGCTCAGATGGTTTTCTTCAGCTGGATGAGTTCTGGAAAATTCTGGACCTGGTGGCTCCTGTCATGAACTGGCTGCCCACCCCATCCACATGAGTTCTGGAATGTTGCAGTGGTTTCATATGTTCTGGGACAAGAAGAAAGTGGCTGCTCTGATATATAAAATTAGGACACTCCTAAAAGGAAAGGTTTGATCACTGGTTCAGCAGATGCCCAAACACCAACACCCTCCTGAATCAGCAACTGAATCGTGGCAGCAAACAGCCGAGTGCCCAAACACGACTGAGTTAAAAGATGGGAAGTTGTGAAGTTCCTATCAGCAGAATTGCCATGAACCAGGAGGGGCTAAATTCCAAGCCTTCAGTTCATCAAGTCACCCTGATCAATCCCCTTTGTCTGGGAGCTTTGAGCCCCTGCCTGGCAGGGATTTCACAGCGAGAATTCAGCTGCAAGATGGAATCAATACGATGATCTCGCGCTTCCAGCCACTTTGATCCGACAGCAGCTGCTGGAGAGATTCCAAGGTCGTTCCATCTGATTCTTGCAGGCTGCCTTTTCCCAGCTCCTGGGGAGATTGGTGTGTCCAGCAGCAGCCCCCAGCACTGACACTGATGAACGGTGGGCTCCCACAGCTCCTGGTGCCTCTAACGAGGCACTGGGGAGCAGGGCACAGACCCATTAGGTAACACAAATCACCTCCCTGCCAGCACGGGATTAGAAGGTCATTTGTTGCCAGAGTCTGCAAAGGGCTCAGGCACCAGCCAGGAGTGACCTGCAAGGAAAAGTAATTGGGATTGTGCCACTTGGACTGTGTGATGCACGAGGAGCAAGTCTGACACCGCCCTCTCATTTTCTTAGGCACATCGTACCAGAGATTCACATCCTGTCCAAGGGTTCTTCTGGAGAAATCACATTTAAATCACTAACTTCATCCTAGTGGTTGTTTAGAACTTTCAAAGCATCAGCAATCAGGAAAAAAAAAAACCCAAGAAATATCTTGAAAGCAAAATAACCTTAAAAAGTAATCAACACATCCAGCCTATCGAACTGGAAAACTGCACTTGGCCTCTCCCAGCTCTCAGAAGCAGCCCTGGCTAAGAGATCCAACCTGCTGAAAGCCAGAGGTAAAGGGAGCAAGATGAGGAAAGCCTTCTCCTCACATAAGCAGATAACTCACAGTGTAATCCCAACATTTGACTTGCCCTTTACATGATTCCTTTCAGAAGTGATTGAAGGATAAACCCCAGTGACACTACAACTTTCTTTCAGAGATAAGGATGAGCCTCATCTCAAAATCTTCACTGGAATTATTTTGTTGGAAAAAAAACCCCAAGCCAAGGCATGAAAAGGAAAAGCATTGCTAAGAACAATATATTGAATTACGAATGCCTCAAAACCATTTTTAGATTTGTGTTTAAAAAGAAGCCCCAAAAGCAAGATGCAGAGAGTTAACTTTAAATGATCTGTACGAGCCAGTAAGAATATTTTTAGATATGCCACTCCCAACACTGGAAACAGAAATGCTGTAATAAAGTGATTAAAGCAGCTTCTTTAAAATATAATAAAAACATCCCCTATCCTCCTCTGCTCTTCACTGTCAAACAACGGAAATTTCACCTGGTTCCCTCAAAGCAAGAAACAAAACTCATTCATTATCCAAAGGCACTGACAGAGCCAGCAGACTGCATTCATCCAAGGAATTCTCAGTCAGGTGAAGTTTGTCTCAGCCACAGTGAGGAACTCGGAGGATGGAATCCAGTCTAGTCCCAGGGAGCAGAGGCAAAAGCCACAGTTGAGGAGGTCTCATCTCCTTGCTCTAATTAAAGGATTTTTTTTATCCTGATTTTTTTCCCTATTGATTCCACTCCTGCTCTATTGTCAAACCTATTTTTCTGCTATTTCTTTCCTGATGGGAGATGAGATCAGACAAAAGGACCACCTGAGCCAATTCCTTACAGTTTTAAGTCCTCAATAATTTTTTTTTTTTTTAAATCAAGAAAAAATAAAATTAGTAGAAAGCCTGTAAAGTATAAACCTTCTTGAAATCCATGCATGGACCCCTCTAAGTAGTATAAACAAAATGGTTCAAACAGCCCCTTTTAAGATTATTTATTCCTAGCCTGGTTAAAGATCTAGGTTATAAAATATACTGTGGTCTTATTATACAAATGTGGTTCATTAAGAAGGAATTCAAGATTCTGTTTAAGAAGTTAATGTAGAATATCCAGAGTTACAGGGAAACAAGACCCAGAAAAACATGGAACAATTTAGGTTTGTTTAATACCGGTTTTGGAATTCAAGAGATGCTCCATCATTTTCTACCATAAATATATTTCATTCCTCCCAGAGAACAACTCACCTTGGTTTTAGCTGACTCTGGGTTTGATACTCATTCCAAGCAGAACAAACAATGGCCTGGAGCTCGTGGCAGAGATCAAACACGGAGATCAGGCAGCGGAAATTAAAGCAGGGACAGCGAATCCGCCGGCTTGGAGGGAGCAGAGCACAGGGAGCACCCTCTGAACACAAAGTCCCCTCAACATAATTCCAGCAGTTTTATTCCTTCTATTTTATGGGCAACTCCTCTGACAAAGGAGATTTGCAGCTGCTTTGCTTCCCACAGAACCACAGGCCAGTGAGGACCTGCACACAAGGTGCAGATGCCAAATATTGGTATTTAGGTATTTCTTGGGCAGTTCAGGACACATTTTTGTCTACAAGGAGACTTTTAGAATGCAAGAAAATAAATCATAGAATCACAGAACCGTTTTGATTGGGAAAGCCCTCCAAGATCATGGAGTCCAACCATTCCTCCAGCACTGCCAAGATCATCACGAACCCATTGACCCAACTGCTGCATCCACAGGGCTTTAAATCCCTCCAGCAATGGGGATCCAGCAGCTCTCACAGGGCTACAAACAACACCCACATGGCAAACCTCAGCCCCAAAATAAGTCAAAGCCCTCCATGAACTTTCACACAGGCTGCAGAACCTGCTCCAACCTTCTCTGAACCTCCTCCAATGTAAAACAGCCACAAACTGCTGGCAGCAGCAGTTTGTCCATGATTGTAGGGGAAAGGAGGACAGACAGCAGAGCAATCACCTCCAAAAGGGGTTTCTGGCAGTTTATTTGTGGAGGTTTTATGGCATCCTACCTCGAAAAGGAACTCTAGAAAGACAGACACAATGTCAAATTGCAATAGCATTGCAATAACAATGTCAAACAACTGCAGCTGGCCTTTTTAGACCAATGAATCCCTGCCAATCCTTCATTTCTTTTCAGGTCACCACCACAACAAAGATTTTATTTTGCCTTTTAATTAAAAGCACTATTGAAAACTGTTTGATACAGTCCTGGATCAATTACTTTGGCTTCAGGGATTGCTGGCAGCCTGGAGCTCTCAACTGGAGAATCGCTGGCCTGTACCCACACAGCAAAGGAGGAAACAAACAGAAATTCAGGGACTGGCAGTGGAGGATTCCCATAGTTCAGTTCCATTCCCAGAGCAGCCTGCTCGACCTTGGTGAACTACAGGGAAAGGTGAACTTGCCCTTTTCCTATTTTCCATTTCCATTTCTTAGCCAGCAGTTGACAAAGCCACAAGAAGTAACTCCTCACAGCCATCACCACAGTTATTCAAAGACTATTTAGAGAAGAAACAATCGAAACTAAAAACTCTACAGAAACCAACCAGAGAATGTGAGAGACTTTTGGAAGCTCCAGGTAATCCTGAAGCATATGGATGCCCTGGAAGTGTCCAAGGCCAGGCTGGACAGGGCTTGGAGCAATCTGGGACAGTGGAAGGTGTCCCTGCTCATGGCAGGGGATGGGACTGGATGGGTTTTAAGGTCCCTCCAACCCAAACCATTCTACGATTCTGTAATTCATGGGAGAGTGTTGAGCCTCTTAAAATTAATTTTTTTTTTAAACCCAGGTTTTAACCCCTTTCCAGACGATCAGTAATAGTGCTGTCCCAGTGCTCCACACAAAATGAGTATTTAATGAGATGCAACATGTGATCAATGAACCAGTGGAATAACCAAATTGGCCTCTTTCCTCTGCCCTCCATATGCAGCCCTGAGTGTTTTAAAGTACTGAGAGATTCTGAACAAAAAGCTAATTATTTGCTCATTGTAAATTCAATTCCCTTAATCCTTACAAAGATTCTATCTGGACTGGACTTTGTAAGGCAAGAAGAGACAGTTTTATTAGGGCTGAAGGTGGAGAGATGAGTTTTACTCATTTAACGAAGTAAGAACCAGCACGGCCAGAATTTTGCTGCTGCTGAGGAAATTTCCATTTTCCTTTTACCCTGTGACAATCAGGTGCCTTGAACTTCGCTTGGCTCTTTGTGATGCGAGAATTTCTGAGCAAAACCTTTCAAAGCCTTAACATCCCAGCAATTCCCAGCAACTTCCCAAAGCAGAAAGTGTGACATCAGCCTTTAGCTCCCCAGCCAGCCCTCAGCACTGGTAAAAAAAGCTGCACTTAGCAAAGTGGAACAGACCCTAAGCCAGGGATAGGAGCCTAAATGGATGGTGGGAAGTGTACATGAATATTTATGAGTGTCTGGTGCAGAGCAGCAGGAAGGGAAGCATGGAGTGGAGTGAACTGGCATGATGTAACAGGGAATAACAAGGAATGACACCTACCCAGCAGATGAACACACAGAAAGCTGCACTGGGAATGGCTGGGATCATCTGCAGCTCATTCCCACGTGCTGCAAGAACAGGGATACAAAGGAAGGAGCCAGGCCCTTTGCACAGGAGCACCATTTTAAACTCTAAGGATGTGAAAAAAGCTGCTGTGATCTTGCATTTCACACGCCTTTTCTTCCCAAGACAGAGGGTATAACTTGCTTTTCCCATATCTGCTCTGATTGTTACAGCCCCAGGAAAACAGGGCAGTGCAGCTCCTCAAGGCTCAGGGAAATGTCCTCAAACAGCACCAGAGCTGTTTGTCACTCAGGAGGCCGAGACTCAGCCCTACTCCCTGACCACCACCAAAGGCTCATTTGCAACGGCTTCTAAAAGAAATTCATAATACTCATTTCAAGCCCTGCCAAAAATTAAGTTTCACAAACGTTTGGCACCGTGTTTAAAGACCTGCCCTTGCTACTGAGAAGCAAATAGGAAACAGAATTTTGTTGCAACCCAGTTGTCATCAGAGCAAAGGGGTTTTAGTTCCAGTCAATCTCTCTGGGCAATAATCCATGGAAACAAGAGTTTTCATGCCTGCCCCTTCCTGTCAGGCATTTCCATCATTTACAAAAAGGGACCAATTACTCCCTTATCTACAACAACCAGTAATCAAATTATTAACACTTCAGTAACTGCCTTATAAAAAAGATGATTATGAAAATATGTGTTAGCCTGAAAAGCTCATTAATTCTCATTCATTCTTCTCTTTGGGCACCTCAGAGCACATTCACAGTGTTTTTTTCCACAATAATTTACCCAAGACAGAAGGAAACAGAGGCTGATGCACTTTTCTGACCTAGAAAGTGTTTTTTCCCAGGGTGTTGATGACAGCAGTGCCCAGCAAAGGCTGGAACTCCACTCCCCAACTTTTTTGTCAAATCCAATACAATGCAGAAATGAAGGATTTCTTTTCCTTCTTTCCAAGAGAAAATGCTTTTCAAAATCTACCAGTTCAAGGGTGGTTCATGTCTTAAATTTGAAGCTCTCAGCCTTGCTTTAGATTAGATATACATCTGGACAGAGACAAACACTTGGGATAAAATCTAGCTGCACATTAGTCTCTGTAACTAGGAATGCAGAACTAGTTAGTTATTAAAAACCTGCTCTCTTTTTCCTTAAATGAGAAAATTTTTGTTTTGTTCCTAAACTTGCAGTATACATTTTCCTGGTCTAATTCCTGCTGCACACTACCACAGTTTGCTTCAAATATTTGGCGAAAGAGTTATCACAGAATTGGTTGGGTTGGAAAGGACCTTCAAAGATCATCCTGTCCAAGCTCCTTGCTGTGGCTTTCATTCTAAACAGCCCAGGTGGAACTTCCCTTCCTCAAGGGAACCTGCATTCTATTTCTGCCACTGCAAAAGATGTGAACAGACAGTGACAAGTGGGAAAGTCCCTTTTTCCTCATGGTCACATCTCACCTGGAGATTCCTCCTCCCACTCAGACAGCTGAGCAGGCTCACTGGTATTTACTGGTCCATCTCCAGTGGACAAGAAATTGCCTCTAACAAGCAGAGCAGCAATTCTCCCAAAGGATCCTCCCTTTTACACAACCATTCCCAGGCACACTATGTAAAAACCCAGGAGGGTTTTACAGCTGACAGCTACACACTGAAGGACAACCAGAAAAAAAGCCTGCTCTGCCACTGATCCAAGTATTCAGTGCCATATGGATGTATTTTATGCAGTCCCTGGGCATTTTAAAACCAGCAAGAGAAGCAAAGAATTGTCACTTGTATTTAAAGCTCAGCAGTAGCTAAAGGGAAAAGGAAGAGGCAGAAGAGAGTATTTTCTATTATCCATCTTTTTCTAAGGCAACATCAGCCTGCTGGCTGTCTACAGGCAATTTAGAATCCTGTTTTATTTAGCACTACACTTTTTTCTTGAGGGAGATGCCAGTCAGTTTTACCTGGTATGTGTATTTTTCAGAAATAAACTAAGGCACGAGTTAAGACTGATCATGACTGGCCCCAAGGTAGAAAGCACAGCCTGGACACACAAAGCTGGAAAATGCTCCCCTTCACATTTTGGGATGTGAAAGGATCACACAGATCAATAAAAATGTGTGGAGACTCATTACAAGTTTAATGGCAAACTCAGAACTCCTTCCCGCTAAGCAAATCCTAATCAGCTCTGGCAGAGTTGATAAAAGTAGAACAATATCCCTGATTATTAATGCACAGGCAAGATTTCCTTTGGGATCTGCACCAAGCCTTGTGACAGGGACAAAAATACCCAGTGATAAATAGCTTCATTAACTCTTGTGGGTTTTGTCAGTAATTAGCTTGACTCTTCCTCCCAAAATGGGAAATAAATGAAAGAGCACAATGCAAACAAATCTTGTTCTGTTTGTTCAGTCACAGCCACAAAGAAATGAAACAGTAAAAACGGGTCAGCCTCTGGTTCTGTCTCAAAACCACACTTCGGAGTTTTTTTAACAATGAAGGTGCACACTGAAAAGTTTTCATATAAAAACTGGGCTGTTTTTTACCATCCCATCGTAGAAAAGAATAAACAAGAGTCAACCCCTCACTGCTGAACAGGAAGGAGCAGATCTACTAAATATAATAATTCAATCAGTCTGCCAGCATAGGAAAATAAAAAAAATCATGGAAATGTTACCTCCTAAGCACAGCTATAAAAATTCATTTTAAATCCACGCCTTATGTTCTAGAAATGAAACGTCTTGTCTGGTTTTCTGCAGAGGAATTCCAAGCCAAGCCTGTAACATAACCAGTGCTATTTTCACAGTTTGAAAGGTTTCTAAAAGCAACAAAGCCAAAACGAGTGTCACAAGTGGAAGACCTCCAGGCAATCCCAGTTCTCCTCCCCCAGGATAACACCAAGCCTCTGGGAAGTGACACAATGCCACGTGAGGAGCCAGACTCCCAGTTTTCTGTTGGAGGATCAGCTGTCATCTCTCATGTTCAGAGTGCTGAATCTCCCATCATTTCATACAGAAGGGGCAAATATTCTGATTAAATATGGCTGAAGGTAACTGAGGTCTGCAGAAGTAAAGTCCTGCCCATTTCTGAATGTTGGGTGGGTTTTTAAAACTTAATTGAGGTTAAACTGGTGTGGAAGCCAGAAACTGTCTTCAACTTCCTATAGCCAAGCAAAGTAGGAGTTTTGGCTTGGAGGAAGAGCCTTGGAATCCTGTGAGGAGCTGAAACCAAAATGCTGCAATGGGGTAAATGAAACACGCACATGAACACCTGGAAAAACGGGGAACAGCAGGAGCAGGAAGGGAATCTCGTGTGCCAATTGCTGCACAGCGTGGTAAATGTGGTTTCATTCAAATGAGGAAGAACAAACCCAAGATAAGGTAACCAGAAGATCAAGATTTGGAGTAACTGTGCAGATAAGGAAAACAAAAGAACAGGCAGACACAAGAATTTTGCCCAAGCCATAAAGGATGAGACAAAGCACCTAAAGGAAAGGTCCCGAGCAGTTTTGACTCCTAAGAGGTGCAGGACAAGTGTCACAAAAGCATGGAAAGCCCAAAAGACACCATGAGCATCCAGCTGTGTCCCATCCTGTGTCATAGGGCAGAAATCTTGGCCCTTTGGAGGGCAGGGATCAGAGTGGATAGTTGAGATCTACACTACAGTGGCTGTGAGGGAAATCCAGATTAAGATGCCTTTCATTTCCACATGGATGAGTTTAACACCAACCAGAGAACAGGAATTGTGGATGACACACTCACGTTTTCATGGATATCAAGCTTGGTTAATTAACTAAAGGGTACTCACAGGTCACCTTTACATTTCAAAGACTTCTGTGCAGTCTCTCATTATTTGCCAGGAATGAAAAAAAACCTCCAAAATTTACAGACTCACGAGAATATTTTTTCACCACAGCCTGAAGACTTTGCTTTGCTTCATATCTTACATAGTTAAGGCTTTTAAAATAGTGTTCTGTGAGGTTTCAAATATTCTCCAAAGGACTTTATCTTTACTGCTGAGGCAAAGCACGGCAGACTCTGGTACTGCACAGCTGTCTCCTGGCTGCACTTCCAGTGTCCTACAAGTGGGAAGGGCTGAGCCATAACCAAGACTTCAAGGGGTCAGGTGACATTTACTATTTCCTCCTTCCCAAAACAGCCTGCTCATTATTGCTTCAATAACCCAAACAGCCCCAGAGAAACATATCATTGTCTTAGTAACTCAATTTCTGGACAAAGTATCAATTTTGGATTGAGGTGTTTGGGTTGAAATTTCAGAATAACTCAACTTTACCCCAGATTATGACAGTTTTGCTGTGAGCACAGTGAGACAAATTAAGTGGTTTTAGAGACACCTCCAAACATTCTATTCTATTCTATTCTATTCTATTCTATTCTATTCTAATTCTAATTCTAATTCTAATTCTATTCTATTCCCCTTGCTTCAACACAAAAATTTGACCTATTGAGTTTCAGAGCCCAATACTGAAGTTTTATTATTGTCATGCAAGGGTGGCTCAATATTCACTTTATATATGATGGCAGTTAAAGCCCATGGGGGTGAAATCACTTTTTGAAGCATCTACTGCTTCCAGATTCTATCATTCCAACTTTCCATTAAAAACCAGTGCAGGACTAAGCAAAAATCCACCAGGAGACCTTCAGTAATTAATCATTCATAAGATCCAATTTTTACATCCCAGTATTTTATTTTTAAACACCTAATTATCTGCTTGTAAAAGGCTTGAACGAAATAAAACGCTACATATGGAGATCAAAAGTAATTAAGCCACTCTGGACAGACATTACATTGGAAGGGTGGATCTGCTCTGCCAGGAGTGGTTCAGGAAAGTGCAAATACCACATGGACAAAAGGGGAAGGAGCCAAGAGCTCCTCCATCACCTGAAGTACAAGAGATCCCTTCAACTGATTTCTAGATTTACAGCCACTTTAAGTCCTCAATTTAAGTCAGAAACTAAATGCTACCCAATCATTTTGCAAAGAAGAAGCAGACCTTGAAGACATAATTATGAATTTCTGACACAGTATTTGGTCCCATAACAAACCATATTCATGGGCAGTTTAGACAGAAATCTGCATAAAAATCCTCAAACAGAAAGTAACTTCTGTTAAATAAACTGCAAATGATAGGCTAATGCATGGTCTAATATGGAAACACTCTCCTGGATTCCTCAGAGTTATATTCCTGAGGCGGGGAGAGAGAGAAGCAGCAGAGAACAGCCACCTGAGGATGCATTTCTGAAGGGAAACATTCCCTGCTTTGAGCACTGAGCATTATCCTGATGCAAGCTGAACCAGCAGATGCCAGCATCCAGCTGAGGGAATCCAGGCATCGCTTCCCTGGATCACATGCCAAATGGAGCCCTTGGAACAAGCTCCTGCTCTCTTCCCAAAGATGTTTTGCCCTTGAAAGCACAACAAGCACTGCTAAGTCAGCCATTTCCAGCGAGGAATTAGAGAAGTTTCAGGAGACCTACTAAAATGCAAGGGATTACCATTCCCTTCCCTTCCCTCCATCCTTAAACTCAGTTAAATTTTGCCTAACGTTTCCCCAGCACCATTATCCCACCGGCAAAACAAGCAAATACTTCCTCCTGCTCCCTCCTCTCCTGACTCCCTACACTGCCACAAAGAAATTTCTGCTCTCTCACACTGTGGTGACAATTTTCCTGCTGGGGGAAGGAGAAAAGAAAAAGAAGGAAAGGAAAAGAAAAGAAAGAGGAGATGAAAAAGAAGAAAAGGAAGAAGGGGACGAGAGCTCCATATAGCATTTTCCTCAGTGATTCCATCTTATTCCCAAAACATGTCATCTCCTGGGCAGCACTGGAAGGTTTAGACTTATCCTCTGCTCTTTCCACACAGGAGGTACAGAACAGCTTCCACAGGAGCTCCCTCAAACTCATTCTCCAGGCAGACACACAGGTGAGTGTTTTTTCAGAAGCGAGTTTGGACAAGATCCTAAAATAATCCTGATTTAAGGTCGATGCAGGCTGGCTTATGAAGAGGCAACTTGTAAAGGAAAAAAGTGCCCAGAGCACATTCACTAAGCACAGCTCTCCTCCAGGCATCTGCTGATCCGAGCTGACAGGGATGGCTGTGGAGAACACCTGGGGACTGCTGCGAAAAGAACCGGAGCTGTACTGACACACACGGCTTTGTGCACATGCTGCAACTCCCCGGCCAGGCAGAGGGAAAACAGCTGGTGTAAAATACAGGACATGGACACCAGGGCGTGTGCAAGGGCAGCACAGAATCCCGGGGGTTTGGACCAAAAATACCCCAACCACAGTTTGGTTTTTAGCAACAGAAACTCAAAATGTGTAGAAACTGAGACTGGCACAGCTGAAGGAGCTGCAGGCTCTGGGCTCCTCAGACACCTGTATGGGATAAGGCAGCTCATAGCTACAAATCCCTGACACAAGGATTCAAGGGAAGGATATCCTGACACCACACTGTCCTTTCCTCCTTCACATCTCCTGATCCTGAGCTACCCCAGCTCTTCTCCTGGGAACTGGGGCATGACAGAGGCCATCAGACACTCGATGCTCCTGCCGCCTGCACTGCCTGGGCTGCAAATTAAGAACTCCAGGAGTTAAATCTGTTAAACCCTAAAGGATGTTAAACCATTACATCAATTCCCAGCTTTTCAATGGGAAACTTTTCCTCCAAGATCTTCCTCTTTCCCTCTAACTTTTTCCTCTGAGACGCTGACCTCTCCACATGGAGTTTCAGCCAGCTGACAATAAACTTGTTCCTTCCCAGCTGTGCTTCACAAATGCCTTGAAGGAGCCTGAAGGGTCTGCAAACCCAAGGTCTGATATTCATCTGTATGAATTTTAAAAATAAAAATAGCTACTCTTTAAATGGTAGAAATGTGGTTCCAAATAGTAAATGGAACAAGTTCTGATGGTGTTTTATTCTGATCTTTTCTAGTTGAATGGATATTCCAGAAGGAATTGTGGGATTCAACTATAGAAAAAAAAAAAAAAAAGTGTTTATATGAGAAACTGGGTTTGGAGCAGAAATTTCTTTAGACAAGAATTATCCACACTCCAACTAGGATACAGCAGCTTGAAATAAATACTCTCCTCCAGCAGTATTTTCCAGAAGAACAATTCCTTCATGTTAAGGACATATACTAGTTAGGTTCTTATTTAATTGTAATATTTATTCTCTAAGACTTGTTTCTAACTTGAGCAATTCCTTGTATAAACATGCATGGAAAATATTTTGGGGTCTTCAGGCTGCCCTACCTAAAACCAGCTTTAAGTGCACCACAGGATTGGCTCTAGGTTCAGGTCCTTAGGCAAGCAGCTGAGAAGCATCAAATCCAGGGTAAAGCATAGAGCTGTTCTGAGACATCTTAAAAACATCTCATGTAGGACACTTCCTCCCCTCCTCCAGTTTCCAAAAGGTAAAGCTAAAAAGCCTTTGCTCTTCCTGGGATCTGGAACCAGGCAGGCAAAGCCAGATCTCAAATCTCTGCCTCGCTCTCAGCCATGCAAGGCTTGTACAGACTAAACAACCATTTAAAACATCAGCCATACAATTCCCCAGGGAAATTTTTCTCTAGATGGCAGGATTTACTGAAGGCAATGTGTAGTAATTCACACAAGGTTCCTTTTGAGTTTCCTAAAATCTCTCTTGCATTTTTAAGCAAAAAAATGTAAAATTCCTAAGGCCAAGGAATCTATTTTTAACTGTAAATTACTCACTGTGACAGTACAGAGTCCACCAAGCCTAGAAACAGAGGCAATTTATGAGTCCTCTGCATTTCACCAGAGAGGGGGGAAATATTTTAACACCAAACTAGCTGATGAGTCAAGATTGGAAAAGCTTTTTTCACTGGGAAAAGCTTTTTTCAAGTCTGCTGTTGCACTACAGCATCCAAATAAAGAGGTCAATTTTATGGGACACGAGTGTTTGATCTGCCTACTGTTTATGCAGTGTCAGGGGAAAAAAAACCCATCCTCTTCTCCAAGTTGTGGTTTAAGAGCAACTGAAAATAAAAGAAGTGGAAGAGAATTACGGTCAGGACTGTATAGTGATGGATAAAAACCACTCTGATGACTGCCCAGTGAAAAAAAAGACCAAAGATAACTCAGCTAGGGAAGAAAAACGGGAATCTGGAAGAACAGAAAGAATAGGAACATAATTATGATTTGAATATATATTTAATATTAAGAGGCAGCTGGAAAAGCTGAGAAGAAATTACAAGAACTGGTGAGTGAGTCTGGCAGTGAGAGACTGGAGTAGACCAACCCTGTGAAAATCTCTTTGTAAAGCATTCCAAGGTCAGGAAAAAAACAGGAAAAAAAAAAAGGTTGGGATTTCCTTGTGACGATACTCCAACTGCCTTCAGCCATCGGCCCCTCCTCCAGCTGTGTCCAGCTGCTCTGCTGAAGGATTCACCTCCAGCTTTGTCCCAATCAGCAGCACCACCTCAGCTTGAGGACAGCCATCCTGGGTTTTATGCGGACACAAGTGACTTTTCAGCCATTCTGAGTGAGCCAAGGACACAATGCCCAAAAGCTGCTCCAGAAGCAAGTAAGGGGAAGGGGAAAAAAAATAATGAGGTACTATACATCAGACAAAGAAGGCAGCAAACCTCTAGCATGAAGACCTGCCTACTGCTGCTGAGGGAAGTCAGAAAGGAGTCAGAACTTCCTTCAAAAGAGAATGTTCTCCATCTCCTCCACCACTCAGACATCCACTGGATGATTCCATCACCCAGCCACTTCAGATTTCTCGACTAAGCCTTCCTTCCATCAGGCCATTCAAAAAAATCCTCCTGTCACTGACACCAAGGGTTCTCACAGCCAATTCTGTGCTAGCAGAGGAAGACAGGAATGAGTGATTATTTTCTACTCCCAGAAAAGGCAACATCTCTATTAAAAAAAAAAGGAAGCTGCAGAGAAACACTCCTGCACTCACATTAATCCAGTGCTGTATGCCCACTCCTGTGCAGCTCCAGAGCCTCTGCAGGACTGAAGTCCCAACCTGTGAACAGGAATTCTCTTTTCCCAACTCCAACAGCAGCTACCTACGCCCCCTGCCAAAGGCCACACCGACAGGGATCTTGCCAATCCTGCTTCAGCCACTGCTTGGAGCTTTGCCACGGATGCTGCACCCTCCAAGGGCCCCTCTCCTTTTAGCTACACATCTATTCCAGCTTTAATCCCCCTCCTCTTTGTGTTGCACATATCAAGAACATTATGAAAATTAACTTGCTGTAACTCAAACCTAGACAGGGGCATGGACAGGAAGCACAGCAGGAAGCATTTAGAGGAATGGAATAAACTGGCCTCTGCATTAATTACAGAAATGCTGGAGTGGGTTGGTTTTTTCTGCAGCAAGTGCTGATTGCTCCTGAAGAAGCAAACCATTAAAGGAAAGTCACTTAGCAGGATAAATGGCACTCCTCTATATGGTGCAAATGTTAATGGTACAGAGGTTTAAAGGGTCACAACTCAAGACAGAGAAAAGACTGGCTGAAAGTTAAGACATTTTCTCACTAGCAGGTTTAGCTGCCCCTTCCTGGTTTTGGCCATGTCGGAAGACAAAATACTGCTCATCAGTATTGCTCCAGTATTTCTCCCCAGCTCTTTCAATTCTGGGAAAATATGCTTTACAGTTAAGGCAAAGGGATAATTCTGTGTGTTGGTAACACCTACACATGTCTGGATGAGAGAACACTACGAGCCTGCGAATCTCGGAATAGCTGGGTGGCATCTCCAGGGGATACTGGCAGCTTCTCAAGGCACGGAGACTCTTCCAAGTGAGCCCCAAAAACCTTGCTCATTCCAATGGCAGCAGCTGCCATGGGTGACAGCAGCACGCACCCATCCTGGTTTACAGGGGTCCTGCAGAAAGGACACACAAACCAGGGACAGAAACAGGCAAGTTACACCCTCGCTCCAAGAAGTCAAATTAATTAAATGCACTGTTGTGCTGGACAGCTGAATAAGGACCTCCTTCCCAAAAACTCCTTTTTGCCAGACCTAACAGGAGGCAGCCAGAAGCAAGCAAGGGGCTTGACAACTCGGAGCTCACACCGAATTTATTTAGTTTAGTTTCACACAATATTTGCTTCACAGATTATCTTTTTTATTTTTTCATGATGCACTAGGCTTCATTTGGATAGGAGTTAAATAGTACTGAACACACACAAAAAAGTCTTTTTTTTTTCCCAGCTGATATCACTCAAATATTCCAGAACATGGTTTGAACATAAGAGGAAAATATCTGACATAAAATAATTGATGGAATTGTTCGCTGTCCCTGGACCTTTCATTATATTAGAGCTGGAAGAGTTGGGTTTATGCTGAGGGGAAAACAAAGAATTCATTTAGCTTTTCAACTTTGTGTGAGCTCAGTAAATAAATCAAGCAAAGAGACCTGAAAAATTAGACTTTCACTGCAAGTCCACATCTTGGCTGCTGTTTGTTTGCCAAGACACACATTTTTCATTTAAACTACTTCCATAAATAATTTATATTAATGTGTCAAATCCATCCTCATTTTGATGGTATCTGTTAACTTTCAAAACAGTGCTTTTACAGAAGTTCAGGAGCATCTAGGTTGGAAAAGACCGCCAAGATCATCAAGTCCTTGACCAGCCAAGGGGTGGACCCAATGCTCTCAGAGGTCTTTTCTCTGCTCCATGCATGAGATGCATCAACATTTCCACAGGTGTTCAGAAACATTAATGTATCACAAGGTTACTGTTCTCACAGAAAAACTTTGGAGGCTGACTTGAAAAATCTCATGGTGCTCATGCTGAGACAGCAACGTGTGGGTTCTTCAAAGCATTGAAGGGTTTAGCTGGCTTGTTTTGGTTTGTTGGTTCGGGGTTTTATAATCTTAGTGTACACAACAGGTACTTGTATACGCATGAACACAACAAAATGCCTTTAAACATCTGGACTAAATTAGCAGGTAACTAAAAGGCAGCTATTTCCTCACAGACTGATTACAGAAGACAGATTTTTAACCATCACTGAAGCTGAGAAAAATGGCTGTTGGCTCTGGTAACTCCCAAATGCCACATCGTCTGCTAAGGTGGGCTCAGATGAGCTTCCCTGCCTTTGTTTCTCCATTAGTCCCACTTACAGCTCCAGCAAAAGCTTTCAGACATCTGCTTTGCAGAACCTGGATCCAGTGCCAGGTACCACCACCATCCCAAGAGCTGCAGATAGAAAATCCATTATGTCACATCAAGGAATAGGATGATCATTTCCTTCCAAATCACAGATTATTTCTGAGATGCAGAGAGAAAAGCACAGCAGAGTTCAGAAAGGCACAGCTATTCCTCCTTTCAAGAACAGACACAGCTCCATCAGAGGCTTCCACAAATAGACAGGGATCAAAAGGCACTGTGAGAACAGGCACCACAAAACACTGATGTCTTTTTCTCTGTGCTTCTTCCCCACATTGCTGTAGGAAGGGATTTTTCAGCCATGGAGAAGAGAAAGAAGAGAAATGGTGGAGTTCAACATCTTTCAGACGGCAAGGAAGGATCAGACAGCAAGCACACTGCGCTATGAAAAAATCCCAGAACAGTTTGGGTGGGAAGGGACCTGTCACCCATGAAGATGTTCAACAGTGCTGATCCCACGACTGACCCCTGAAGAACACAGGTGAAGACTGAGGCAAAGAAAGTCCTTGTACCTCATCCTTCTCCATATGCCAGAACCAGGTCTCCCGTTTCCTTCCGGAGAGACCCCACACTTTTCCCGGTCTTCCTTTATCGCCACAAAAGCTTTTCTTGTTGCCCCCGATGACTGGCCAGATTTAATTCTATCAGGGCTTTGGGTTTCCTAACCTGATCTCTGGCTGCTCAGACAATTTCTGAGCATTCCTCCCAGGCTACCTGTCCCCACTTCCACCCTTCCAGGCTTCCATTTTGGCTTTGAGGTCGTCCAGGAGTTCCTTGTTCATCCATGCAGGCCTCCTGGTGTTCCTGCCTGACTTCCCCTTTGTTGGGATGCATTGCTGATATGAAGATGTGAAGCCCAAGTTTAGAAACTCATGGAAAATTCATACAGTCCAAATAGAATCCCAAATATCTGAAGGCCCAGCCACAGGAAAACCACAATGTTAGGAAATTAAGGAGAGGGGAGAGGACAAGCTTTCAAACCACTGGACACTCTGGAGTTTGTGAAGCTGAGAATTCCTTAGAAACAAGGGAGTTTTAGGTAGCACAGGGATGAGCCCGTGCCTACTGTGAGCAATGCTACACCAGCCTCATGTCACACACCAAGCACCTGCAGCTCCCCAGTTATCTAATGAGACACATCACACTGCTCAGCAGTGCCTGTACCAACATCGTTATGCAACAGAACAGCTCATTAGTGCTTTCCAAACAGTTATATTTCAAAAGTTATTACACTGCACTTATCAGTGGGCTTTCAATATTAAAAATCTCAGTTCCTGATTAAAAACCAACAAAATGCAACTGGTTCTACTTTCCTTCAAGATCTTACACAGAAATGCTAGCACAGAGAGACAACAGGGAGTTCTTTTGCTTTCTGTACATGTTGGTGCCCTTCAGACCTGCTCGCCAATGAAAGCTGCAGTAGAAACTCACGTGATGAACAAATATTTCTGTTGCAGTGCCCCAGCATTCAGTTCTGCCCACTCAATCAAAAAAAAAAAAACCATTTATTAAGAAGTAGAGGTGTTCCTATGCAAAGCAGAACTAAAGAGGTTATTAATATTTGAATATGTGTCATATTCACTGCAAGTTACCCCAATGTAGGTGATGGGTCCACTCCCTGATGTGACCCAGAAATCAGAATTCCTTAAACTTGAGGCACTAGGACTGATGAAAATCACCTGATAAAACCAGATCAAAGGCAGTAAGAAACCTACTTCCCTACACACAATAGCTCTATCTAATCCCTCAGCACAGAGCTCTCCCTGCCTTTTTAGCAAAGATTAGCATATTTAAAACTGCTAAACTCTGTATAATCTTCAATCATTGAGAAAAGTAATTCAATTAAGGAGAGTGCTGGTGAAGTTGCCTTCTTGCTAGCCAGCCAACGCTGTATCCCTGTACAAGTTTAAAAAAAATAGAGATGGAAAGAGAGGAGAAGATTCTTTTGGCTGGGCACAGATGATGTTGCAGGCTCATGATGCACCCACAGCACAGGCAGCAAGTCCCCAGGCTGGGCCTGGGAGGGGCGTGGGGGACAAAAGCCCCAGAAACAAGGAGATTTTGGGGACTGAGAAGCGAGGAAAATCAGCATCTTAGCATGGGGAAGAGCATCTGCAGCTAGTGATGAACAGCACGAGGCAGAGCCACTGCAGTCCATGCGAATGCTGAGGAATACGGCACTGAACTCCCACAATATGGCTGAGGAGAGCGGAGAAAACCACACACTGCATCCACTGTGCAATCCCACTCTCAAATGGAAATAAAACGCCCAGGGATGCTTCTAGATTTCCCAGGGAAGGGCTGCAAAGCCTGCCCAGTAAGGAACCGCAGTTTAGATTTCCTCAGCCATAAGACACACATTTATTGGCGAGGCTGTGCAGTCAGCACAGGTCTGCCAGCAGCCAGCTCTGGATGCTGAGGCAGCTAATGGCCATCGCAGCCCTTTGTACCATTTCATTTGTCATCCTGAAGTCCCTGGATGTAAACGAACCCAGAGCACTCAGCCTCCCCACCAGCAGCAAGAGGATATCTTTAATTATGGCCTTCCAACAGGGCAGAGAACCTTTCATCTGAACAGGAAGCAAATGCAGCAATCCAGCGCAACAGTTGTACAATGATCTCCTGGGTTTTGAAGGCTGCTGTCCTAAAAACTTTTATTTCTGCATCTCCCTCAACCTTCCAGACAAAGAACAGCAAGGTGTGAGCAGAGCCCACTCCAGCTCCCTTTTTGCAACACCAGATTCTCCTGCAGTTTTCTCCAAAGATTATGAGGACGTTTATTCCTCCAGGAGCCACTTGGAACGAGAGCTCTGCATCCTTCAGGCAGTAAAAAAATAAAAAATTACAGGGAATGACATCATGACAGAGACATCTGAAGAGCTTCAATCCAGGAAGGGACGTGTCTCCATCAGAGGCAGACTCAGGGAGCGCCGTGTCGGAGCATGCCCACGCTGCAGCACCCGCGGGATGCGCGGACACGGAGCTGGCACGGAGTCATCGCCCAGCATCCCAGACAAAGGCAGGGCTGGAGCCCACCCTGCAGCTGCCAGTCCGGCCCTGGATTCCAATCAGCTCCCACCCATCCCTAAGCCCCAGCCCAGGCAGCAGTTTGCAGGGCTGGGAATATTCGGTCAGGAGGATTTCACTGTGCTGTACCCACAGAATCCCTTCTCTCCTCCCTAGGTTTGATGCTATGGCTGGGAATGATTTAAAACCTTCCAGTATAAAACCAGATGATTAGCTGAGAGGGGAAAAAAAATCCTAGAGGAAGCAGATATCTGACGTTATGTCTGCTAGAAGAGACAAGAAATCCACGTGTAAAAGAAGAGCTGCTGAGATTTAAGATCTGCACCAGGTGCCACAACCTTCCATGGAGGTATTTGAAAAGCTTCATGATATTGAAGCTCAGAAATACTGGTAAACAAGCCAGGGATTTTGCAAATGCACTGCCAATATTTCAGATTCCTGTTATCAAATACCTGGGGGAAAAAAAAAAAAAAACTAAACAGAAAAACCAAAAAAAAAACCTCAGCATTTTCTACACATGACCCTCACCCAAAATCCTCATAAAATGGCTGGCCAAATAGCACCTTACCCAGCAGATCAGGTGACTTACCCAAAAAATAATAAATAATCAAGTTGCACTCGTGCTCCCCTAATCCCTGATATGAGAAGAGCTTTTCCAACACCAAAAACACAAAATAAAAAGAGAATGATTCAAGAAACAAACAAACTAAAGGAAATTGCCAATGTACAGGTAAATAATTTCAACAGCAGCCTTATCATCAAGCTCATCCACATCTGAGTGAGGAAACACCAAGATACAACCAATTTGGCCAAAAAAACCCCCAACTAGTATTTCATCATCTCCTACCACAGGGACCAAAGGTGGTTGAGGGAGCAAATACCCCGCCCTGAGACAGAAGATATTTTGCACCTATTCATTATGTCATAGATCGCTCAGTATCTACCCAGGATTACACAAAGCATCTCATAAAGGAGCTTTTTTTTTTTTTTTTTTTTTTTCAGAAAACTCTTCCAAGGAGAAGATTTGGAATGCAGTATTGGAGATAGAGGCCTTACGCTAAGGAAGGAGGAGACATTGTTTAGGTTGGATTTTTTTTTTTTTCATTCCAAAGACAGGGAAGAAAACCTCGTTGACTGAATTAAATATTCAGAGCGTCGCTCTGCCGAGACATAACTCCATTATGGAGAAGCGTTGTATTTACACAGTAAACACTGCGGATTCAGACTCCTGCCCCCCAAAAAACCAGAGGAGCCGGGATCGAATGAATCAGCAACTGTTTCTGGAGATGGGCTTTGGCAGGTGGGGGGGTTCAACCAGAGCTGAACCCCGCGGACCCCACGAGGGTGGGTGCGTGTCAGGGACTGTCGTGAGAGAGGCTGGGTGTCGGGAAGGGTGAGGAGGGGGATCCCATCAGATCCCCACGACGGCGGGTGGGTGTCCGGGAGAATGAGGAGGGGGATCCGATCTCCATGAGGTCGGGTGGGTGTCAGGAAGGGTGAGGAGGGGGATCCCATCAGACCCCACGAGGGTGAGTGGGTGTCGCGGAGAAGGAGGACGGGGATCGCATCAGACCCGACGAGAGTGAGTGGGTGTGGGGGAGAACGAGGAGGGGGATCGCATCGGACCCCACGAGGTCGGGGCGAGTGTCGGGGTGGTGGTCCCGGCCCGAGCCGGGCGGTGACTCACCGCTCTGCTCGCCCAGGAACACCAGCTTGAATTTCCGCAGCGGGTTCCCGAAGTCCCCGCCCGACGACATGATGGAGGAGCCGCCGCCGCCGCCCCGCGCTCGCTCCGCTCCCCGCGGCGGCACCCGCGACCGCTTCTCTCCGCCTCCTCCTGCTTCTCCTCGTCCTCCTCCTCCCCGGCGAAGGCTGCGAGCCCCGGTGAGGTGCCGGTGTCGGTGCCGGTGTCGGTGTCAGCGCCGCCGCTTCGCCCCCCCCGCG
The DNA here is from genome assembly GCA_017589585.1 of Phylloscopus whistleri. Taxonomy (NCBI): domain Eukaryota; kingdom Metazoa; phylum Chordata; class Aves; order Passeriformes; family Phylloscopidae; genus Phylloscopus; species Phylloscopus whistleri. The sequence continues at coordinate 26,809 of JADMLD010001382.1, forward strand.
CTCCCGGAGCCGGCGCTCCGCCCGCCCCGCGCAGGCGCCGTGGGTGCTTCCCTCTGCTACGGGCCGGGAATGGTTCGGGCTGGGAGGGACGAGGGGAATCATCCAGTTCCACCCACTGCCATGGGCAGGGACAGCTTCCCACAGGACAGGCTGCTGCAAGCCCCGTCCAGCCTGGCCTTGGACGCTTCCAGGGATCCAGGGGCAGCCACAGCTTCTCTGGGCACCCTGTGCCAGAGCTTCACCACCCTGACAGCATCAGGGTAAGGGCTGCAAGGTGTACCCAGCCCACACGGGCGGGAGGGAGGAACCAGCAAAGTCCTTAAAACCAAAGGCTTAATCCTAAACTGGTACAGATACTCCTTTCAGAGGAGCATCTTTGGGGGGCAGATCCCTCACAGCAGGCTGATGTTTCCCAGGAAGGTCAGTGATCCCCACTGGCATCCCTTTGACAGTGGCTGAGGGCGCTCCACCTTTTGCTCGAGGGGCCAGCTTTCTCTTTCACTATTTTTTGCTCATTTTTCCCCACTCTACTGTCAAAGTTGAGTGGTTTAGGAGATTCCCAGGTGCATCCTGGCCCTTCCTGTTTAAACTTTGGCTGGGAGATTGTTCCAGAGCATCTCTGCTCTGATAGTCACGGAAATGGCATCTGCCACATGTTTAGTTTTGAAAGCCTTTGTATTTTTGATTGTTTCATTTATACTCCCTTGTTGTGATTAACTGCTTCACCAAGCGTTGTTTTTTTTTCACCAAGGCCTTGAAGTACCAGAGAACTAAAAGAGGAGAATGTGTCTTCAATCAGGTGATTAAATTTAAACAAGTTTTAATAGATATGAGCAGAATCTCCCATCCATTTCTGCACCTGGCCTCTGGGAGTGCTTCCATACTGATTGTGTGGCTGCTCTACTGCACCACAGAGAAAGGGAACCCAAACTGCAGAGAACTGGCCTGACATGATTTCAAATATTAAATACAGATATTGTCTTTGTTTTTGTTGTCAGGTTGCATTCCAGGAATCTTTGCCACTGGTCTCGGGCAGAAAAACAGCTGAAGGCACAGGAGGAGACACAAAACAGAGGGTTTCTTCTAAGGTCTATTTGAACATCTCTTGATTGTTTTCATCATTGGAGGAGTCTGAAAAGGAATGGAGGCAAGGCATGGGAAGCCTTAAAAAGGGGGAAAAGCTTCCTGGAGTGATACAGAAAAAGGAAGTCATCGAGTCACCTCAGCTTCTCTGTGTAAATGTCACAAAAAGGTTTGGAAGTTGTGCTCCTGCAACAGGGATTTGGCTCCCTGGCTGTGAAACGATGCAAAAGGCAAAGAAAGGCAGATTCCTGTTGGAAATAAGGACTGTGTCCTAACAGAGAGGGTGCTCAGCCACCAGAGCAAGCTGCCAAGAGCAGCACTATCTTTGTATCCAGGGAAAATCAAGAGGAGTCTGTGAGAAAGGTGCTTTCACAGAGAGAGGAGTGGTCTGCTTCCGTAGAGCCATCAGTCACTGGAAACCTATTGACTGTGATGTGCAGGAGACTGAATTCCATGATTTAACAGTCCCTTCTGGCCTTGAAATGTATCCATCTATGATAGATGTCAGAGACATTGCTCAGTGGAGAGGTGGACTCATTTCTCATGGAGACCCAGAGGACAAACAACTCATTGGGAGAGGGGATCCCTGCAATCTGCTACTGCCCTACCCCAAACTCAGCCTGGGGCAACGCTCCCTGCTCAGCCATCTTTTGTGGGAGGAGGAAAGGTGAGTCCCCAGGAGGGGCACAGGGAATGAAGGGGTGCAGTCCCACTCCATGGGCACACGGCATTGGAGGGCAGGGAATCAGGAGTCATCCTCGACCTGCTCTTAATCGTGGTGCTCATCACAGCTTCCCTACAAATACAGGACCAGCCAGTCCCCTCCAGTCACAGCAGCACCTCCTGAATTTCCTCTGGAGCTTCAAAGATCATGGGAGGAGAAGCCCAAGTTTCCTGGAGTGGGAGTACCTTAACCCAGCTCAGATTCCCACAGTGATCCTTAGTCAGGAGTCATTCCCAGGCTGGCCCTGCCTGGGGCTTGCCAGCTGGGATCAAAGGGCAGGGTAACATCCACGTGGGCAGTTCTGTCACATCCTGGGAGCACCAGGAAAACACAGCCTGGAGCTGGGAACATGTGTCCTTGTACTGTGGAGGAGAGGGCAAAGGTGTGTGGATCCCCTCTGCTGTCTCCATGTGCTGGGCAGGTGGAGACACAAACTTGTCCTTTCACATTCCTTCCGTCCCCTCCGTGCAGCAGCGCAGAGGGGATGGACACCAAGGGCTCCAATGTGTGTCCAGAGCTCGGGGCACTCAGAAATAATGCAGGGCAGGGCTGGATCACAGGGCAGGAAGTGAACTTGCCACGTGGATGAACTGGAGGGGGAAAGTCCATCAGGAGCTCTGACAGCTCCACGAGAGCAGTTGGAGCAGCCATCAGGCAGCAGAGCAAGAAATCCTCACTCAGAATCCAGCTCCCAGGCAGGGAACAGCTCCAAGAAGGGGGCTCGGGGATTTGGGCTCCAGAGTGAGCACCTGCTATGGAAGAAGGGGGAAGCTGACTGGAGAGAAGGGAGCCGGGAGGAGGGAAAAGAGCCTGTGGAAAATTAAGGTTTGTGTGGAAGAGGCAGTTAGACACGGGATGGGTTTTCCTGAGCCAACTCCAAACTGTCCGGCCCGGCGGGCAGAGGACCGCAGGCCCATCTCTTGCCAGGCAGACCTCCTGCCCCCCTGCTCTCCCCTGGGAAATCACAGAGGAGGTCCCCGCCAGCGCAGCCTTCCTACGCTGAGGATTTCGTGACTGTAAATATATATTTTTAAGTGACACTAAAGGCCCGAGTAAATGGCCGCCGCCACGCCGCTCAAGTTGGCCGCCTCACCCCGCCGGGGCGGGGCCGGGCACACGTGGCCATGCCACACTCAACATGGCGGCCGCGCCGTGATGGGCGTGACTGGGGGCCAATCAGTGTGCGAGGACGGCGGGGGCGGGCCGGGACGGGCGGGGCGCGCTGTGATAGGCGCAGGGCAGGGTGCGCTGGGCAGCCGCTGCCGCATGGCGGCGCTGCCCGCTGCGTGTGGGCCGGCAGGAACGATGTGTCTGCCATTACCCCCCCCACGCCTTCCCCAATGCTTCCTTCAGGACACCAGCGCCCCGCCAGTAGCGCGGGTTGTCCAGAAGTTGTCGCCTACGGGAGTTCTCGGTGGGCGGAGCGGGGAATTGTCCGAAAATCAAAATTCCTGGGAGGGATCGGTGGGCGGAACGCGGGGAGGGAGCCGCGGGACGGGAGGATCCGAGTGGGGGCGTACCGAGGCACGCAGGGGGGAACGCTTTGAGCGACGGACCGCAGCGCCGGATGATGGCGGCGGTGCCGAAGGTACCGGGGATGGCCACCGGGAAGGGGAGTGGGAACGGGGAAGGACGGGGGGACAGAGGGAAGGGGAGGAACAGGAACAGAAGAGTAGCCTTGGTCCTTGGGACAGCTGAGGCAGCCCCAGCCCTGCTACTGGAGGCCCTGGTCCGACCCTGGTTTGGTTTCGGAAGGAGGTGTGGGGGTGATCCTGAGGGGTCCAGACCTTGAGATCGTGCCCTTGATCTGTCTCGGTGCTCCTGGACAGGGGGCTGAGACACCCACGTACCCCTGCTCCCCATCCTCACACACCCCAACTCCATTACAACCCTGGTCTCCGTGGGCCTTGTCAGATCCCTGTCCCTCTATATTGGGACATTGGGGACATCGGTATTTGCCCCCCACCCTGGTTTGGGGACAGCAAAGCTCTTTGCCGGATGGATGAGCTTTTCTCCATCCGTGCGGAGGTGGGACAAGCACGAGGGTTGTTCATGGACTGTCCAGCCACTGGGAGCGGTGTCCAAAGGCTCCTGGAGCTCTGGCAGCCCATTCTCTGGGGGAAGAACCTTTTCCTAAATCCAACCTAAACCTGCCCTGACACAGCTCCAGCCCTTCCCTGGGTCCTGTCCTAGAGATGTAGTAGCCTGGGGGTGTTGGTGGAAATTCCCAGCCGGTCTGCCACCCTGTTGTGTTTTAACCACTGCAGGTGCTGTGCTCAGACAAAGGAGTGTTGCTCAGGCAGCTGTTTGCCCTCAGCAGGTGAGAAAACATAGGTGACCAAAAAATTGATTTTTATTGAGTTTGTCTGTTTTCCAAGTCTTCTAATAGTGGGGGTAAGACTGTGAGCTGGGAGCTGAAGGGGCTGTGGGAGGGGAAAAAGGGGGAGTCTTTGTGCTGATGGGATCAGGCTGTGCCTTTGCAAGAGGAACACTGTTTTTTCCATAAGTGAGGGAAATCAGAGTTGTTAATTACTATCTTGTTTCCTACAGATTTTTTTTTTAATCATTCTCTTGTTTCCTGCAGAGCAGTGACAGCCAGAGAAAACCGTCTGTGTGCTGCAGGTAAGGTCTGCTGTCAGTCTAGTCTTGAGGCAAAAATTCACTTCCCTCAAATAAATATTAAACATTGGAGCATTTCTGCTTCATTTTGGGAGTTTTTTAGCCAATTCTGAACTGGTTAAATAACCAGAGCAGCTGCTCTGCCACTTCCCAGTGGTTTTCTCCTAACATTTTCCTCTTTTTTGCCCTGTTCTTGGCTAAGCAGGTGGCACCAGCTGTGGTGTTACGTGGCTGTAATTCGGGGCTCCCAAAGCCCCTGCAGGTGTTTGTTTGCAGCTGGAAACAGCTTTGCTCTGCTTTCATTTCCAGGTGATGCACTCCTGGGGTGCCACAGATCCTACAGGTCCCGGCCCACACATGGGATTGGGAGGTTTAAATACCTGCTCCCAAAGGAGGTAGGCAGCAGGGCTTCCCTCTGTGCTTGCTCTCCCAAGGTAATCCTGAGGCATGTGGATGCCCCACCTCACAAGGCCAGGTTGGATGGGGTTTGGAGAAACCTGGAATAGTGGAAGGTGTGCCTGCACATGGCAGGGGGTTGGAATGGGATGAGATTTTTAAGGTTCCTTCCAATCCAAACTATTCCATGAAGTACCCACTCAGCACACTGCAGAAATGCTTCCCTTTGTCCAGTACATTCCTGTGGAAGTCAGTGAGTGGCTTTGGAAGGGAGGAACCTCTTCCTGGTGCTGAATTTAACACCTGAGCTATTGCAGGATATTGTGAGCAGGTCTTACCTGCATGTAACCTTTTCACACTCCTGAGATTTGGGAAGGCATCCATTTGTGTGGAAGGAGGAAACAACAAGAAGTCAGCTGAAATAAACAGCAGGTTTATTTCTACTGGTTTTACTCCTTTCTTTCTTCCTCTGGAAGGAATTAATCACAGCATGAGTGAGTTTTCTGTGTGATCCAAGAGCTGAACCTTTATTCCCAGCACTGTTCAAACCAGACACTTCCTACTTTATTCCACTGTGCTTCCTTTTGGAAAACAGCTTCCAAAGAAGAGAAAGGAGAAAGTGCAGATGAAAGAGATCGATGCTGGCACCGAGTACCAGTATGGAGATGTCAACATCCAGATGACTTCCTATGATCTGTGCCTGGTGGAGCACTTTGCTCAGTACGTGCACAGACTCTGCAACCGCCTCTGCATCCGGGTCAATGAGAGGTATGAGGGGTTGTGACCCCCTGCACACCCACAGGGCATGCTCCAATCTCCCTGGGAGATTCCCATTTGGATGTAAATCCAAACCTCTCACCTGCCCTGGGTTCTCCTTTTGTGTATCTGTACAATTTTGGATGCTTTATTTACATCAGGAAGGTTGAAAATGAGTTTTTCAGGCACTACCTTGAACAGATTCCAAGGGAAAAATAGCTGTTACATCTCCTTCCTCTGAGGAAAAGGTTTTAAGCCTGTGGGTGCAGAGCCTGGGAATTGCTGACATTTGCTCCTGGTTTTCCTTCATGGTCCATGATCCAGGCTCTGCACACCACCCTGCTTATCCAAGCTGGAATGAGCTTGGGAAAGCCCTGAAGGTGCTGGGTGAGCTTCCAAGCTCTCCAAAACAGATGGATTCCAACAGCCACTCCACTGGTTTTAATGCCTGAGCAATGTCAGGCAGCACCTTGGTGCTCCCAGGGAGCTGCAGGCACTGGGAAAAGCACTGAGCTGCCACCAGGGATAAAACCAGTGGGGACTCTCTAAAATGTGGGGTTTTCACTGGTACCCTCTGAGGATGGACGTGGTTCAGGGTCCAGAGAAGGAAAGGATTTGCCCTTGAGACTGGAAATTGAGGGGAAAGGGTGGGCAGTGGGATGGGGCTTGGATGTAGCTGTGGGAACGGGGATGAGGCAGCTGAGGTCTCTGAGTACTGAGCAGTCTGATCCACTCCCAGTCACATTCCCATTAAATCTGAGGTGTCAGTGATGTGTTCTGAGTGGTGCATTGCAGCAGCAGATTTTAGCTCTGTCCCAAAAGACAAAATAACTCAGAACTGTTGCTGTTCTTGAACTGTGAAGAAGTTAAAAGTTCTCAGGCTGTTGTTTGGAGCTAGTCCAGGTTTTTGCTGGCAGCACTGCTGCAGAGCTTCCTCCCTATCTCCTTCCAGCAAAACACCTGGCCTCTGCCAGTGCCTGATTTGTGAGATCCATCCTTTGCATAATTTATTCCCCATGAAAAGTTAATCTCCTTCCCCATTCTCTGCCGTGGAGGTTGGTCCATCCCTGTAAAGTAGTGCCAGTATCCTGCCTGTGCTAAGCCCTGCCCTCTGGCTCCTGCAGCTATGCCATGCCCACCAAAACCAACGAGGTGCTGTACATGGAAGAGAGGGGATCCAAAATGCAGCTGGATGCAGTCCTTACCACCCACCAGAGGGTTGTCCAGGTAGGAGCTGGGATTTGCTGACACCGAAAGGCATCATTTGGGCATCAATGGAAGCAGAAAGTCTAATTTTGGTTTTTTGCTGAGTGTTGCTCTTAAACTAGAAGCCCAGGAGGATTTCCTGGCTCTGTGTTTCAGGCAGAAGGTTCATTATCTCTTTCTGGCAGGGTGATTGATATGAGGGGTAGAAAAGTCATGTTTGGGGATGGGTGATGGGAGAAACTCACAGGGATAGATGGGATATTGGGAAGGAATTATTCCCTGTGAGTGTGGGGAGGCCCTGGCACAGAGTGCCCAGGGAAGCTGTGGCTGCTCCATCCCTGGGGGTGTCCAAGGCCAGGTTGGACAGGGCTTGGAGCACCCTGGGACAGTGGGAATGGGGCCCTGCCCATGGCAGGGGTGGGACTGGATGATCTTTAAGGTCCCTCCCAACCCAGAGTATCCAGGGATTGTTCTCCTGCATCTCTGCCATTTCTGCTTTCAGATCCGAGGTTTGAGTTCAACGTTTGCTCCCATACTGCTGGAAATCATTCAGAGTAGCCAGCCTGAGGGGGTCCATCTGCTGATGAAACAGGTATGGTTACATTTCCCAATGCTTTCCCTTTGGGAAGCAGGGAAAAGGTTCGTGTCACCCTGATTTGTGGTGGTTCTCCCTCCCTCCCTCCACAGCACACAGAAGAGGATTTCAAGAGCCGGCTGAAGTCTCGACCAGAGCTGGAGGAGCTGCTGGCAGAGATGTCCTGAGGTGAGGAACAGTGTGCCTGCCATCCATGGGCTGTTCCAGCCTCCAGAGGGTGCTTCCATCAGCTCTGTACTGGTCACTCGGTGAATGGGAAGGAATTCCCACTGTTGGCAGTCAGTTTGTCTCAATAAAAAATAAAGAATGTGTTTGCATCTGCCTGGTTTGTACTGGGAGCAGAGGTGCCACAATGGAATGGGGGTTTCCTTCAAATTTTGGGGTTTGTTTTTTTTAATTCCTGCCTATTTTGCTTTTGATAGCTGGCAATTTCTGCAGAAATCTCTCTGCATGAATAATGCTGTGCTGCAACAATCCCAGGAATTGTTACAACCAAATTTGATTCATGCCAAGAGAAACTGTTCCAGAAACTGGTTTGTTTGGAGCCTTTTCCTCCCCCATTCTAAGGAACAGCTCGTGAAAAAAGAGGGAAAATAACTCATTAATTACACTCTTCCCCCAAACTGGGGATGTCCATACCCAGCCCCTCAATGTTCCCAGCACCCACATCCCTGGGAAATAGCCTGGAAGTTTCCTTCAGGCAAAAGCCATGCAAAAAGCAGTTTTATTTTCTTTCTCGTGGCTTATTTGCCAGCAAGTGGTGGTCACATGAGAAGTCCTTTTTCTCCCATTCCTAATTTTTCTGTGGCTTCTCAGGAGATAAATCCCCTCCCCTGTGGGACATGAGGTTATCACTGCTGGGAAAAGCCTTAGGCTGGCACAGAGGACATGGAATAAAACTCCATAGCAGGGCTGTTCTGGAGCCAAGAACCCAGCCTGAGTGCTGTGAATGCTCCTGGATTGGGACATTTTGGGTTGGAAATCCACAGGCACAGAATCATTTTGGTTGGAAAAGAGCTCTGGAATCATTGAGCCAAGCTGTGCCCAATCCCTACCTTGTTACTAGACTGAGTGCCATGTCCAGTTGTTCTCGGACACCTCCAGGGATGGGGACTCCAAACCTCCCTGAGCAGTCCCTTTCCAATGTTTAAAACCCCTTGCCATGATAAATTCCTCCTGCTGTCCAACCTGAACCTCCCCTGGCACAGCTCGATGCTGCGTCCTCCAAACGAGCCCCCCCTTCCAGCTTGCAGTTATCCCGGTGGCACAGACGAAGCCGAGGGATGGCAAATCCCAGATTTAATTTCCCGACAATTCCAAGCGCTTGGATAGCAATAAAACCAAAAAAAGGGGCCGAAGGGCTGCGGGGCGGCCGGGCGCTGTCAGTCGGTGGGCCGGGCCGGGCCGGGCCCGCGCTGCCCCCGCTGCTGCCGCCGGGCCATGCAGGCGCCGAAGGCTCGGAGCTGCTCCTGGCAGTGCCGCCAGTCCCGCCGCTCCGCCATGCACTCCTGCAGCTGCCGGTGCTGCTCCAGGCAGCCGCTCCGCGCGATCCTGGCATCCAGGGGATCCTCGCCCTCCTCCTCCTCCTCGGCCTCGGCCTCGCCCCGCTCCGCCGCCGCGGGGCGGCTCCAGGCGTGCCCGGCCCCGGCCATGGAGCTGCGGGGGGAGGTGGCGGTGGCACCGCGGGGGCACCGGAGCGCTCCGCACCCTCCCGGTGCACCTCACCGCAGCCTGGGTGCCCGGCACCTCCTCTGCCCCCTCCCTTCGCCTCCCAAGGATCCCCATTCCCCAGGGATGCCCGGCACCTCCTCAGCCCCCTCTCTTCACCTCCCAGGATCCCCATTCCCCCAGGGATTCCCAGCACCTCCTCATCCCCCTCCCTTCACCTCCCAGGGTCCCCATTCCCCAGGGATGCCCGGCACCCCCACGATCCCCTCCCTTCACCTCCCGGGCTCCCCATTCCCCAGGGATGCCCGGCACCTCCTCAGCCCCCTCCCCTCACCTCCCAGGGTCCCTATTCCCCCAGGGATGCCCGGCACCCCCACGATCCCCTCCCCTCACCTCCCAAGGATCCCCATTCCCCCAGGGATGCCCGGCACCTCCTCAGCCCCCTCCCCTCACCTCCCAGGGTCCCCATTCCCCCAGGGATGCCCGGCACCCCCCATGATCCCCTCCCCTCACCTCCCGGGTTCCCCATTCCCCAGGGATTCCCGGCACCCCCACGATCCCCACCCCACCCACGGCAGACCCCTCCCCAGTGGGCAGCCCCCGTACCAGCGCAGCGCGGCCCCTTTAAGGGGGGAGCTCGGCGCGGCGCTTCCGGGACGTGGCGCGGCCGCGGCGGCGCTCGGTGATTGGCGGGTTTGCCCGTTCTCCGCTCCCGCGGGGGTCGACGGGAAGGAAGGAGGCGGAAGTGGGTGCGGTTGCCGCGACAACGATGGCGGTGACGCTGCGGATCCAGAGCGACTGGAGCCGGGCGCTGAGGTGGGAACTGTCCCTGTCTTTGTCCCTGTCCTTGTCCCGATCCCTGTCCCGCTCACGGCCGCTTCTTCTCTCTGCAGCAGGGACGAGGGCGAGGCCTGGCTGAGCTGCCGCAGCCCCGGTGAGTGGCCTGAAGGGGCCTCGAGGGAGCCTTGGGGGCGAGAGGGGATCGGGGGGGACCGAGAGGGTTCCGGGGGTGTTTGAGGAGCCCGTGGATGTGGTTGGGGGGCCCTGTGGGGTAGGGGCTGGTGGCGAGGGTGTCCCGTGTGTTATCAGGGAGCGGCGCCGCTGGTGCCCCGCGGTCCAGCCTGCGGTGCGGGTGGTCGGGCGTCCCTCGGTTGGAAAGGGACCGGCGCGGTCTGGGGATCGCTTTGGTTATAAAGGGGACGGGGTCATCTGGGGCCTCTGGGGGGGTTAGGAGGGGATGGGGGTGCTTGAGCTCCTTGTTGGGGTCTCTCTGAGTTGGGAGGGGTGGGGGGTGTCCGGGGTCCCGGTGCCGGCGGGGGCTCCGGGCTGTGAGGGCGCTGATCGCTGCTCTCCCCCAGGGAAGCCCACCCTGTACGGCAGCGTCACCCGGCGCGGGCTCGGCTCCGACGGCGTCCCGGACATGGTGGCCTCCGAGGGATTCGTGGTTGGGGAAGTCACCAAGGTGCCAGGGCTGGGGAGAGGGCTTGCTGACCACCCCCCGTGCACACTCTGCACCCGGTCCCTGCACAGTGCTGTCCTGCTGGGCACAGCCCTGGGGCTGGTCCCTGCCATCCCACAGGGCTGTGCCTGGAGCAGCCATCCCTTCCCACCTGCATCCTCAGGACATGAGCCCCACACTGACCCTCCCGACGATTTTTAGGCTCTGGGATCCCACAGCTGGGTCCAGGCCACAGTTCTACCTCAACAGCCTCTGTTTCACAGCACTTCTGATTCCTTTTTTCCTTGTTTCCTCCCCTAGAAAAGCATCCTCATTTCTTGCCCTCACGAAAACGTGTCCACGAAGTTCCTGGCCCCATACACGAGTTTTTGTAGGATTCATCAGAAAAGTGTGAGTGGCCTTGGGAGGTGGGAATCTCTGGGTGTCACTGGCACCCCTCACATCCCTGTCTGTGGTGTCCTCGCAGGGAGGGGCGGCCTGGAGTGTGGGTTTGTGTGTGAGGGGTTGCAGTGCAGGTGGAACTGTGGTCTTGTGGTTTAGGAATGGTGTTCCCACGGGAATACCCTGGACCACATGCCACCCACTCCTTCCCCCTTCCCCCTGCAGTGAGATGCACAAGAGACAAAGATGGGGGTTGAGATAAGACCAATTTACTGGGAACAGCAACGGGACAGGGACTGATGGGGGGGACCTGGCAGGGAAGAAGGGAAGCTGGAAAAAAAAGACTTTTTCCTGCTGGTGCACAGAGAGGTGGGACTGGGGACATCTGCCTCCTGGCCCTGCCCCTCCTGCTGCTGGAAAAGTTAACCCTGGCCTGGCTAGAGCCCATCTGCATTTCTTATTCCTGTCCGTGCATTTTACTGCTCTGGTGGCCTTTTCTCCCCATCCACAGCCTGAAAATTCCATTCAAAAAATGCACTGCAAGTGCAACTCACAGAATTCCTAATGTGAGAAAAGACCTCTGAGACCATCGAGTCCATGCTGTGCCTGATCCCACCTTGTCACCAGCACTGGAGTGCCACGTCCAGGCCTTCCTTGGACATCTCCAGGGATGGGGACTCCAAACCTCCATGGGCAGCCCCTTCCACTGTTTAAAACCCCTTTCCATGAGGAAATGTCCAGCTTGTCACAGCCTGAGGCCGTTCCCTCTCCTCCTGTCCCTGTTCCCTGGGAGCAGAGCCTGACCCCCCTTGCTGTCCCCTCCTGTCAGGGAGTTGTGCAGAGCCACAAGATCCCCCCTGAGCCTCCTTTTCTCCTGGGGCTCCAGCCCCTTCCCAGCTCCATTCCCTTCCCTGGACACCCTCCAGCCGCTCCAGGTCCTTCTTTCAGTGAGGGGCCCCAAGTTCATATAAAGAACTAGTTTTGGTTCAGTGTTTCAGCAAATGTAGGCTGTGAATTTGGTTTCATAAATATCTCAAACTGTGTCTTGTGAGCTTGTGAGTTGGGCCCGTTACTGTGAGATGTTTTCTTATTTCTCATTTGTTTACAGGACTTGTTAGAAAAGTCCAGATTTTTCTTCCACCTGGGATAAACCTGGAATACAACTGCTGCTTGTGCAGGCTTCTGCCTCAGCGTTCCTTTTTCTCCTTGCCTTGCAGAGTCACAGGCAGAGAATGTACTTAGCAGGTCTCCCCCTGTACAGAATTAGGCTCTTGAGCAGAGATATTTATATCCAGAATTATATAAAGCTACTTCTTGGTGCTTTTACCTCCCTACAGATTACCTGCCTGGATATTTCCAGTGGTGGAGGACTTGGTGTGTCTGCCAGCACGGATGGGACCATGAAAATATGGCAGGCTGCAAATGGAGAAATAAGAGTAAGAGCATCTGTTTTGTGTTGTCTGTGACATTCCTGAAGTCCTGAGGGCCGTGACTTTGGTCAGGCTGCCCCCACCCTGCGAAGAATCTGGCTTTTTAATGAAAAGCTGATTGAAATGGGGCACCTTGGAGGCTTTAAGTCAAATCTGTTGGGAAAGGTGGCTTCTCCCAAGGGGGATGTTGCTCAGAGAGGTACTCAGGAAGAACAGGTCACTGACAGCCCCTGTCCTGCATGGTAAAAAGCACTGAATTTCTTATGAAAGAGAGAAGAGGGGAGGAAAAAAGATTTTGGTGCTGGATTAGCTACATCCTGGCTTGTGGCCTTTCCAGAAAGGGGAGAAAGCTCCTTCTTGTGGAGCTTGACCTGTCAGCTCCTTGTTTGGCAGAGGATAAAGACATTTAACCTGTAATTAGAAGCAAAAGCAGTATCTCTTGCCATGAAATTAGCTACCCAAATGGTGGAGGGAGGCCCAAAGTCACCTCCCCAGTTCAGACCAGTCCATCCCAGCCATGCAGACCCAGAGGATTTGAGGTGAATCCTTTGCCCATGTGAGAATTCCAAGTTTTCCAGTGTCATAACTCAACAACTGCTCGGCACGAGGGTGATGGCAATGGAACTAGCACGTAGCTCTTTGTCTTTCCAGAGACTTTTGGAAGGCCATGTGTATGATGTGAATTGTTGCAGGTTTTTCCCATCGGGCCTCGTGGTTCTGAGTGGGGGAATGGATGCCCAGCTAAAGATCTGGTCAGCAGAAGATGCCAGCTGTGTAGTGACATTTAAAGGTCACAAAGGAGGTACAGAGCCCTTAAAACACTTCATTTGCAGTGTGTGTGCTTGCCTTGCACTCCAGGGCTGATGTCCAGTCACCAGCCTGCTGCACTCTGTGTTTGATGTCTGGAATGTGGCATCTGATGCTACCCCAAATTAATTATCTCCTGTGTGTCCAGGCTCTGGTTTTCCCTGTCCCAGGAGGTGCTGGGTTTGATTGAAAGGTTAATAAACCCCGTGGCTGGCTGCCCTAAACTTGATTGACTCAAAAACCCACCTTGTGCTGAACCTGCCATTGTTCTGACGTGATTTGGGGGTTGGAACTTGATCTTCAAGGTCCCTTCCCCCCCAAGCCACTCTGTAATCCATTTGTGTGAGCTGAAAATGCTTTTGCAGCAATGTCCCCTAACCAAACCAGGTGCTGTGGCAGAACCTTAGTGATGCTGCCAGTCACTCTCGAGGTGACTTCAGTCACTGCTTATTCCTCCAGCCCAAACTGCTGCAGTTTGTTTGCTTGGCTTACCCTGTCCTCTGAGTTTCTGTAGGGAAAGTGCCAATTAAATCTTCTGACCACCTGACTGTTCTCTGCTAAGCAAACCACTGCCATTTTTCAGATCTAAGTTTGACAGCCCACAGGAAAATAAAGTAGTTGAGGCATCTTAGTGCCAGCAGACACTGCTCTTTGGATGTTGCTGTAGCTGGATGTCAGGGATGCTGCTTTTGGGATTATCCAGGGGTGGATGTGGGAACATTTAAAAGTGCCAGGCTCTTTTCTGCCCAAATTAAACGTTAATTTTGTGCGGCAGCAGCTCGGGCTGAGGGAGGTGTTGCTGATCATTTGATTGATAGTATCTTCCCTTTGTGCCAGATGGTGGTTCTGCTCTGGGAGCTTTTCTGGGAGCTGCTGCCTCCCACAGGCACCTTTCTCCAGAAGCACAAGTGGTCTGTGTGTGACTGCTGTCACTGGGGAGCCAGTGGTGGAGTTCAGCTTGGGAAATGGGGTGCTTTTTGTGTCTGTTTGAGCACAGTCTTTGGTTTCGTGCAGGTATTTTGGACACTGCCATTGTGGATCGGGGAAGGAACGTCCTGTCCTGCTCCAGGGATGGCACTGCCCGTCTCTGGGACTGCGGGAAGTCTGCCTGCCTGGGCCTCATCGCCGACTGCGGCTGCCCCGTCAACGGCATCGCCCTGGGCGCCGCCGACAGCTCCCTGACCCTGGGCACGCCCGAGGCACCTCCCAGTAAGGGGCTCTGCCTCAAAATCCCCCTTCACTTCCCTGTCCCAAGCTGCTTGGGTTTGTCCCCAGTAATGCCAAGTGTCTGGAATGCTGCTCCATGCCCTTGCACCACCGTGGGAAGGGAACAGAGCGCTCCAGTCCTGGGTGGAATTCAGCCCTCTCAAGCGGTTTGAGTGATGAACACCGAGCTCTGCGTGGTTACTGGCCTTCCTGGTGTCTTGGCATCTGGAGGAATCTTGCCACAGCTCAGCTGGGGTGATCCAAGCTGTTGGGTTCTGATCCCACCAAGATTTCTTGCGTAGCTGCTGCTGGAATTACCTGTTGTCCTTTTGCCAGGTGAACGTGAGGTCGGGACGGAAGGGAAAATCCTGCTGCTGGCTCGAGAGGACAAGAAGCTTCAAGGAGTGGGACTACAGAGCAGGCAGCCAGTAAGGATCTGGGATGGGGAATTGAGCCAGGTTAAACCTAAACTGGAGGAGAGGCCAAAACCTGGTGCAATAAAGGGATGCTTTCTCTCCTTCCTTCGGGACAGATTTTATGTGAGGAGTAGGAATTGCTCAGGATTTAACTTGGGAATGGGGAAGACAGTATTTAAAATTAAACAGTGGCAGCTTTACTGTCTTCTAAATAAATGACTGCTTCCCTCTCGTGGGTGTCCCACCTGTCTGACACTTGGTTTGTTCCCAAATCCTCAGGTGTTCCTCTTTGTTGGATCTGACGCCTTCAACTGCTGCACATTCCTGTCCAGCACCTACATCCTGGCAGGGACTCAGGATGGGAACATCTACCAGCTGGATGTGAGAAACACAAAGTGAGTGAGCTCCTGGAGCCAACCACCAGTGTTTTGGTTGGAAAAGAGAGTCAGGCAGAGGGTGCTGCCAGGCAGTGCCACTTCCAAGGGCTGCATCCCATTGCACCGGGAGCTCCTGAGGCTCTTGCATTATGTTGATGTGCTGTGTGTGTTGTTATATCAACCTTGGTATGATTTTATGTTTATATAATCTGTCTGCACATGCCTGGAGATAAATTCAGCAGAAAACTTCTTAACATCAGTATTCCCCCCTCCCACATGGCCCGTTTCTTTCCCTCACTTGAGTGTCTTTGTAGGATCCTGACATGTACCCTGATCCTCATTCCAGCATAGGACTGGAACTGAGCTGTGGAGTTTTACTGCTGTTCCCTGCTAACTTGGTCCATAGGAAAGAATCTTGGAATGGTTTGGGTTGGGAGGGACCTTAAAGCTCATCCATTTCCACCCCTTCCCACGGGCAGGGACACTTTCCCCTATCCCAGTTGCTCCAAACCTGGCCTTGGGCACTCCCAAGGATCCAGGGGCAGCCACAGCTTCTCTGAACACCAATCCTCATCCCTTGTTTCTGCTCCTTTTCCTAGTGCTCCAATCCAGGTGGTCCACAGATCAGGAGCACCGGTGCTTTCCCTGCTCCCATACCGAGATGGATTTATTGCCAGCCAAGGTAATTCCAGGGCTGCCTTGTGCCTGTAGAAATCCTGTAATCAAGTCAAGGAGTCTTGTGCTCTTGGGGCACTGTCCTCTTGCCCCTTTGCTTTGGGATTTCCACCCTCCACATCCTTCATATCCCTCCAAAATGGGTCCTCCAAGGCACTGGAGCCTTTTCCCCACGGAATTTCTGTTTGTAATTAAGAGGCGTGGCTTGTTTCACTAATTGGCTGCTGTGCCTTCCTTGCAGGGGATGGCACCTGCTTCATTGTTCAGCAAGACCTGGATTATGTCCTGGATCTCACCGAGGCCGACTGTGACCCCGTGTACAAGGTCAGGAACGTGGGCTGTCCCTGAGGAGGCAGTGGGCAGGGAAAGCTGATGCCAGGCAGGAGGCAGCTGCCTTTACCTCAGGTGTTTCACCTCAGCAGGTTCCTTCACACCGTCGACTTTTGAGCTTTATCTTTGTTTCTTCTACCTGAATAATCCTAATATTTTGCATAAACCAATCCTCTGCAGAGTTCCCTAAACTCTGGTGAAACCTGGATCTGTCCTTTAAAACCTGCTAGTGGTGTTCCAGGAGCCATTCCCCTCCTCTTCCCTTTGTGAAAGTCCAGAAGGAAAGCTCATCTCTGAGGATTTCGCTGGGAACCATCACTTGGAAAACACTTTGTGTAAATACTGCTTTTTTTTTTCCTTCCTCAGGTGGCTTCTTGGGAGAAGGAAATCTACACATGCTGCAGGGATGGGGTAGTGAGGAGATACCAGCTTTCTGACCTTTAAGTGTTTGAAGGGGCCAAGTAAAGGGAGAAGCGTGTCAGAAAGGCTCTTCCAAGCTGATTTTCCTGGGATGTGTGTGTACAAGTTTGAGGCTGTTGTGATGACCAGGCTCCATACACAGTGTTTTTGTAACAGGTCACATTTTTTTCCTACTACACAACTGGGATCAATTTTTAATTTAGAGAGGATCTTGTGTTGCAATGATGTCGTGGTTGCATTTCCAGTACTGAAAAAATGCTGTTTGTAGTGGAGGGAAATAAAGAAATAAAGGGGGAGAGTGGGTGCAGTGAAAGTGACTGTCACAGTATGGAGTGAAATAAATCGCTGCTTTGATAACACCTGTGTTAATACACGTGTTCCCACGGAAACTTGGGAGATTTTTAAGAAAAAAGAGATGAGGGGTGAGGGTTGAGTGGGCCCGGCAGAGTGCGGAAGTGAGGGGGAGAACTACGCTTCCCTTGATGCCCCGCGCGGCGCGGACCGGAAGTGTCGCTATAGCAACGGGGCGCCATGGGGCTGGACTACTACGCTGTGCTGGAGCTGGAGCGCGGGGCCACCGCCGACGACATCAAGAAGGCGTGAGGGACCCCCGGCATCAGAGAGACCCCCTGGGCCGGGGGGGAGCCGGGGGGTGGCGGTGGGAGCGGGGCGGCCCCGTGAGTGCCTGTCCCTGGCCTTCCCCCGCGCCCCACAGTGGGGACGGGGAGGGGGGAAGGGCTCTGGGGGCTGTGTGGGGCAGCCCGTGCTGGATGAGGGAATGGGGTGTCTCCTGCCCCCTCAGTGGGTCTAGAGGGGCCAAGGAGATAGTCAGAGGGCTGGAGCCAGGCTGGGAGAGCTGGGGGTGCTCCCCTGGAGAGGAGAAGCTCCAGGGAGAGCTCAGAGCCCCTGGCAGGGCCTAAAGGGGCTCCAGGAGAGCTGGAGAGGGACTGGGGACAAGGGATGGAGGGACAGGACAAGGGGGAATGGCTTCCCACTGCCAGAGGGCAGGGATGGATGGGATATTGGGCAGGAATTGTTCCCTGTGAGGGTGAGGAGGCCCTGGCAGAGGGTGCCCAGAGCAGCTGTGGCTGCTCCATCCAGCCTGGGACAGTGGAAGGCGTCCCTGCCCATGGCAGGGAGTGGGAATGAGCTGGGCTTTAACGTCCCCCAAACCATCCTGTGCTCCTCAGTTACCGGAAGCTGGCCCTGAAGTACCATCCATTAAAATGCAAGGAACCCTGGGGGCCGAAGAGGTTCCAGCAGCTGGCAGAGGCCTACGATGTGCTCAGCGACCGTAAGTGGGGACTGTCCCCTCCACTGACTGCAGGAAGGGGCTGTGAATTCCTGGCAGCACCAGCTCCGTGACCCACAGCCCAGCTGGGAACTGGCACACACTCCCATGTCCATCCCCCCTGTTCCTGGGAACCCTCTTCTCCAGCCCCCACCCAAACAAAACCTGGACCTCAGGCTGGGGCTCTCCCTCGATTCCTAACGCTTCCTTGTTCCCTAAGCTATGAAGAAAGGCATCTACGACAAATTTGGGGAAGAGGGGCTCAAAGGTGGGATCCCCCTGGAGTTTGCGAGCGACAACCCTTGGAGCGTGGGATACGTGTTCCACAACAACCCTGAGAAGGTCTTCAGGGAGTTCTTTGGAGGGGACAACCCCTTTGCAGGTAGGCTGGCTGTCGCTGTAAGACACGAAAGAAAGATAAAAGACACTTCACAAGGCAAAGAGCATGGAAAAAAGGCTTTATTGTCTAATTCTTACTGCCTTTTGTAAGGTGTTCTGATACAGACTTAACATAATTGGTGAATAGGAACAACACCTCTCTAATCCCATGGGTTCAACTAGAGAAACAGCAAAACACCACCTGGAGAAAGATTGTTTGGAGAAAGGATAGTTGTTTACCAAGATTGTTTTGAGAAGAAACTTTGTTGAGAAGTTTTTCCTTGGGAAAAGCTAGCAGCTGCTAGCAGGCTAAAATCTCTCAGATTTAACCCACAGCTGGGCTCAGAACATTAAGCTTTCCAGGAATGCTTTCCTGCCCAACTGCTCTCAGATCCCTCTGGTGCTTGGAGGAGAGATCCTGACTCCCCCTAGTCCTGGCTGGGGGAGAGGCCTGGAGGTGCCTGTCCAGGCTGTCAGCTTTCCCCAGCTGCTCCTGCAGCCCTTTCTGGGATTCCCACCAAAAAGAGATTGGGGAAGCGAGGCTGCTCCTGGGAACAAAACACTCTGTGTGCTTCCAGGTGGGAGAAGATGGGAGGGGAAGACCCCCTGTGACCCCCCGCTGTTCCCCCAGTGAGGGGCTGTCCCTCTGCTCCCTCCCACAGAGTTCTTTGCCGAGGATGGCTCGGAGGTGCTGCTGCCCTTTGGAGGGCCCCGAGGCCGGGGGGCCCTGCGGAAGGACCCGCCCATCGTGCGGGATCTCTACGTGTCCCTGGAGGATCTGTTCCACGGCTGCACCAAGAAGATCAAGATCTCCCGCAGGGTAGGGGCTCTGGGGGTGAGGGGGGTGGGGTTTGGGGTGAGCTCTGCCCTCGGTGTGGGACACTGGGGATTTGGGGACGGCCCTGCCCCAGGAGGAGAGGGATTAGCACCAAACCCAGAAGGACACGAACTGGTGTTCTCCCCCTCAGCTTGGCAAAGGGAATTCAGCACGGGAGGCAATGTGGAACTGGCAGGGAGCGAGGGCTGATCTCAGAGGTGGGTGGAGAAGGAGCTCAGTGTGTCCTGGGCTCCCGTAACCCCCTTTTCACACTGCACTGTGTCTCATTTGGTGCCCTTGGTGACCTCTGTCCCCCTCCTTGTTGTCCCAGCCTCCTGGACCCAGCCCTGAGTCTCTCCTGCTTTAGGACATGAGGAAACAGCCTCAAGCTGTGCCAGGGGAGGTTTAGGTTGGATATCAGGGAAAATTTCTGCACTGCAAGGGTGGTCAGGCATTGGAATAGGCTGCCCATGGCAGCAGTGGAGTCCCCATTCCTGGAGGGATTTAAAGCTTTCCTCTGGTGAGCAGAGCACTCCTGACCCTCCCTCTTTGTGCCCCTCACTGTGCACCCCCAGGTGATGAACGAGGATGGGCAAACAAGCACCATCAGGGATAAGATCCTAACGATTGACGTGCAGCCGGGATGGAAGCGCGGCACCAGGATCACCTTTGAGAAGGAAGGAGACCAGGTAGGCACAGACTCACACAAGAGTCAGGCTTGGAAGGGACCCTTGGAGATGCAGGGTCACCTACAGCAGCAGGACTTCATCCAGGTGGGTTTGGGATGTCTCCAGAGAGGGAGATGCCATGGGCAGCTGTTCCAGTCTCCTGGGCAGCTGTTCCAGTCCTGTGCCCTCTCCATGGGAAAAGTTCTTCCATGAAGAAGTTCTGGTTTCCCACTGCTGAGGGCACTTGGCAGCGTGACCAGCAGAGAGACTCAGCACTACTGTGCTCAGAAGCACTCTGAGGAGCCATCCCTGCCTGGATTTTCCTTAGAATAGGTTAAAGAAAAAATAATTGAAAGGGATGGTTTCCTTCCTGGCAAAAACACAGTTTTGGATTTGCCCTTGGCTGAGCAGGTGTCTTGGATAAAAGACTCCTTTTTCTCTTAAGGGAAGAAAATACCCTTCCCTTCCCTCTAGCCAGCTGCAAACAGCAACAAAAGAGTAAGAATCTGTGTCAGTTTTCCCTGTATAAAATAATTTTCAGGTTTCCAAGGACAGGCTGGATGTGGCTTGGGGCAGAAGGTGTCCCTGCCCATGGCAGGGGGTGAAACTGAGTGAATTTTAATGTCCCTTCCAACCCAAACCATCCTGGCATTCCGTGATTCTTTGATCTTTTTTGCCCTCAATTAGGGTCCAAACATCATTCCAGCTGACATCACCTTTGTTGTCCAAGAGAAGCTTCACCCAAGGTTCAAAAGAATCGACAACAATCTCCTTTATGTTGCCACCATCCCCCTGGCAAAGGTAAAGGGCCGAGTGAGGGGACAGAGCTTCCCCTTTGGGCTCTGGGGCTGCAGCAGCAGCTCCTGGTGCCACTCCATGCCTGGCAGGCGCTGACTGGATGCACCCTGGATGTGTGGACTCTGGATGGCAGGCTGCTGAACATCCCCATCAATGACATTGTGGAGTAAGTGCCCGGGGAAAACGGGGCTCAGAGGTGAGCGGGCACTTGGGAGGAACCTCCCTGGCACTGGGGTGTTCAAAAGCCTTTTCCAGCAGGTTTGGGGCTGCAGGAGGAGGAGGATGCCCACAGTGGGTGACTCTTCCGGTCTGGGGCCATGTTACTGGGAGCAGGGGCAAGGAGAGGGCTGGGTGTGGGTGGACAAGGGTGGATGCTGGAGCCTGGAAGAGGAGGACAGGCCCTGGTTGAAGCTAGGGGAGCAAATAACCTGAGAAACCCACGTGGGGCTCTGCAGGTGGGGCTGGGGATCGTGGCTCCCACGTTGGGATCATCCCACGGCTCCTCTCAGCCCTTTCCTTTGCCTGGCAGCCCCAAGTACTACAAAATGGTGCCGGGGGAGGGAATGCCGCTGGCCCAGGACCCCCAGCGCAAGGGGGACCTCTACATCTACTTTGACATCCTCTTCCCCAAGAGGCTCAGCCCTCAGGTGAAAACACTCCTGAGAAACATCCTCCAGTCCTAGGGACAGTGAGTTTCCCCCTCTCCCCCCTCCCTTGTCTCCCCTCAATAAAGCTTTGGAGCCAGCACTGGGACTGGGCATAAGTCCTTCCAAATGCTGGGAGCCCTAAGACATGGGGTCACCCTAAAACAACGGCTTTGAGGCCCGGCCAGGTCTGGCTGGCTTTGTGGTCTCTGCTCTCCGGGTCCCACCCTGCAGCAGCAGCTCTGACACCCTGAGGGGGCCGAGGGAAGATCTGGGGGGATGGAGGGAGGCCCCCACCGGCCTCAGTGCTTTATTTTCCTAATCCTAGAATCTGTCCCTGCTGAAGCTGAACCCTGACAGCACAGGGACAGGTCAGATAACACTTGTGTTGCTTTTCCAGTGGCACTCCAGGGCTGGAAGAATGTCCTAAGAAGGGGAGGAACCCCTGCCCCTGCTGCAACCAGACCCCATGGGGTGGTTTACTGCAAGTGCCAGTAAGGAATAACGGGAAGCTGTGCTGAGAAGGGCAGTGCTGAGGGAAACATCCAGGATATCCCCATCCCAAAGCCAACGTGGGTTGGGATATTTGGGGTTTAGTCAGCATAGTGAGTTGTGGGTGCTCAGTGGGGCATCCCCCACTCACTCTTTCGAGAGAGCAGTGAGTCCATCCTGGATGGGGGATAAAGGCACCTGGGCACAGGGGTTGCCTCACCATGAGCCAGGAGCATGTCCAGCCATTGCCTTCTCCTGCTTTAGAGTATCAGCTGGAGCCTCACCTCAGGGTGGGTGAAATCAGCTGAATTCGAGGGAATTCCCTCAAATCTCCCACAGGGACATCAGTGGGGCTGTGGGGATGAGGATTATAAATAGCCAGTTCTATGGGATATAAACCTGTCATTGTCCTGATCCCGGCTGAGACTTCAGATCCCCAAACACCACAGCTCCATCATCCCAAAGGAACTCTGGCATTCACCTCTACGCTTTTCCAGCAGCCACAGGTAGGCCCGGGCTGTTAGAAACGTCATTTCCCGGGGAGTTAATTCCAGCGGAGAGGCAAGAGGAGCCCCGTGTCCCTGTGCCTGACCCCACTCCCGCTGTCCATGAGCGCCGGGAGGTTTCGGGCGCCGCCTCTGCGGGGCTGCAGTACCGGGCGCTGTCCACAGGAGGGCAGCACCACCTGCGGAGAGCCCCGCTCGGCGCTGCCGCCCGCGGCGCTCCGGGACCGGGACCAGCGGGGACCCGCACCCGGTGCCGCTTCCGGCCCAAATCCACTCCCGGCTTCTTACAAAGCTCAGCTCGGCTGGGCAAAACCCGGCCCCTGCTGCACAGAGCACCAGTCCTCAGTGGCCTCCGCTTCCCTGGGAACCCTGAGCCAGCCCCAGGCTGTACCAAGGTGAGCACAAGGCTGGAGAGAGGTCAGAACCCTCACCTGGACTGCTGCACCTGCAGCAAAACCCTGCTACAAACGGAATTCTGGAAACAGCCTCCAAAAAGTTCAAGGATTATAACTTTTAAATGGCTAAAAAGGGCAACAGCTCCTGTGCCAGATCAGCACCTGCACGGGTCCCTGTGCCAGCCCCGGCTCAGCGAAAAACACAAGAAATCAACATCACACAGGTACGTTCTTTTCTGCCTCTGCGCTCTGCCCCGGGCTGAGCGGGATGGCAATGCTGCCATCTTGTGGACAGAGAGCGGTACTGCAGCGCCCCCACCGAGTCCGTCCCCGATGTGCGTGGCAGCCCCGGGCTGAGCTGGGCGGCAGTGCTGCCATCTTGTGGACAAAGAGGGGTACTGCAGCTCTCTGCCGTACCCATCCCTGACGTGTGTGGCAGCCCCGGGCTGTGAGCTCGGGGGCAGTGCTGCCGTCCGACCTTCCAAAGATGGCGGCAGAAAGGGCGGGAAAACGACAAGGACGCTGGGTGTGTCTAGCCGACTGCCTGCATAAAACCCGACCACGGCGCCCCCCAGGCGCAATTTTCTGAAGTGTTTACCGGTGTGTGGACATGGTCTGTGGGGTCAAAAGTGCCGTGGCCGGGTTTTGGCGGTCGATTTATTCAGGCGTTTGTGTGAGCAGCCGGGGGGGGGCCTTAGGGGTGCCACAACAAAGATGGCGGCCCGACCGGAAGTGGCTTCAGCCACAACAAAGATGGCGGCCCGACCGGAAGTGGCTTCAGCCACAACAAAGATGGCGGCCCGACCGGAAACAGCTTCACCCACAACAAAGATGGCGGCGCGGAAGGGCGGGAAAAAACACAAGGACCCTGGGTGTGTCTAGCCGACTGCCTGCATAAAACCCGACCACGGCGCTCCCCAGGCGCAATTTTCTGAAGTGTTTACCGGTGTGTGGACATGGTCTGTGGGGTCAAAAGTGCCGTGGCCGGGTTTTGGCGGTCGATTTATTCAGGCGTTCGTGTGCGGAGCCGGGGGGGGGCCTTAGGGGTGCCACAACAAAGATGGCGGCCCGACCGGAAGTGGCTTCAGCCACAACAAAGATGGCGGCCCGACCGGAAGTGGCTTCACCCACAACAAAGATGGCGGAAGAAAGGGCGGGAAAAACCACAAGGACCCTGAGTGTGTCTAGCCGACTGCCTGCATAAAACCCGACCACGGCGCCCCCCAGGCGCAATTTTCTGAAGTGTTTACCGGTGTGTGGACATGGTCTGTGGGGTCAAAAGTGCCGCGACCGGGTTTTGGCCGTCGATTTATTCAGGCGTTCGTGTGAGGAGCCGGGGGGGGCCTTAGGGGTACCACAACAAAGATGGCGGCCCGACCGGAAGTGGCTTCAGCCACAACAAAGATGGCGGCCCGACCGGAAACGGCTTCACCCACAACAAAGATGGCGGCGCGGAAGGGCGGGAAAAAACACA
The DNA here is from genome assembly GCA_017589585.1 of Phylloscopus whistleri. NCBI lineage: Eukaryota > Metazoa > Chordata > Aves > Passeriformes > Phylloscopidae > Phylloscopus > Phylloscopus whistleri. Next base: position 50,820 of record JADMLD010001382.1, read on the forward strand.
AGGACCCTGGGTGTGTCTAGCCGACTGCCTGCATAAAACCCGACCACGGCGCCCCCCAGGCGCAATTTTCTGAAGTGTTTACCGGTGTGTGGACATGGTCTGTGGGGTCAAAAGTGCCGTGGCCGGGTTTTGGCGTTCGATTTATTCAGGCGTTCGTGTGAGGAGCCGGGGGGGGCCTTAGGGGTGCCACAACAAAGATGGCGGCCCGACCGGAAGTGGCTTCAGCCACAACAAAGATGGCGGCGCGGAAGGGCGGGAAAACGACAAGGACCCTAAGTGTGTCTAGGCGACTGCCTGCATAAAACCCGACCACGGCGCCCCCCAGGCGCAATTTTCTGAAGTGTTTACCGGTGTGTGGACATGGTCTGTGGGGTCAAAAGTGCCGTGGCCGGGTTTTGGCGTTCGATTTATTCAGGCGTTCGTGTGAGGAGCCGGGGGGGGCCTTAGGGGTACCACAACAAAGATGGCGGCCCGACCGGAAACGGCTTCACCCACAACAAAGATGGCGGCGCGGAAGGGCGGGAAAAAACACAAGGACCCTGGGTGTGTCTAGCCGACTGCCTGCATAAAACCCGACCACGGCGCCCTCCAGGCGCAATTTTCTGAAGTGTTTACCGGTGTGTGGACATGGTCTGTGGGGTCAAAAGTACCGTGGCCGGGTTTTGGCGGTCGATTTATTCAGGCGTTTTTGTGAGGAGCCGGGGGGGGGCCTTAGGGGTGCCACAACAAAGATGGCGGCTCGACAGGAAACGGCTTCAGCCACAACAAAGATGGCGGCAAGCGAGGGCGCAAATCAGGTGATGCCCTTCCCAGCATGGCGGCTCGGCGTGATGTGCCGCCTGGGAGCAATTCTCTGCGGCGTTTCGAGGTGCACGGGCACGGGCCGTGCCCTCAGCCGCGCCGCGGACGAGCAGGAGCCGGATCTGGCTGGGCGGTCCCGGAGGCGGTCCCGGGGACGGCCCCGAGCAGCCACGGGGCGGTCCCGGGGCGGTCCCGGGGCGGTCCCGGGGCGGTCCCGGGGCGGTCCCGGGCGGTCCCGGGGGCGGTCCCGGGGCGGTCCCGGGCGGTCCCGGGGGCGGTCCCGGGGCGGTCCCGGGGGTGGTCCCGGGGCGGTCCCGGGGCCGGGTCCCGGACAAGGTTCAGGTGTGCGGGGCGGGTGCGGGGCCCCAGGGCGCCGGCGCGGGGCGGGGCCGAGGTGATTTAATCCCCCGCAATGAGGGCGGCCGCCATTTGCTCATTGGGAGCACGTTGGGGACGGACGGCTGCTGTCCGGGCTCCCCCTTTCCCTCCCTCTACCCCCTCCTTCCTCCTCCCCGTATTCCCCTTCTTTCTCTCCCTTTCCCCCCTTTTCCTCTCGTCCCCAAATCCGACCCCTTTTCCTCCCCTCCTATACCCCTCTCTACCCTTCCTTCCTCCTCCTCCTATTGCCCTTCTTTCTCTCCCTTTCCCCCCTTTTCCTCTCGTCCCCACAGCCGACCCCTTTCCCTCCCCTCCTATACCCCTCTCTACCCTTCCTTCCTCCTCCCCCTATTCCTTTAATTTCTCCCCTAAACTCTTCCCCCTTCTTCCCTCAAAACCGACTCCCCCCCTTCCTCTTCTCTCCCTACCCCGCTACCTCCTTCTATTCCCTCTCTCCCCCTCCTCTGTCCACCGTCTCTCTTCTCCCCCCACCCGTCCTTTCCCTTTCCCTTTCCCTTCCCCACCCGCTTCGCTCCCACACCCCGACTCCCCATCCTGCCCCTTCTCATCCCCTGCTTTCCCTTCTCCCCGTCCTCCCCTTTCCCTCTTTCCCGCAGCCGCGGGGCTCGGGGTGCCGGCGAATAAAGCCAAGGGCCGGAGCCCGGCGCCCCCTGCCCCCGCTGGAGACCCTCACACGGGGACAGCCCCGCTGGGCTCCCCGTACCCGTGAGGGTCAACACAGCGCCCCACACCGCTGGGGTCGCAGTGTTCCCCACTGGGGTGTCCCCGGGAGGGGGTCGGGGGTTGGGGGGGATCCCCTCACTGGGGGGGGGGACGGGGGGGTCCGGGGTGGGGGGGCTGCGGGTTGGGGGGGCCCCCTCGTTAGGAGGGGGTCCCGGGGGGGTGGTGGGGGTTAGGGGGGTGGGGCCCCCTCGTTAGGAGGGGGTCCCGGGGGGGTGGGTTAGGTAGGGGGGGGGGCCCCCTCCGGAGGGGGGGGTCCCGGGGGGGGGGGGGTCGGGGAGGGCCCCCTCCGGAGGAGGGGGTCCGGGGGGGGGGCGGGGCGGAGGGGGGGCTTCCCCCCTCCAGGCCCCGCCCCCTCCCCGGGACCCCCTCCTCCGGACGGGGCTCGCCCCGGCCCCCTCCCCGGGACCCCCTCCTCCGGACCGGGGCCCCGGGGGAGGGAGGGGGGGCGGGTGGGGTGGGGGGGGAGCAGAGGGGGTCACGTCACTCTGCAGCGCGAACATAGAGGTCACCGGACAGACGAACGGCCCCTCCCCTCCTGCCCCCCCCACCCCCCACCCGCCCCCCCCTCCCTCCCCCGGGGCCCCGGTCCGGAGGAGGGGGTCCCGGGGAGGGGGCCGGGGCGAGCCCCGTCCGGAGGAGGGGGTCCCGGGGAGGGGGCGGGGCCTGGAGGGGGGAAGCCCCCCCTCCGCCCCGCCCCCCCCCCGGACCCCCTCCTCCGGAGGGGGCCCTCCCCGACCCCCCCCCCCCGGGACCCCCCCCTCCGGAGGGGGCCCCCCCCCCCTACCTAACCCACCCCCCCGGGACCCCCTCCTAACGAGGGGGCCCCACCCCCCTAACCCCCACCACCCCCCCGGGACCCCCTCCTAACGAGGGGGCCCCCTCCAACCCGCAGCCCCCCCACCCCGAACCCCCCCCCCGTCCCCCCGAACCCCCCCCCCCCCCCCCCCCCCCCCCGGTGAGGGGATCCCCCCCAACCCCCGACCCCCTCCCGGGGACACCCCAGCGGGGAACACTGCGACCCCAGCGGTGTGGGGCGCTGTGTTGACCCTCACGGGTACGGGGAGCCCAGCGGGGCTGTCCCCGTGTGAGGGTCTCCAGCGGGGGCAGGGGGCGCCGGGCTCCGGCCCTTGGCTTTATTCGCCGGCACCCCGAGCCCCGCGGCTGCGGGAGAAGAAAGAGAAGGGAGGATGGAGGATGGGGAAAGAGGGGGCAGAATGGGGTGTCGGGGTGGGTGAGTCCAGGACAGAGGGCAGGTGGGGGCGTTGGGCTGTGCAGGGCAGCAGGGAGAAGGGGCAGGGGAGGCGGGGGGGGGAAAGAACGGTGGAGGAAGGAGGAGGAGGATTGAAGGCAGGTGGGGGGGAACGGGGAGAGGGAAGGGGAGCAGGGAGAGAGAGGGCAGGGGGAGCCAGGATTGTGGGGAAGGAAGGGTGAAAGGCGGAGGAGAAGGATAGAGGGGAGGGTGGGGTTGCGGTGTGCAGGGGGAGAGGGAGAGGGGGTGGGGGGCCACGGGGCCGGGAGGGGGAAGGAGGAGTGGGGGGGGTAGGGGGAAGAGGGAGGGAGAGGGGAGGGGGAGTGGGGGGCCACGGGGCCGAGGGGTGGGGGGGAGAAGGAAGGGGGGGTAGAGAAAGGGGAAGGGGGTGGGGGGCCGCGGGCCCCGGGGGGGGGGAAGGAGGGGAGGGCTAGGGGGGAGAGGGGGGGGGGGGTAGGGGGGGGGGGTGTAGGGGGTGGGGGAGGGGAGAAAGGGAGGGGAGAAAGGAGAAGTATAGAAGAAGAGAAATAGAGAAGAAAACTATAGAAGAGGAAGAGAGGAAGAGCGGCAGCCACCTCCCGCGCCGAGCGCCGAGGGGCAAATGGCTCGCGTGGGCTCTCCCCGGGGATTAAATCCCCTCGGCCCCGCCCCGCGCAGGCGCTCCGGGGCCCCGCCCCGCGCAGGCGCTCTGGGGCCCCGCGCACCTGTGCAGGTCCCGCCCGTCACACCTGGGCCGGGCCCCGCCCCCCGGGCCCCGCCCCCCGGGCCCCGCCCCGCCCGCGCCGCTCAAATGCGCCGGCGCCGCAGCCGCCTCGCTCTCTCTGCGCATGCTCCTCTCTGGCTGCGGTGACACCGGCGCTTGGAGTTCTGTACGGAGCCACAAACCGGGGCTGCTCCCGGTGCTGCGCGGAGCCCGAGGTGCTGAGGTAGGACCGGGGGCAGGGGCCGGCTCCTGCCGGGGCCCGCCGGGGGTCCCGAGCGGTGCCGCCTCTCCCCTGGCCGGCAGGGCACGTCCGTACCGCCAGAACCGCGGCGGGATCGGAGCCGCTCCGGGACGGTCCCTGGGGCGGGGCCCGGCGCTGCCGCTCCTGCTCCGGCCGCAGCCGGCGTGGGACTCCGGGCACGGTGCTGCTGCGGCCGCAGGCAACCGGGGCTCTGCCGGTACCCGCGGACGGGAGAACGGTATGGTATGTCCTCGTGCAGACGCCGGGTCGCGGCTGGAGCACGGGGGGTGCCGCACCGGGGCTGGGAGGAGCCGCTCCGCTGGGGCCCCGGGGCATCGTTCTGCTCCGGCTGCTTCTCCAACTCCTGCCAGGTGAGTGCTCCCCCTCCCTCCCTCCCTCCCCCGTGCTTTGCAACTCACACCCTGCCACGGCAAAACCTCGTTTATTAAAACTTACCTGAGACTTTTTTCCTCTTCATTTCCAGATCACAGGATATGCTGAGGCTGAGAGGGATCCAACCTAAAATCTGACTCTCAGGTAAATGGACCATTTGAGAATTAACTCACAACCCCGGCATTGCCAGGGCTCTGCTCCAGCCACCTGAGCCAATCTCTGAGTCACGGGGGTGGATCTCCCTATGAGGGGAATCCTTGGCAGCACAAAGGGAATTCTAGCACCTTCTTTTCTGCTAAAGCTGCTTTACACACCAGCCCCTGCAAGGGCTCTGGGGCAGGACTGGCGGGCACCTAACAGGACAGCACAGAACTCTTCCGATAACGCTCACTTCCTGCCCTTTCCAGGACTGACCCAACAGCCACAGAAGCGCTCACGCAATGTCCCTTGGCAGGCAGAAATGAGCAGGACGAGCCCCGTGGCTTCCCTTTGCTGCAGGGCCAAAGCTCTGCAGAGAGGCAGGGCTGCTCCCACCTGCTGAGGGGCGTTTCCTGCAGGTGAGTGTTGCCAGGCCAAAACGATGGTGGCTGCTGAGGCCGGGGCTGCTGTTCTGGCCCAGAGCTCACAGCGGCCTCGGTGCCCCTCGTGCTGCCATCAGCGTTCCTTGGTGTTCCCTCTGTGTGTCTCGGGTGGCTGCAAACGCAGGGAGGAGGGAGGCCCGCAGCCCCAGCAAGGCAAGCAGCACCTCTTTCTTGTCCTTGGGACCTGCAGGGGAGGAGCTGTGCCCGCAGCGCCCTGCCCGTGGCACTCAGGGTGCCAGGCACACGTCCCGGGGATGGGCACTGGGGGGCTCAGACGGGGCTGGCACAGACAGGGCTGAAGGGCTGCCCGCAGCTCCTCGGCCAGGGGCTGCTCTCAACAGGCACCTGGAGACCTTTCAGCCCGGACAGAGGCTCCCAAACCGCCCAGAAGCTCCCCCAGGAACAGCTGCCATTGCCTGGGAATGGTGGCACGCCGGGGCTCAGACAGCAGTTCCCGGTGCCGACCCTCCCAGAGCTCCTGCACAGCTGCCAGGTATGTCCTGGCCACCCCAAATCCCCTTCCTTCCAGCCTGAGGACATCATCCAGCAGCAGCGGTATTATCCAAGGCAATCTTCCCTCACAGAAATGAAATCCTGAGCGACAGCCCTGGGAGACGCCTGAAAATCAAAGGTTTGAGTGGGATGGAGTTTTGTTTGGATGAGTCTGGAGTTCTTCACGGAGCCGGCTGGAAGTGCAGAAGTGAGGGGAAGCCTTTGCAGGTGGGTCCCACTGGAGGTGTGCTGAAGGCAGGGATGTGCCTCTCTTTCCTGAGGGAAAAAAGAACTTGCAGAGGTCACTGCTGAGGCTCTGAAAGGAGCTGAGGTGCTGCAGGGAGAGATGTCCTCCCGTGGGCACAGGGGCTGCCTCAGCACGGGCCGGGAGCGCATCCGGCCACCGCCTTCTCCTGCTTTAAAATATCCACGGGAGCCCGAGCTCGGGGGGGTGGAATCTGCTGAATTCCAGGCAGCTCTGCCAAGTGACCCCCAGGGGATGAGGGTTATAATCAGCCAATTCTGTGCAATAGAAACCTATCCTGTCCCGAGCCCCCTGCGCTTCCTTGGAAGCTCTGCCGGCTCCTGGCACAGCTGGCATTCCAGCGGCAGCTCTGCACGGGAATATCCACGCTCCATGAGGCACGGTGTGGTTATTGCAGTGGGAATGGAGCAGGGAATTCAGGGCTGTGGGTATAATTCTTCTAAACTGGCAAAGGTGAGAGCGAACCCTGAATCCAGGCACCGCACAAACAAACTTTGTGCTGCCCTGTCAGCTCCAGCCCCCGGGCTGGGAAGTCTGGGGAGTCAAACTCAGGGAATTACACAAATCACAGCAACTGGCATCACCCAGAGGGACAATCCAAGTCCCAGGCAATTGCTCCGCAACCCGCTCTGGGGGAAAACACCCTGTGTCTGCCAGGAGCTCTGACTCTGTCTCTCCTACCAGCTCAGTTGGGCTTTAAGAATTTGAAATAACTTTGAAGCAAAATAAATCACCTTTTTCTTCTGCGTGTTTTGTTGTTTTGGTTTTTTTTTTTTTCTTTCAGATGCTGGGCTTGCTTCTGTGGATGATGTGTGCTGAGCTCTCGCTGCAGGGAACTGTCAGGCCTGAATGGCTGTGAGCTGGTGTTCTTCTCGCTGGGGAATCAGAAATAATTATTAATTAGAGCACAGAAATGTTTTCTGAAACCTTTCCCCTTTCCTGTCCTTTGCTGGTAGAAGTTCTCCTTCAGCCTTTGAATGTACAGCTGTTCCCTGATGTCATTTCCCCTGCCTGAATTCCTTGCAGCTCCTGGCTGGGAAAAACTGGGATAATTTAGGGGGGGAACAGAGGTGAGATTTTTAGCTGTGCTTTTCTAAAATTTCTAATTATTCTGAAATTATTTCTGATTCCCCAGCGAGAAGAACACGAACTCGCAGCCATTCAGGCCTGACAGTCCCCCGCAGTGAGAGGGGAATCACAGATCATTTCAGAATTAAAGGAGAAAGGTTTCTGAACCACAGGGCTGCTTCACTTTGTTCTCAAAATTCCTTGCCTGGTTTATCTAACCTGTATCAAAGAGATAAGGTCACGAGAAACTCAAGGAGTTGCTTCAGGGAAAGAAAGCAATAGGGGGGAGAAAAGGGACAGACACTAAGTGAAAAAGAAAAACAAACCAATGAGATTTTTAAAAAAAGGGAGTAAGGCAAAAGGCAGAAGTCAAAGCTTCCTCCTAAACAAATTGTAGTTGTTAGGAAAAGAGGGACCTTAAGCAAAGACAGCTGCAGAGTTCAGTGACACCACAAAGGTTCCCAGGGATGCCAACAAGCAGAGCACAGAGTAGCCCTGGTACAAACTGAGAACTGGAATTCAGCCTCTTCCCACACACTCCAGTCAGCAGCTTTCTCACCCTGCACAGCAGAATCTGGGCACTAGGGAAAGACACCTTAAAAAGTAATGAAGAAGAATTTTTTAAAAAAACCTCAAACATGTTGACCTTTTTCTTTTACAAGTAGGAACATTATTTGGGAAAAAATATTTTTTTCCTAAAATATTTGAAATAGTTTTCCCCTCCAGTATGATGGATCTATAAGTCAATGCACTTCTGCTTTATTAAGCCAGTCAATAATTTATTTGTCAATACTGGAAAATACAATTCCACCCTGACTAATCTGTGCTTGAGCAAACTGTTGAAGCAGAAAATGAAATTAAAAGATTGCACCTGTGATAGCCAGGAGAACTCTCCCTGATTCTGCAACAGTTCTGTGCCAATACATTAGAATACTTATCAAGGTGGGATAAATGCAAACAGCAAGGATGCCTGTTCCAGATGGGAAAATGAAATGGATTTACACATCAGATCCAAGAGCACTGAAAAGCTTTCTCATGACTTTCCAAGATGTAACAAGAGAGTTACAGAGACTGTGCCATAAATTTTAAATCGTGAATTAAGGCTTTTCTCAGGAGCATGGGGAAGGATGGTGTAAGACCATACAACTTAATAAAGCATGGAAAAGATTAGAGATAGAAAAAAAAATGACAATGTCCAAGGGAACAGTAAATTCAGCTGCTGAGAGTGACTCCTGAGGAACCCTGGTGAAACTAATTTACAAAAAATTAGTGATGGCACTAGAAAGAGAAAAGAAAAAATTAGAAGGCTGGTAAGAGATTTCAACAGAAACTAAAAAAAGGACAAGTTTCCTCTAAGAAGTGCTAATGTAAAAAAGCTTTTCAATGCAAGCACATTATGTCATTTTAGGACAGAGTCCCCTTCATAAACTGAACATATTCCACAATATGTTTGGGGAAAATGTTGCATGATTATTTCTCCAAAGAATAAGAAATAAGCAGAAGTCTCTGCTTTGTGAAAAAAAATGGGAAATGCAAGGAAATAAGAGATTTTCATAGAAAACTTTGTACTACTCCACAGGAGGCTGAGGAACAAAATCCTGTTTAAAAGTTTACCTTTTCTGCTGTTGCAAACACATTCCTTAGGCTCGTTTAGATATCACTGTATCTGTACACTCCAGCATTTAATGCATCATCCTGTCAAGTGAGATATATGGAGGAGGAGGCATAGGAGGAAAAGTTCAACCTCTTCATCATCCTTCTGTTCTCCAAGTCTTCCTCTCTGTTGATTACCAAATTATGTTAGTGCCACTGTCCAAACCAAATGCAGTTTCCTGCCCACACTTTCTGAGTTGCACAGATTTCTATTGTGTTTATGCAACTTCAAGTTTTATTGTGCCACAGCTTTCCAAAGCCCACAATCAATTCTTAACACATTAGTCATTCTCCATTACCCACTCTCAAGTCCCAGCCCTCTTAGAAAGTGATATAAATTATTCTGTAAGAAATCTTACCTTAATGCCCTTCCCAATCTACTTCTCATTTACGTCTTCTGACCCTGAGATAATGGTTTAGAAATCATATGATTAACAAACAAACACAAAGAACAAAAGTTCACTTCAGTGAGGTTCAGTCAAGGTTATTGGAATATCACTCCATAAGTTTTCCCAGTGCTGGGTTAAAGACTAAAGTGCTGGGATCACCTCAGAATCACTGGAACTGTGTTAATTTCTGCACTGGTGGCAGTACAGCAAAGTATTGACTCTTCTGAATAATTTAAATAATGGTAACACTTTGATTAATGTCCTAAGTATGTTTCAAAGTATTTAAATTTCCACAGTGTTAGGCTTTCAGAGAACACTTCCAACAGACTGTCAGTCAGGACAGCACTGCAGCTTCTAATACTGACCACTCTCGACTGGGAGAGAAAATCATTTGCAGTGGAACACTTGGAATGACAATAACTAATTGCTTCTCTTTTTCAAGAGACTGAAAGTATTCCTTATGCACTGCTTGCTAAAAACTGCATAGATTATTCAAGCAGTGAATAGTTGTCCCAACAGTAACACATTCAGAGACTGCAAATACAAGTGGCATTCCCTGAAACAATGTTTTATGCCTTCATTATCAGACATTGTGCCTGGAACTGTGATTTAGTCATTTCAAATACCACTTTTTCTTTTATCAGGGTAACAAAAGTAAAAGCCTGAAACCATTCTCTGATGAAAGTTAAATTGCTCCTTCCTCTGGTAAAATGCTCTTGATCAAGCCCTTGCACTAGAATTTCTATCACAGTTTATGAGCTCTCCCCACCTCACCTGAAGCAAGCAAGTTGTTTTTTCTCACATCTTTACAGGCAGCTCTGTAAAGACAACACTCAGCTGACTAAGCAGTGTCAGGAAACAAAGCAACTGTTGTGATATTTGACTCAGAAACAAAACCCCAATAAATCTTTAATAGTGCTGTCATCAGTATGAGAGCACGACTCTATGAGAGCAAGTCCTCAACTGCTTCATCTTGCACCAAGACACACTATTGCTGTGTGCAGCCATTCACTCCCCACTTGAGCTCCCATTCCATCCTTACCAATAAATATGATCCCAGAGATCCTTTATGACAAGGCCAAAATCTTCATTTTCTTCTGTATTACAGAGAGCTGAGCATGCTGGCTTTCCATTCAAAGCTCCCCCAGAAAGTGCAGCCATTTCAGCTGCAAAGTTTAAATTTGGAAATTAAATCACACACTGTCACTATTACACTCACACAGCTACACAGATTCTTAAAGAGATCAGAAAATCAAAAGCAGGACCAATTCAAATCTATTTTTAGTCAATATGGTGCTGCTTCCAGTTGCTACCCATCTAAAGGTTCTGTGTTAACACAAAGTGAGGCACACTGAGATTTTTAACTGCAGCTGAAGTTCAGTGTGTATTAGTGAAAATACCATGGAAAAAATGACAGCTTCAGCTACTCTGAAACTGTGGCTGTTCTTTTGTTTGCATTATGGTGTTTGCAGGTCTCTCCTCCCCTCTCCCACTCTTCTGTGGGTTTCTGAAGGGGAAGAAACACAAACACACATATACAAGCACGGAAATAAAGAACCAGTTCTAAATTAAAGACAAGTACTGAAATATACACATTTCAGTTCACAACACCTAGTAGAGATGCTTATTTCAGTGATGCAAGTAAATCAAGATATAAAGTGAGTAAAGAAAGGCTCAGAATCCCCAATAAACTTCTAGCATCAAGTGTCTCAGGATGTGCCACTTTGTCACCAAGGACATATCACAAGTCAAATCACTTTTTTATAAGAGAGTTGGATCTTGCACTACTCGGTGATGTTGCATTACAGTGGATGAAAACGAGAGGTTTTTCAGTCTCCAAAATGAAAGGCAAAAGGCAAATTAAACCAGATAAGCTAGCAAGGAAAAGACTCCTCCAGGACTGGCAGGCTCTGATGTGCAGTAGAACTGTGATCACCACTCACTTCACGGTGTAAGCACCAGGAACCAGCCACCCTTGGGACACCATCGGTTCACGTATTTATTTTCCTCAATTTTACTTCACACCCCCATCCCCAGAGTAAAGGGTTAACACCCATCACTGATATTATTTATTACGTCCCCCCAGCACTGTGTCAGCTCAAGGTGATGATTTCACCAGCTCAAAACCCCTACGGATTCACTTGCACTGAAAACGCTCTAGCACAGCAAAGAGGGCAGGCAAAAAAATCCAGTAATCCCCAGAGAACAGTGCACTTTAGCTACCCGAATGCTGAATAGCTGAAGAGATTTGTTGTAACTATGCTGAATCTTTTACATTCACTGCTTCTAGATTTTTGTGTGGGACCATCAGTAAGAGAGTGTAAATAAAGACACAGATATTTTCCCCATGCCCTATCTCCTGTAACTCACCCCACACAGAGGCTTCAGCTGCTTCTGATCAGATGTTTGGTCAAGCTGACAGATCAGAGCCTTCCTTAGGAGAGAGAAGAATCACAAAGGTTATCTTCCCTAAAACAGCTCATAAGAAAATAGCAGAGTTGTCTTTACTATCAGGAGCTTTGGATTCATCACTTCTCACTGAAGTTTCTGTAATAAAGCCCATTTCTCACATGTGCTCCAGGTCTCCTCTGACCTGTCCATTCCCACCCAGCATCCCAGTCTGTGGGAAGTTGTGAATTAAATCTCTGTGTTTTGACAATAACTTTCACTGTCTCCAAACAGAAACACAGTAAACCCTGGAAATTGAAACATAAATGTGTCACTTTAGCAACACCTTTCCTGATCATTCCGAAATATTCTGAAAAATATTTCAATTTGTAGTTGTACAAGATGTTGTCTGCTACTTGCTGCAAAACCATCCCTTTTATTTTTCTACTTATAGTTGTCAAACACTGTTTCAAGAACAACAAAACAAAGAAGATAAATACTACATACAGTTCTACTGCACCTTTCTCTGCTTGCTCTTTACTACTTTGGAACTGGGATGCATAGAAAAGGGGAAGAAAATCCTTTCCAGCATCAGGGAAGCTTTGCCAAAAGGTTCTTCACATCAACAGAAATACAACATAGCTCCCTAGAAAAAAAAAAAAATGAATCAAAAAAAATTTAAAGGATGCATTATTTCAGCATAAATTCTATACGTTCTCTCAGTCACCTGTTCCTCCAAGGAAATTCTTTTTCCTTACAGAAGGTTAAGGAGGTCTGTCTCCGAGCTGCCAGCTGCCAGAGGAACTTAAGCTGTATAAAGACTGACACCTCACTTGCCAGACAGATTTCATTACTTAGCGAGAGAAAAAAAAAAAAAAAAAAAAAAAAAAAGAAAAAAAAAGATAAAGGAGTACGGCAAGGCTTCCTGGCCAGCTCCGCACAACGAACCGCTTCCCACACGCACACCCCAAATTTAAAGCGCCCTGGGTTATGTTAACGTGACCTGAGGGAGGGATGGAGAGGGCATCTCTCGCAGGGGGCGGGCAGGGGAAGGGTCCCTCAGAGACGGGGGAACGGAGGTCTCGGCGGTGGCGCTGCCCCTCATCGTCCTCCCCGCTGCCCCCTCCCCGCAGCCCGGCCCGGGACCGGCACCCACCGCTGAGCGAGCTGGAGGAGATCTTCTGCAGCACGGTAAGGGGCAGGAAGAAGGCGGCGATGAGGAGGTCGCTGAACGCCAGATGATGTTAGTGACGGTCCTCATGGCTTCGCTGCGGGTCGCCACGTAGAGCACCAGGGCGAAGATGAGAACGCAGAAGAGCATGAAAGCCACCTTGGTGCGCCCCGGCAGCGGGGCGGCAGCGGCGGCAGCCCGTAGAGAGCGATGAACTGCTCCCGCGTCACGCTGCTGTCCCGCAGAAGCTGCGCGAACTGCTCCGGGGTGATGTTCAGCGACCGCGTGGCGCATGGACCCCGCTGAGGGACCGACACCGACACCACCTCCCTCAGCCGCCTTAGCGCCGCCATGGCCGGAGCGCTGCCCCTCGGAGCGGAGCGGCGGGAGGGCGGCAGCCAATCAGCGGCGAGCGCGCGCCCGCCCCCGGCCCCAGCGCTGGGGAGCCCCGTGGAACGTGCTGGTCACACTTGATCCAGCAATGAAATGGTAAAGAACTGCACGGAGTGAGCGATTAAATGGTAAAAAACTGCACGGAGTGAGCGATTAAATGGTAAAGAACTGCACGGAGTGAGCGATTAAATTATAAAGAACTGTACGGAGTGAGCAATGAAATGGTAAAGAACTGCAAGGAGTGAGCGATTAAATGATAAAGGGCTGCACGGAGTGAGTGATTAAATGATAAAGGGCTGCACGGAGTGAGTGATTAAATGATAAAGAGCTGCACGGAGTGAGTGATTAAATGATAAAGGGCTGCACGGAGTGAGCAATGAAATGGTAAAGAGCTGCATGGACTGGTCTTTGTTTAGGCTTGGGAAGCCCGGCCTCACCAGGCTGCAGGAACTCCAGCAATTCCCCGTGGGACCCTGCCACTGTGACACCGGGGAAGATTTAACACAGAGACAAACTTCATGTCCTAGAGAAAAAGAATCTGCCCAGCTCAGCGCAGGCTCTTACTCACCCACACCATGACTTTGTTGCTCAGGCTATTCTGACATTATTTGATTCACAGTTTCTATCCCAGATTGTTCAGCTGGCATGGATATTGGTTCATTGAACATGAGCCTTTTAAAATCACCTCGAGAAATTGTTCCCTTCCCTCAAAAGAAGCTCATTCCTCATAGTTCCTGGTGCATGTGACACTTCACTTACTTTTACCCCACCTTCTGACAACCTTCCCTTGGGCTCCTTCCTTGGGTTTTCTTCCTACTGAAAATAAATACTTCTCTTAAAGTCTGTGCTGGACTAGGATTTATTCTCTTAGACACTTTGACTCCTCCTGCCATTTATCATCACAACAATGTTTAGTGAACTTGTGGAATCAAAGATAAGCTGCAGCAAGCACAGTGCTCAAAGGAAGTAATTTAATGCGCTTGCTTTTTTTATTTTCCTTCTTTTTCTACCCTATTCCCTTTCCTCATGAAATGAAGTAAAAAAAGAAAATGGTCAACAGTTCCACAACTTAAAAAAATTACATATGTTATCTAAAATATTTAACTTGTGAGCGTTTGGGGTTTTTTTGAAGAGTGGGTTTAGTTTTAAAAAATTAGCGAGTGATGACGTGTAAGTAGCATTTGATGTGCATGCCAAGACACTAAGCCATATATTGACTGGGTTTTTAATTTCTTTCCTTGTGCTGAGCAGCAGTTCATCGATCCTCAATTCACTAAATTTTTCTATTTCCATAGACAATTCCAATTGGTATTCTCTTTTATCCACACACACAGAAAACCAGCTATTTTTTTTTGCCACCAGTTATCAACTACCACCGTTTGCCTAGATAAGAAATTAAATCTCCTCATCTTCTGGTTTAATACCACGTCTAAACCCTGGCCAGCCCATTTGTTAGGAATAGTCACGAGTCCCACAACAAGCAGTGTTCTCCCTGGCCAGCCACAAATCTATTTCTGTTGTTCTCAGAACATCAGGAGACAATGGCAACAGCACCACGATGCAAATATCCTCACTCCTTGTAGCCCTCATGTAATTTTCATTTCTTTCAATGATTTCCAGATGATCTGCACCCAAAAATCTCTTCTAAACCTCTTATAAATCTCATTTGCACTTACAGAGAAAGGTTTGCAAGAGCAGCTCTTTCAGCTCCAAATATATTAAAAAGTCTGAATACCCCTTGCTTACCACTTTAAGTAACCATTTTTGTAATAATTTTTAAGACTTTGGTTGCCTGTCACACAAAGCCTTACCTAATTGTAAAAGGCCAATTACCTGGCACAGCTTTTAGCTGCTAGCATTCTATTTATCTTGCACCAGAATTAATTCTCCATCTAAGAGCAGACACGGTCATCTCCACATTTGTATTCAAGAAATAAAATATAACAATAATTTCATTTTCTGCTAATCCAGTTCTCATTTTTTCCTTTCTATTGATGCTAGCACCCAGCTTTGTCATTTGCAAAATACGGTGTTAAATGTCTGTACTGCAGTCACCTGGATCTTTTGCTTATCCCAAAATAACTGATTCAGTTCTAGATGTCAACTTAAAATCCAGGGAAACTTTGGATCTAAGCCTCCACAGGGACATGCAGAATATGCTGTCAGAGGGATTGAAAAGGGAAGCTGCACCATTTTGGGAAAAAAACCCTTATGAGAACTGTTATTAGCATTTTAAATTTAAGTTACCGTTGTGATTTGGTGCAGGGTTATTAAAAGACTGTGAGATAGGAAGATTATCATACAGTAATTTTAAGTGTTTCAATTTATAATCATTAATTTCATGTTGTCAAGTAGAGATTTAAGCTGTTTTCACCTATAATGGTTGTGTGACAGAATTTCAGATTCTCATTTTCACATATCAAATACACCTGGGGGAAGGTTCTTTTCTAAAGAGGATAATGCTGCAGTCCTATATGTCAGGTATTCAGTGATATAAACGACCCTAAATTATTTCTGAAAGAAAAATCCCCGTTCAAAAATATACCCTTAAAGGTGAAATGAGCTTATTAAACTTCTGTGAGCAAGATGCCAGAATCCTACCTTCCAGCCAAGTGAAAACACTAATTCACCAATAATCCTTTGAAAAGCTCACCAGAAGAGCTTGAGATGTACAGCAGAGTTCACTGGACAGTTCACTGCTGGCACTTTCATGGCAATGATCCATATTTTGCTTTAGGATAGTGGATTTTGTGCTTTATAGCTGCTGCATCTCCAAGAAAGGCTTTTGCTTTCTAAAAAGATACTGGTAAGTAGTTAATGTATATTCTGACATTTTACAAGCCCTAAAGGTTCTATATTCCATACTCTGGAAGCAATTTTCTGGGTGATTCCCTTTTTACCCTTGTGTTACATAAACACTTAAAAATCCAAACTCCTGTTGGACCAAATGCCAGGTAAACAGAAGATGCCACAATGACTTCCATGTAATGATTTTTTCCTATGTTAGATTAGTATTTGATACCCTTTAAAAATCCTTTTACAAGTTACAATGGCTTTTTAAAGGAAAAATAACCACTTCAAATACAAGAGAGTGTTGCTGAGAAATTACTTGGGGGCAAAGCTGATGAATAGAATAAGAAACCCTGGAATTACAGACTGCAACAGAAATAACTAGGGAAGATCAACATAAAAGTATTAGCAAAATTTGGTAGTATTGTTTGGCCTCATAATTCCCTTCCACTAAAAAGCTTTTGGAGTAAAGAGAGAGAAATGAAGGTGGCCCACAGGGAGATAAAATATTTCTTATCCTTTTTGGTGAAATCAGATTTAGACTCTCAGACTTGTTCTCATGTAAGAGCCTTCCTACTGTGATTAATCTGCACTTTCTCTGAGAAGGCAATTAAAACAATCCCACTGGTACAAAAGATTTTCAAAAACCATCTGATGGCTTAACCAGTGCTAGTCCCAGTGGAAGGCACCACCACTTAGGAAACTCTCAGAAATGGCTACTCCTACCCTTTTTGATCTGGGAGTTTGCTGCTTTGCCATGATTTGAGCAGTAGCTGAATTTGTCCCTCTAAACTCCAGGGGGTTTTATCACATCCAAGAACATTCTATCCCCCACGTGTTTGGTCCAATTGGCAGCACTTTCCTAATTAAAAGATAATCACAATATTTCAGACAGGATTAAAACAAAATCAGTTCATGAAATACCCTGTGCCCCACTCTACTTCAAACAATCCACATGGTATTCAAGGATAAATCCCAGGCACAGCACTGTGGGGCTCACTTGAGTGCCAGTGAGGCTCTTTGGCTGTAAGCTGGGTATCATTTAAGAATTCTTTAACACTGTTGTGACTGGTGACCTTGCTACAATGCTGTTTCACCATGGTTTAGTTAGGTGTGATTCATTTCATATAACCCTTCATTATTCTAAACTAGATCAGCTTGCTCTGAATAAGCAATTTCTTTCTGTCAATTAGAATATTAAATCATTCTTCTTCCTTCCTAATGTTTTGCATAATGTCAGCTAGACAGGGTGGTTTCATGTGCTACCCAGCAAGAGGCTTGTGCTAGCACATTTCTGCTGCTTGCAGTGCTGTTACCACCTGCTGTCCCCAAAATAAAATTTAAAGAAGGGGATATATGTGCAAACACACAGATTTCAAAGTACAGGCAGATTCCAGGGTGTAATTATAAATAAATTGTTTTAAGACATTTAACTGAAGGAATATTAAAAATGCCAGGATCAACAGCACACAGAAGCAACAGAATTTGGTTTGGGGGTTGTTTTCCACTTGGCTAAAGATGATGGTGATGGCTTTGGGGACAGGCTGGGTAATTTATTTTCAATTAACACATCTCCATGAATCAAGTGTCACATAGTGCCACGTAAGGTTAACAGTAGGAAGAGGTACAATTTGTCACACAGTCACAGCAGGTTAAGGAGGCAGTCACTGGGCTGGCAAAAGCATTGGCAAATAAGAAGACTGAGGGGAAAGGAGTGGGAAGAGATGGGATCTCACTCTCACTGTGGGCAAAACAAGAGTTCATCTCCCCCTTCAAGCACCACTGCAGCACTGGGTTATACCTTGCTTTTGAATAATAGGTTAAAAGTGAACCTAGTTACAAAAGAATTAAAAATATTCAAGTATTGAATAAGCAAATGTCATAATCAACTAGAAAAAGACACGTGGGATTTTCATTGTCCATCACAGAATTTCAGTCTAAGGCTGAAACAACAAAAAGCTCTCCTAGGTAGATGCAACCACCAAGGACCAGAATTTTGGACAATTTTATGCACTGGGGTGGTATTAAACAACAGGAAGCTTTTATAGGCACCTGAACTGTCCATAAGAGAAGAGTTATTTCCACAGGTAGCAACTTCTTCAGAGTATTCCAAAGATGGAAAAAGTCAAGGAAGTAAGAAAAAGCATTAAGGATTAAATTGTGTAAAAAATCCTGAGGATCTTAAATTAACCAAAGTGCAATGGAACAATCTAATCCTAAAATAACATTTGAAATAATTACATCTTTTAAACATAAACTAGAATTTTTAGAATTGTTAATTAAGCAACAGCATTGTAAAGAATGAAAACCACTGGATGAAGAAAACCACTGACTGAGGAACTGGTAATGGAGTTTTTTGATAGCTGTCCAAGTGAACTGGTATGAATTGGTCCTGTAGACTTGGCTTCCCTGCAAATCAGCTTACCACAAAAGTGACCATTCAGTGCAGCTCAGCTGCTCTTTGCAAACCAATTCAGTATGAATGCTAAGGGAAAGGAAATTTGGGTATGAAAACATGATTGCTTCCTGTTGCTTTAAATCACATTGCTTTATATCAGTCCTCATTATTTATTCTTATCTTTTTGCCTTTGCAGAAAAGTATCATTGAAGTCCTTTTCTTATCATTTCCATGTAAAAACAAAAAGTGTATTTTCCAGAAGGTGTTATTATGGATTTTTTTAAATTCAGAGGCAAAATAAGTACTGCAGCAATCAGACACTTGGCATTTAATATTTGATAAAATTAGAGGCCTTCAGAGAACCATCTGCCAGATATCAAGATTTCATTTCAGAAGGGCATATCCACCTTTTCTTAGCTTTATAGAACTCTGCTAACTCCAGAGATTGCCCTGCCTCATCACGTGAAGCTTCTGCAGAAGAGCACTGCAGAAAACTTGTAACACATTTCTCCTTGCCATCTCTCAAGATCTCACAGAGCCCTAGACTGGAACTCTTTTCCAGTTTAATATGGTTCACTGAAAATATTCTCATATAGACACAAGCTGAAAGCCTGAAACACCACAGGCAGCCAGATAGCTAAGAAATGTTTCAGAGAGAGTGGTCCCTGTTTCACCTGCTCCTGAGCCACATTAGTTTTTCCCAGCTTCAAGCAGCTGCTCATCCTCTCAATAGTTCTTAGTGTGCTTGGAAGGAGCTGCCAGCTTCTCCCTCAGACACTGTTTTGTTGGCTATTTGCTGGAAAAAATAACTCTGGAGGGAACATCACGTGTCATTTGTCAGTTCTGGTTTTTTTTCTTACTTAAAGGCATGACTCACTGAGGTATACAGCATAAATAAACAGCATGTCAGACAGCAAGTGCTAGGCTGGCCTGGTATCCCTTTTTGCCCTCTGTTCCTGTCACTTAAATCCCCAAAGTTTTGCTTTCTTCTGGCCACAGTGCAGCTCTCAACCCTCTGGGAATGAGAAAGCCCTAACCATTTTCCAGAACCACAGTCCTTGGGGCATCTGGCATAAATCAGTAGCTGTTTACTGGTATTCCATTGTCCCCAGAGCTCTCACAGGTCTGAGGAGCAAGCTGAGCCTTCCCTGTCACAGGGGCTGCCCCAAGTGATGGCTGGCACAGTGGCACCACAGAAAGGATACCTGAAATGTGAATGAGCTCCTAAAAACACTGCCAGGTAATTAAAAGTGTAATATTGTGATGACAGACAGGGCAAACACCTCTGAACAAAGATTCCTTCATGTTGTCACAGGCTGAGCACAGTAGTCTCAAAAACCTGCTCCAGTTAGCTGGCATGTGGGGATTACTTCATACTTCCTTTTTAGGTAGATCCATTCCACACATGCCTTTTCCAAGTGTTGAATTTACTATATCCTTAAAAAAAGAGGTAATATTTTATGTTCAAAAATTTTTCAATTCATGCTTCTTTTGGCTGAGCCTGAATTCCAAGTTGCAGGAAGAGCCACTGGGTTCTTCTCTCTTGTGAAACAAGGTAATACACCTTTGAAAACAGGCCCATGTTGTACAGCTGGGTAAAGGAAATTCCTTCCCACCATTCATCTGCTAGCCCTTATTAAACTACTTTGATTGGGACATCAGGAGTACAGTAAATGCCTTTAAATTTTGAAATCTATCATGTAAATGTATGTAGTCCCACAGATGCAACTGTCAGGAATAATTAATAATACCATTCAAGAAGCCCCAGAAGGAATTCAAAGTAAGCCAAAATGCTTCAAAAAGCAATTTAAAATGTGTTTGCTACTCCACAAGGCATACTTTTTTTTTTTTTTTTTTAGTAGATACATAAATACACACAACAGAAATTGCCCTTTTAAACACAGTGTAGTGTTTCTAAGTGACACCACCAGCATGAAAGACTTGTAGTCTTGAAGCAAACAAAAAAAAAAGTGCTGGAGTTTTCAGAGCTTGACTCCAAAATTGTGATGCAAAGAGCACGGCTGTGACCAATAAAAAATATACTCTAGAAGATATTAACACTCACTGTTCTTCATCCTGTGCTTCAAGATTTGATATTAAATATCTGTGTAGGTTAGAGGAGTCTTAAATTAATGATTAGCTAATTTATTAACAGTTGTGCTTCTCTAGCCCTCCCAGCAATTTGTATTACCTGAGCAGAAAGTTATGCCCAGAGAGTTATTTAATTAGATTTTCAAGCTTTGGCTGTTTCAGGGGAATCTGAGTGTAGAAGACAGGGGAAGAATAAAAACATGTAACACTTTCTTTTGCTGACTTTAAAGAGGTTTTTGCTTCAACTTTAGCTTCTTCAGGGTGCTGAATGTCTTTTACATATTTTGAACCAGCCAGTTATACTCCCCCTTCTAGCCTCATCACTGATTGCTTTGCCAAGAGGAACAGGAATAACCCTCCCAAGAGCCTCCTGTTGCTGCCTTCTCCAAGGAAATGGAAAGAAATGCCCATAACAGGTTTAGCCACTTTTTCAGTCTAACAGGGAAGAAAGGCAAATTTCAAACTATTTGGCCAGTGATCACCCATCTTCCTCTGGTTCTTGACTGATTCAATCCCATTCATTCCACCAAAATCTAAGGTTTTAAAAAATCAGGGGGGGGAGAACTTGATCCATACCATGTCATGGCTTAGCTGTGATTCTCAATAAACTCAGAATGTAAAAAAAAAACCCCAAAAGATCCATTTTAAAGAGAGAGAAATGGAGAAACAAGACACTAAGTACATCCTGTAAATACCACTGGTGCTGAAGCAGTCTGTTTTTAGGGATGGCTGCAATTGGCTTAGCTGTTTTGTTTAATAATGAATCAACAAAATAATGAGTAAGGAATAAGAGTACAGGTTAAAAAAGCAATTATAAGAGTCAGTGTGTTTTCCATGATGATGAAAGCTATAGAAATGCCTTATTTTAGCTCTTGGTGATCAATTATCAAATAAGACATTCTAATACAGTTAGAAAATTGCTACATTTATCCTAATTCATTCAGTACTGTCAGTCACATTTGTACTGTTATTGAACCATAAATATTTCTATTTCCTTACTGTGGCTAGAAAAATGTGTGTGAGCTAAAACTGTAGTTCCACTAGAGAGAAAACTGTGTTCCAGCACAGAAAATCATCTTGCTAGTAATTCTTTCTTCCTCAGATTTGTGTGCATAATACTGAGTTTCAATATCAAATGGAAAAATGTTGGAGAAGATAGAGTGATCAGCCTGCAAGTATAACTGGCAGTAAAAATCCACCAAGAAAATCAAAATGTTTTCCAGAAAAAAATGTCAAATAAAGTCAAACAAAGTCAACAAAGCTGTAATTTCAAACAGAGCAAGAGGTAATGGTCATTTGGATTTTTTGAATGTTTAAAATCCTAACATTTTTAAAAAGGTATAGCCAAACTCGCTCCAAATCTTCTGGGGAAAATTAGAAATCAGTTCAATGTCTCATCACAAAAAAATATACACAGAAAAATGACTGCTGACAAGCACAGGTGCTTGTTTGAAATCACTCCCTTGCCTCAGTTTCTAATGTTTGACTAGAGGCTTCTGGACAGCTTCATATTCCTGATTTCAGAGCCTTTCACTTCTGAGCTAAGAGTATCTGGACAAATAGTCTTTCTTGACACTGCACTCCATCCACGTTGTCAGCTTTGATAACAGCAGATTGACAGGCAGAGAAAGCAATTTCCTGACATTTTAGAACTTCAGAAGAAATTTCAGCTGAATTTCATTCTAAAAAGGAGTACAAATTTTAAGTCGTGCCTGGAGTGAGAGACTCATTTTTCAAGTCAGCTGGCTTGGTTCTCAAGCTAGAGTCTCACACTCCTGCTGAGCCTGAAACCATTTCCTTTGTAAAAGCGACACCTTTCTGTGACAAAACAGATTTTAAATGAGGAAGTACAGAACAGGGGATGTTAGTCATTCTCTGTGAGGAGCCACGAAAGAAAACATGAAGGCATTCTGCAGAGCACTGGGACAGAGGGACACCCCATGTTCTGCTTGGAGCCATGGCATTGCCAGGGGAATGAATGAACTTCACACAAGCCTAAGGAAACACAGCTAGACAAGGTAACACAAAAGCATGAGAGGGAGCATGGAAGGTGTCCTCACACATGGAGATTCAACTCACCTTCTGCCGTGATTTCATCAGCTATTTAAAGATCAAAGTTGTACTTCAGGGCAGTTGAGGGTGGTTTTGGCAAGTCAGGAACCTGGAGCAATTTTGCCACTGACCTGCAGAGGAAAGACAAAGTGAATCTTTTCATCTTCAGCTTATCCCTATCCCTGGGTAGCTGACCTCCTCACCTACTCCAAACTGTTTTTATTTAACTACAGAGAATTTCTTCTCCAAACTAATACAACATTAAGAAACAAGTTAGTGTGATGTAGTGTACTCCACACTAGCAATTACAGAACCACTCCTTATCTTTGGGCCAGCTGTAGAGTGAAAGGCAGCCTGAATTTCCCATATATCTCCCACAGAGCTCTGAAGCCCACATTGCTGTGGCTCTGCTGTTAAAATCCTCTTTCTTTGTACTTTTATGAATTTAGAATGCACTTACCAAAATACAAAAAATACTGTCTTCTTTACCACATAAAACAGATCAAAAGAGTGAAACATTAGCAACTCATTCAAGTATTTCAGTGAATAGCTCACCCAACAATGATTTTTATGCATTTTATAGCCACTTACCCATTTCATAATAAATTTTCAATACAAAATCTGATTGACAGTCTCTTACAGAGACCTTAAAGAACTCAGAGTCTTCACTGAAAAATCAGAAATACTGTTCAGTTTATATAAAGAGATAACAAAAGAAAATCTCTTAATACTAAAAGGACTAGACACTAAAAGGACTTCCATTAATTGGAAAGAACAGCCTAACAGATGAATTTATTCCAGGAAATGTTTGTGTTGAGTTTATCTTACTGCCTGAAAGAACCTTTCAAAAGGTACTCATCCCACAAAAGAGTAAATCCAGCTTGCCTCACAGGTAGGTAGGTATAGAGGAAATAGCCAGCATTTTTGGAAGGCATAAAAATTGAAAACCAGCAGTAGCCATTACACTTGATTTAGGCTTCAGCTCCCTGGGAGCACACAGCCTTCATGCCTGAAGCAGACTCACAAGCACACACCAGCACAGGGCAGGCAGAATGCAAACTCCACCACAGCCTGGTTAGATTTTACTTCCCAGATAAGTTTTTATTAACTCACTGCCTTCATCTCATTTCGGTTTCTGACGTGAATGAGAAAGGCCATTGGAGATGCGTGGTTGTTGACATGCCAAACAACTCAGCAATTGTGGATTCTCCGTTTGGAAGGAGATCAAACTGCCAAATGCAAGGAGGTGGAGAAAGCAGCACAGATTTCAGTCTCTCCAATCCTTGCTAACATTTCTGTATCTTTACCTTTGAAAAGTCCCACGAAGCACCCTCTAGTTTCCTTCAATCCAAGCCTGCTCGCACTTGCTTTACCAAGAGCAGCTAGGCAGAAGAAGCCGTTCCCTTCCACACCGCAGCAGTCTGTAATTAAGGGCGGCAGCTCCCGCAGCCCCGAGCGCCGCAGTTCCGTGATCCCAAGGGATCGCACCTCCCAGGCTCCCGTCCCTGCAGCGCCCCGCTTCTCCACAGGGCGGCAGCAGCGAGGCAGGATCCCGCAGTCCCGGGAAAGGGAATCAGTGTCCTGTTCCACACCTCCGCTCTGACTGCTCACTGCGGGGTTTAGCCGTGACAGGTGACACCAATTCAGATATTAAAGTGTCCTTCTCCAGCATTTGCATCCCTACCTATTTCAGCCGTTAAAAGGATGCTCTTTTCTCTTACTGTATTCTTTGCCTAATTTTATCGGAACAATTTTCATCCCAGACCCCACTCGTCAGTTATTCAATCCTTTACCATTGGACTTTGGGCAAAATAAGGGACACCAGGGAAGCTGGACCACAGGAAATCTCGAGGAGAAACCCATTAAAACCTTACAGAGAAAGGTTTCAAGGCATTCCACAACCCAGAAATCTGTTCATGCCTTGTCAGGCCACCCCAGTTCTGTCACATCCACCTGAGCTGTGCAGGTGAGGCCAAGGCTCCCCTTCCTCCTGGGGTATCCCTGTCTGAGCACAAAGCCACACTGCCAATATCAGATATTGCCAATATCAGACATTGCCAATATCAGACATTGTCAATATCAGATTTCTCTGCCCACCAAGGACACCCCAGCCAGGAGGGACATTTCTCCCACTCTCCAACAGAGAGCTCAGGGAGATTTTCCAGCCTGGCTGGTGCTCCAGTGAGCAGCTGTTCTGGCCAAGTAGCTCCTCTGGATTTGTGCAAATGATTGGAGCTAAGAAAGGAAAGTTAACCGAGTATTCCAGGCTGACTGGAATGAAAAGATGCTGGCCAGAACCTTCTGACTGGGAATTTCGTGCAAGAACCTGAGGAAGATGAGACACTCAGTGGAATGGGCTGTACACGGATAATCCAGCCAGGAGAGGGCAGTGAGACCCAGCTCATAGTGAAAACATTCGTTTATAGAAGAACACTTTGGGCTTTTGCTCTGTGAGAAATTGCTTCAAAATTCCCACGACCTCCCTCTGCTGTGGGGCAAATCAATACAAGGGTTTGCTCCTGCTCGTGCTGGGAGCAGAAATGAATCCCAGTGCAAGAAGCTTTTACAGCTGATGGGAAAGGTTAAAAACAGGCAGACAGCACTGCCCTGTGTTGCTTGTCATTGCAGCTGTGCCACAGAACCTCTTCCAAAGCATCAGAGAGCACCCCAAAACCATAAGCAGGCAAACCCCAAGGGCTCCCCACTCACCCCCAGCTCAAATCACTTTCCTTGACATACATTTCATGACCAAGAGAGCCCATAATTAACTATCTTATCCCCAAAATGTTTATTCTGTCCCCTCCAGATCACGTAAGATTTTCCCTCCAAAATATTCATTGTAGCTTTATAGAGCTACTCAAGTTTTACCCCCAATTTTTCCCAATTTCTCCACTACCGATAACCTCCGTTTACCTCAAAATATTCTTTCTCTGCCATGGAGATTACCTCTGATTTTACCCTGATAATTTTCACTACCTGTCAGCTTCTAATTGCCTCAATTTTTACCTCAAAATCTTCATTGTCTCCCCTACAGATTAACTCGGATTTTATGCCCATTTTGTCCCCTGTAGATTACCTCAGATTTTTCCTCCAAAATGTTCCTTGTCTCTGACACTTCAGAAAAAAAATACATTCCATAATTAAAACAAGAAAGTTGCTGAAAAGCAGTCAAAATTCTCAGTGAAAAAAATAACAGGATGAAAATAGCAAAAGGAGCTAAGTGTTGAAGAGATTTTTTTGCTCAATGTCCTTACGATCTGCAAGAAGTGATAATTTTACACTGGGAATGAACACTTGATTCCTCTTAAAGAGAGGACAGAGTTGCAACGCATTGTCGGTGTCACAAATTGTTTTACAACTTGAAACACTTCCCAATTCTCTCAGCGTGGCAAACAGAAGGTTCAGATGAGGAATTAAAAACCCAGAGAGGCATTTTGCTTTTCTAACTCGCTGTTTAGCTGTGTCAGTGTCAAAATGCCCTCGTGTTCCTGAGCACCATCACCTGGGTCTGCTCTGTCGCTTGAGCTGCGTCACTTGGAACATCCCAAAGTGATTTTCTGTGCAGTTTTTGTTGCACCTGTGTCCCTGCAGGCGTTCCCAGGGAGGCCGGGAGAGGGCACATCTCCATAAGGAATTTATTTCACTGCCGCTCAGCAGTACCAGTGAGGGTTTTCCAGCTCACTCTGTTCACTCAGGACCTTGGTTTCACCACGTAGTGCTGCGGTTTTTTCGCTTTCCTTTCTCCCCCTCTTTGCTCCTCGGGATGAATTTCCAGGCTGGCTGCTGGCTGCCAGAGCTCTGCTTTGCCACTTGGAAGCAGGAGGTTTGTGGAATAAAATCGGTTTGGACTCCAAATCGTTCCGATGGAGCCACAAAGGAGCCTGCAGGACTCTGATCTGTTCCTTCCCCGAGGTTCCTGGGGGATGATGTGCTGTTATTGCTGGGATGCTCTCCATGAAAAACCCCAAACCCTGCAAAAGACAGATTTTTCTGATCTTCAGAGCGCATGGGAACCCACATCTGTCTCTTGTTTCTGATACATGTTACAGAAGTAATAAACTGCAGCAAGCATTCATTTAAGCCGTACTGAGAAGCAAATTCTCCTGAATTGACAGAAACTCAAACCATTTCGCTTATCTTTACAGAGTGAGGTCGGAAACATGCAA
The DNA here is from genome assembly GCA_017589585.1 of Phylloscopus whistleri. NCBI lineage: Eukaryota > Metazoa > Chordata > Aves > Passeriformes > Phylloscopidae > Phylloscopus > Phylloscopus whistleri. Next base: position 77,226 of record JADMLD010001382.1, read on the forward strand.
ACTTGCCTACTTAAAGCTTTTATAAATAGACCCTAATTGAGCTGTCAGTGGCACTGTGATACTCCAGAAACGGAGCCCACAGCCTAAATGCTGAATGGCAATCTGCACACCCTTCAGCAGCAGCTAATTAACACTGCTGCTGAATCTCAGACAGCCCCTGAGAGAACCAAAACATCTACCCACTGAGGAGCTATTTAAAAATACCTGGGACAGAGCGACTTCACGCAGTGATTCCTGTGTGAGTAACAACGGGCTCTGCACTGCTCACATTTCAATTGTTTTGAGATTTCCCGAGCTGGGAGCAGCACACATCCAGAGGGGAATGCTGGGTTCAGGGTGAGCCCCTGAAAGGCGGTGTTTCTCTCAAAGTCCCGCCGGGTTTTGCTGGCTGCTCTTTAAACCCTGCCTAAGCAGAGCTCCGCTTTACACCAGACCAGCGGGGCTGGTGAGAAAGGAGGGATCAGCTTCCAAAGCTCCGTGTTTGAGCAAGGATTAACACGGCTTCGAGGCAATTTGACAACACACAAACTCTTCCTGGCTGCTGCTTTCAAACCCTTTTCTTTGAGCATCTCCCAGCCAGCCCCAGGGATGCAGAGGGCTCGGCTTAGCTGTGCCAGTCCCCCCTTCACAGGCTGCTGTGAAATTCCAGGCTGTCCAGTCCTTAACCCCCCTGCTGGGGTACAAACCCAGCCCCTGGGCTGGGGGACACCACTGGCAAATCCTTTTGCTGCTCTGCAGTTTTGACTGTGGTACCTGTTTTATTTAGAAAGAACCCACCAAAAGGTGTTGGAACCACATTCCCTTCAGGGCACTTCTCGACAAAACTCTGGCCAGTCAGGTTGCTTCTAACAACAAAAGGTTCCATCAAGCTGAGGGGAAAAGCCTCTGAGTCAGCAAGGAACGGCTCCACAAGGCCCCAGATAATTCAAGGCTGTGTGGGTCTGTCGTTCAGATAAGGCAGATCCATTTCAAGGCTGGCAGGAGGAAATACAACTTTGAAAGTTTGTTAAACAACATGGCATATGTAAATTTGGTCAGGACACAGAGCAGAGCTGTCCAAAGCAGAAAGAGAGCAGCAATGAAAAGTCTGAGATAGGGCTGTTATCTAATCCAAATAGCTCAGAAAACAGAAACCCCAAATAGTTTAAATGCCAGGAAAATCACAGTGTTTTCCTGATTTTTTTTTTTTTTTAACATCTTGGAAAGCCAGCTAAGGAAGTGGCTGCCACCACACAGGACAGGAGATACTGAATCTGCTGGTGAGGTTTTATTCAAGTCCAAAATGCTTATCCAAAAGTCACCTCCTGATTTCTGCTTCCTCTTTTGTTTCTCGAGTATGCTCCAGGATATTTGCCTCAGGAGCTACAGCGCCTCTGAAATTGCTGCCTTTTCCTCTGAAGAGAATTATCTGTCTGCCCTGGTGACATAAGACAGTTTTTTTGGGGGGGGGATGATCACATCCTTCTCCTTGAAGACTGCTCTGTTTGGTTTTCCTGCTCTGCTTGGAAGAAATGGATGTTATCTTTGAGAACAGACAATGCTGTGGAAGGGCTGTCAGTGAACAGCCTCACCTCACTTGGGAGCCCACAGCTGGCTGCTGTATCTGCAGGGAGGAGAACTGAAATCCTTGAGAATGGATCCCTGAGCCTCAGTGGGACATCCTGAGGCTGCTTAACCAGAGGTCACATTGATGCTGATCAAAACACATGGAAGGACAGGAGACAGAGTGCCAAAACCTTCAAATACCCTGTGTGAAACTTGACTAAAACTTACCTGATTTTCATCAGCATTGAACAGTGCAGTGCCTTCAGTTACTTCTCTCTGCTTTGCTGTGTCTTTTGCTCAGTTTAACCTGGGTTAATTCTGCCTTTCCACAGGCTTGTCCCTGTTTTCTCACAGTAACATAGGTCAGAGGTTTCTGAGGTGTCAGCTCTGGAGTTCTGCTCCTGCTGTCACCAAATCTAGTGGGGATATTACCAGTGGTGGCAGAGGAGCAAAGATCAAACACTGTGAGTCTTCTGCTGAAGTGAACTTTGAAACTGCTCACTAATTCAATCATCTCGTGCACTCTGGTTTCTAGCACGGCCCGGACTCCCTTCCTTCCTTCCTGGGGAAAAAAGAAATGAGGACACTCAGACAAATTAGATGCATTACAGATAAACTGGCATCACACAGCCAAGGAATTGCTTGCTGTCCCTCTGCCTGGTGTGCCAAGAAGCCTTGGAAGCACACAGGAGCCCGAGGAGATGTGCAGAGCTCTGTGCCACGTGTCAGTCACGAGCTCTCTGCTCCTCTGGGATCTTTTGGAGATCACAGCCGTCATGTCTCATCAGGCTGCTGGAGCTGCTCCAAGCTGCAGGAAAGATGTCCTCCCTTGCATGTTTTCTTAGCAGAAGGGAGCGTGTTCCAAACGTACAGCTTCCAGCTGGGTGCTCCCCGAGGTTAACTCCCCTAGCAGGAGGGGACAAGGAGGCAATTTCCTTCCAGACTTTTGTCTGCAGCAAGCCCAGGGCCTCCCTCTGGAAGTGTAGGGGTGCTTGTTTCACAGGAGAGTGCTGGCCCTGCCTTGTCACACTGCCTGGGGTCTCCTCCAGGCTGTGCCAGTCCTGCAGTGGGATTTATTTGGCTTTACTCTTGGAGATGGGCTCGCCTCTCTGCCTGTTGATTTGTTCCTCCCTGCAGGAACTTTTGATGGGAATTTCAGCCGGGTTTCGGGAGTCTCCGAGGTAACTGAGGGCTTTGTGAAACTCAGCAGTGCAGTGAGGAAATTATGTAGTGTCCTACTGAGGGAAAAGTGGGCAGAATTAAATTATTATACATTCTGGACCCACAGAGCCACAGAGGAGCCGCAGCACATGACAGATTTCATCTGCTGCGGGTGTGATGTGGGACATGGAGCAGCTGGAGCTGCTGCAGCATCAGCAAAGGGAGTGGGGATCAGGAGCTGTGCTCCAGGAGAAATCCTGCAGTTTTTATACTGTGTGTTTGGGTTTGTGGCCCATGTTCTATTCAAGCCCAAAGCCTTTTGTTTAGTGCATCACATCACATCGATGTGGCAAAGGTAATTAAGGATTTAATAAGTCATGCTGATTCAGTGGCTGTACTCTCTGATGCCATCTCAGTTTCCATACTAAAGGAAATTAATAATTTCATGTTAAAAAAAGAAAAGAAAAAAAGAAACAGCCACCCAAGTTCTAGAGGTTTTCCTCAAGCAGAACTTGCTTTCATTTCCTCTCCAGGCTCACAGTCCTGGAGCTGCAGAGCCTGGTGTAACACAAGCCTGGCCACAAAGAGCAGTTATTCCCTCTGGAAAGGGGGGCACAGGGGAACCACAGCCAGTTCTCATGTCTCCTATCTGTCTCTCTGGAAAATGTGAGGTTCCTGTCAGTGGCAGCAGCTGGTTTAATCAATAAGCTAAATAAACACCCTTCATCTGGAAAGAGTTAGCAGCTCCATGGAGCAGAGGTGAGCAGGGAGCGGAGTGTTCAGTGCTGCTGTGTGAGCTGAAGGGCTCAGCAGCAACTTGGGGAGAGCTTCCCTGAGCCCTCTTGCCTGCCTCCATGGAACGGGAGCTCCTGTTGCTCATTCCCACTCCCAGGGATTCCAGCTGCCCCAAAACCTGGTTGCTCCCTCTCACTGATCCAGCCTGTGTGTGCAGACACATTTTCACACACAGCCACGCACTTCCAGATGTGCTCACAGACACCTCCAGTGCTTTCCCAGGCAGAGAAACTTGCTGTGAGGTCTGGGAGGGGTTAATGACACGTGGAAATTTTTCTTTTACAAAAGGCTGCTGGTGCCTGACTGATGATGAATTTCACAGCACAAATGTCTCATTGCCAGCCCGACCCTCGGCATGCTTGGCTGAGCCAGCAGGGCTGCTGGCACCGTGTGTCCTCACTCCTAAAACACTTCTCTGTCCCTTTTACCTGTCCTTGAGCTCGGAATCAGGAGAGGAATCCCCCTCTAGAGAGGGAGGAAAGTGCAGGGGCAGGCAGCAGTGGAGGAGAGTGGCACCCCTCAGAGCTGCCTTTTGTTTGGCAAATCCCCTCACAAAACCATCCCAGCCCGGGACGGTTCCATCACTCGAGTATGAGAAGGTACAAAAGAGGAACCTTTCTTTCCCAGAAAAAAGCTGACAGCCCTGAGAGGTATCAAAGAGGGACTCAGTCCTGTTTCATCCTCAAACCAACCTGCCCAGGTGAACCCCAGCAACAGAAGGATTTGGCTACTCTGTCTCAAAGTAAAGCTGATGCTGACGTCGATGAGGTTTTGCTTCTGCCCACAGGGTTGGTTACATCAAAGTAAACAAAGCAAACTCCTTTCTGTGTCTTTTCAAAATCCTGCTGATGTGTCCCATGACTGCTACTCCCAGTGACACACGCGAGGCTGATATTTTTAGTATAATTTATAATGTAGAACTTTTTTTAACCCAATTAAGAAATGAAATCTAATTAACCCACTTGATGCCCCGAAGGAGAAAACAAACCTCAGTTTGTTGTGCAAGCATCAGTGTTGTACAAGTACCATTTCCCAAATCTGAAATAAAACCTGAAGGGATTATCAGAATTGAGAATTACAGACCCCATCTAACAAAAAGCAAAATAGCCATTCAATAGTTGCTCTTGAGCTGGTTTTGGCTGGGGTTTTTTGGTACAATTTCAGTCCCCAAAAATGCACCACGTGAGAATGGATGTAAATATGAGCTAGTAAAGCTGAGTGGAGGGTTCTGGAAGCATCCAGGTGTAATGAAAAGTCCTTGGGAAATAATAATTCAAACAAACCAGCAAGTAAAAAAAAAAATCATATCCAACAGATACTTGGATTGCATGTCTGGGGATACTTTCATTAAACTTGCTATATATTTATATCAGCTGATTTTTTTTTATCCAGGTGGGGCAAATAAATTTATAGGAAAATATTAAGTGTTTTGCAGACAAGTTCACCAGAGGGTGATGGGTGAAGACCGTTTGCAATCTTAGCTCAAAGTGAATTAGAAAAACATTATGAACAGAAGGGTCACTGAAAGTCTGTACATTTGACAGACCTCTCTGGAGCAGGATTGTTTTGTTTTCAGTTCATGCTCAGGGGCTGAAAATCAAACACAAATGTCAAAGGTTCACCTGGTTCTTCAGTCTGCTTTTTTTGTTTTGTTTCTTAAATGCTAAAAAAGATGACAAAAAGAAAGAGGGAATAGCTGTCAGAAAGTGTTTGCGAGCATGCACAACCCTTTTCAGTCAGGTATTTTTCCTTCAGACATCTGAAGGTTTTCTTCCTGGTCGGATGTCATTAGCATATAATTAAGGTGCCAGATCGGTGCCATTTTCCTGTATGCTTAATGGGGTGAGTTCCTGGGGTTTCTTGGGAGGTTTCTTCCTCCCAGGCTGAGGTCAAACAGTTAACCAGTCATTCCTCCCCTCCTTCTATTTATAAGCCATAAGAAGCAGGATGTAGTTACATTCTCTTGTGGTTCACCATAAGGAAAATATTCCATTTCTCCTTGGAGACAATCCTCAACAGCCCCCGTGGCAGAACTGCTTTTATGGAGTGAAAATGGGGGAAATCTCTGCGTGTGTGTCCTGCCTGCCAGGCCCAGCAGCAGAGGAAACCCCTGGAGAGAACCGTGCTCCCCTTCTGCCCTACCACACCTCCCCTCCTCCTGTCCCTCTGTCTCATCATTCATTTGAACATTAAAGCCCCTCCTCAGGTCAAACGCTGTGTTTTCTCCCCAGAATCTATGCCCTGTCCCTAAGGACTGCCAGCTCTGTCCAGAAACTTTAGCCAAGTGTTTGAGCATCCCCAGAAGTGTCCAAAGGGGAATGACACCGGCCCTGCAAGGGCACCTGGAATTCTTCCCGAGTGTCTGTCAGAGACCTGCCAGGACCGTATCGATGTTCTGGCCCTTCTCTGAGTGACTCTGTGCCCAGGGCGTGTAAACAAAGGGACCATGAAGGGCTCCATCGAGTCTCCTCGTTCGCAGGGAGCCTGGGAAGAGCAGGGGATGCTGCCGGGCAATCCAGCTGGAAAAGCAATTACTGCCTTCCCCAGCAAAGGAGCTCAGGGCTGAGCCCCGGCCCCTCTCCAGCTGCACACAAAGGGAGAGACAAGAGGCTCCCTGAGTCCCAAATAAATACCTTTTCAATGGTGAGGAGGAAGCGTCCCACGGGTTTTGTTTTTCCCTTCAGGATGTCAGCATCCCGTCCTTTTGAAACCTTTGTGTCGGAGCGAGCGGTCCCCACCTCCACTCAGCACTGCTTTTCTTTGGGAAGAACTGGGGGGAGGAAGGAGCAGAAAACATCAGCGGCTTTCAAAAGAGACAACTTCCCCCGAGAACAGCCGGGGTGCTTCTTGAGATCACAGACTTCAGGCTGCCCAGCACTTGAAGCTCTCCCGATTTTTTTCCTTTCCAAGATGCTCCTTGATGTCTGTGTCCACCCCTCTCCCTTTATTTAAAGCCCGAGGCGTTGCAAACCACAGCAGCACAGAGACGAGCTGGCTGTGTCCAAAGAAGGAGCAAATTGCCTTAATCTTGCATTTCAATATCTGTGGTGTTAACTTTTGGAACTAACAATGAAAATGCAAATGTTGGCACTTTTCACCTTTTAGCTGCTTCTGGTTTTAGTGGGAGCTGTCCAACTTTACGGGCTCATTCCAGATATATTCTTCTGTTTTCAGAGCAAAAGGAAATCTCAGCCTTTCTCTCCCTGCTAGGCTAAACATTCACCTCCGTGTGGCTGTTTTCCATGCAACATCCAGCAGCGTCTTGAATACAAAACACGAGGGGGGGAACGTTCAATTAATGCAATTAAATAAGACACAGAACCGTGTTTTATGCTAATCATTTCTGTAATCCAACAAAAGCCTGCCCCACTTATTTTATTTTTTTTTTTTAAATCTGGAGCTGCCACCGAGTTTCCAGTCTGCTGCACCAGAGCCATCCAAAATGTAGGTCAGGCTTGCCGAGACCACTTCTGCATGAGGCAAGGCGTGTTCTCCCCCCGGGGGAAGAATCCTCTCCACCTCTCCTGCTGCCTGTGACAATTCCTGTCCCTCTCCTCTGGGGCAGTGCGAAGTCACATCCCTGTGGTGCCCTGGTTGGGATTTGGCAGCATCAGCCTCAGGAGGGTGGCCATCCAGCCCCAAACCTGGTGGCACCAAAGAGGTGGCACAGTGGCAGCAGCTCCCAGTGATCCCAGGTGGGCACCAGGGCCATGGCAAGCCATCCTCCCAAAGGTTTGAGTGCAGGTTAAAATCCTCCACCAGATGTGGGTGATTCCAAGTGGTTCCTGGCCATCCTCCCAAAGGTTTGAGTGCAGGTTAAAATCCTCCACCAGATGTGGGTGATTCCAAGTGGTTCCTGGCAGCAGGAGGGGAGGGGATGAGGGCTCCTCCTCAGCCTCGCTGCTGGTAGCAAGGAAAGATGGGAAGCTGGAGAGGAAAAGGCCAAGGGCAGGCCAGCCCAAGCACACCAGGGAGGCAGCTGTGCTTTGGCAATGTTATAAATACACCTTACATTGTTGGCTTTTTGCAAATATTAAGATGAATACTATACGTGTAATGTTAAAATAACTTTGCTTTTATTTCTGTTACTAACCAAAACCTAGACATGGTAGTAGTGGTAGCTGATATAGTTATGAGTGAACTGTCTGTTTAGTCAAAATAACACCCAGTGAACACATGATGAAGACCCTGCTATTAATATGCCAACTATCAGCATCTGCCATCTGGAGGAAGTATAGACCAAAGCCCAAACCAGACGTGATAAGGAAACCTCAGCCAAAAAAACACACATACTCTAAAATCACAGGCCCAAGGAGAGGCTATGCTAAACAGCTGCTAAAAAAATATGACTATACATAAGAACTATGAATATCCAACAGGCTAATGCAATAGAAAAAAAGTACTTAAGGGGACTCTCCAAAGATAACAGTGTCTTCTTAGCTAAATGACAAGCACCTGGCCATTTTTTTTAACCCTCTACTTTATTTCTATCTCCTGTCTTTTTATTAAACTCTTAAAATTTTACCAAAACAGTAAATCTCATTTTTCACAGGAAGCTGGGTGGGAGCAGGCTCAGGTGGTGGGGAAGCAGCCAGGGAAGAAGCAGGATACCACAGCCAGACTCCTGATTCCCAAGACACGGAGTCACTGGGATGGATTTTCTCACTGGTTGTGAGGTAAGCAGGGATGCCCTGAGGTCAGCTCTGAGCACCACATCCTCCTAAAAGCCACATTAATCAGCTGGAGTCTTTGGAATTCTGTAAAGCACAGATATCATGTTGAGCAGCTGCAAAACCCAGGTAAGACATTAAGGCTGGGGGACTTGGAAAGGAGTGACAGGATAAGGGGGAATGGCTTCAAACTGACAGAGAGGAGGCTTAGACTGGACATTAGGAAGGAATTTCTGGCTGTGAGGGTGGGGAGGCCCTGGCACAGGGTGCCCAGAGCAGCTGTGGCTGCCCCTGGATCCCTGGCAGTGCCCAAGGCCAGGCTGGATGGGGCTTGGTGCAGTCTGGGACAGTGGAAGGTGTCCCTGCCCATGGCAGGGGGTGGGATGAGATGAACTTTAAGGTCCATTCCAACCCAAATCAATCTGGGATTCTGTGATTTAACTATCAGGATGTATTGGAAATCCCTCTCTCATGGCTGGGAAACTTTATAAACCAGCCTGAATTTCCTAAAGTGCATTTGTGGGGAGGGGACAAGCCTGTGGCAGTTAAGATGGACACTGCACTCGAGGCACTTCATTAAAAACACCAGAAGGCTCCAAGCACCAGCACCTTGTTATTCAAAACTCTCCCACAGCTTTTCTCTGTAGCCTCCCAAGGGCAGCTCCACACAGCTCTGGCTCTTTCTCTCTTTCTGCTCCAGTTCTGGCTCTCTCCTTCCTGTCCCCAGCACAACCCTCTGTCCCCCTGTCCTCACCCTGTCTGTCCCTGGCACGACCTCCTGTCCCTCCCTCCTCACAGCACAGCCAGCAGACCCCAACTGACCCCCTCCCAGCTCACTCACCCTTTGTCACACCCATGGCTGTGAGGGCAAGGCTGTTCTCACTCTTGGATAATTAACACAGCTCCAACACATCAAGGGCAAGACTGCCCTCAGCAGCATCTCCCCTGTCTCCCCAGACAAACCCACAGGGACACCAGTTCCAGGGAAATGCTGGGGGTCTGACCCAGGTCCGTGCCTGTGTCCTGTGCACTGGAGTGGATGATCAGCTCACTGAAGCTGCTTGTTGCACACAAAGTGTTCCTCATCCAGTGAGTTGGCAGCATCAGGCTGTGTCCATGTGGAGCTGGAAAGCTCATCTGCACAGGCTGGGAGAGGCCAAAGTGACAGACAACTCTGAAGATGCTGCAGAAGGGAAAAAGAATAAAAATAAAGAGGAATGGGAGTTCAGGGAAAGTCACAAATAGAACAAGCAGCCAGTCTGACAAATCCATGCAGTAGTTGACTTGCTCCCCTTGTCCTGTGTACTCTGATGTGACATTGGGAGAAAAAGTGAGATTTCTTCTCTGCCTGCACTGCTCTGCTCGATTCATTGCCTTCAGCTTTGGGGCTGGAGTGCTCAGGCTTGTGGAAAGAGGAGCTGTCCTGATGTTGTCTTCTGGCTGCCCCTTGGGAGCAGGAGCTGGAGGGGGAGCAGCATTCCCGAGGCAGCTGCCCAGGGGCTCTGCTGCTGCACTTCCTAGCTGGTAATTAATGAACCACTCCGGGAGCAGCCTGCAAGAACGAGATGCTGTTAATTAGCATTTGTCACATGGTGCTCAGAGATCATGGAGAAGCCTCAGAAAGTCAGAGACTTGGTCCAGGAATGGTCATGGGCCGTATTGGTAACCTCATTACTAGGCAAGGTTTTATTATGTATCTTTAAACTCATTGCAACTGCTCTCAGAGTGCTCTGGAAAAGACATAATCCCATCTTTGGGTCATCCAAAAGAGGTGAATAAAGGAATGATGAGCCTCCACAACCTTCTTTGCACTGATTTTAAGTGTGGCAGCACTGACTGCAGAGTTCTCCATCGCTGGTTTTGGCTGGCTGAGGTAACAAACACATCCCGAGGAGCTGCTTTCCATGGAATCACATGCCTTGGAGCAGCCAGCCATTTATAGAGCTCCAGAAAAGACCAAAACTGCTGTGGGTTATTACTGTCCCCAAATACCCTTTGTTCACAGGACATGGGAGTCATCTTGGCAGGGGCAGAGCAGTGGGGAGTGTGCCTGGAACCCCAGAAGCAAAGCACACACTGCTCATGTGGGAGCTGCCAAAAAGCTGCCCCAGGGCCTTGTGGGCATCCCAGGATCCCATCCATGCACACATCCATGCCCCCATCCCTGTGCATGCCTGTGTGCCTTCAGTGCTGCAATCCTGTGCCTAATAAATCCCCGTGGCCCCATAAAACCCAATTACTAATGTGTTTAAAATAAAAGATGAATGTGTATTTATAACCATGTTTAATATTTTATATAACGCTCTACAACAGATGTCCAGGGAGCACGAAAATTTTAATTAAGGTTTTCTCTTTGCTTTTCCTAAGGAGTCCAATCAAAGTCCCACTGAAAGACAAGAGTGAGACATTAAAAAGAAACCCACACAGTGACAAATGTTTACATGTATTTTATAACTTATTCTGTAAAGGACATCTGTGGCTCATCTAGTGCAAAAAAAAAATAAAAATCCAAGACTATCTGGTATGAGGCTTTGTTCTACTTATGCTTCTGTAATGTAATGATCATGCCATGAGTAGTATGGAAAAACCTTCAGTGTCCTGAATTTTTTTTTGTGTTTGTCAGATGATTTGTCAGCACTTTATAAAGGGGCAGAAATATGTTTGATCTCTGGGTTGATGCATTTTTAAGGGGGTCTCTCAGCAGCTCCAGCTCTGCTGGCTGAGGGCCTTGCAAGTTCCACGGAACTCAAATCACCTTTGGGCACAAATAAACCTCATGCTCGGTTTGCAAAAAGGGACTTGAAGGAAAAAGTATTTGGGGAGTTGCCCACTGTCCCTGGGGGTGTCCCCCAGTGCACACCACAGTGGCCTTCTGCTCCTGGGAGCTCCCTGGGTCAGGTCAGGGATGGGGGATAGTGGTCTCCTCCTTCTCATGGATAAGAAGATTTTCCCCACTTCCAAGGAATTACTGAGCTGGTCCCAGAGGCTGGAACAATGCTGCTGGAGGGCATGCTTGAGCTCCTTTCTGCCTAACAGCTTATCTCCAGAGCCTTGACTCCTTCTCCCTCACTCCATACTCAGTCTGGGATCTCTCCTGTGGCTGGGGAGGCCCTGAGGGACCGGGCTGGAGACAGGACAAAGCGACAGAGGGACAACCAGGCTGTTTCTACATGAATTTTCCTTGCATGCTGAAGCAGATCCAGACTGCCTGTGAGCCAGGCTCCCCAGGAGAGCCATCAGCATGCTCCAAGTGGAGTGGGAGAGCACAGCAATCATTTGTTTGCTGCCCTAGTGCAGTGCCTGCTCCATTATATTTAGGTATTATTAACTATGATTAAGTGCACGATCAGGAGACAGGGCTGCTTTCATGAATTGCATTTAATATTCAGAGAAGGCTGCTGTGATGGTGCTGGAACATCACGGTGTGAGTGATGGGATGGAAGTCAATTAACAGGTGGAAAAATAGGCTGGTACATGCAAAACTCTCTGAAAAGGGCACCCACTTCTTCCTTGGGATCTTACTCATGACACAACAAAAGGGAACCCACACAGATGAAGGCTGAGCCATTCATTTGGAAGTTTTTCATTTCTTCCCTAAGGGAAGCTAAAGAATATTTTTGAAGTGTCTACAGTGTTAAAAACACTCCTCTTTTGGTCTCAAGGAATTTGTTTTTTCAGTACATCTTCTGTTCCAGATGCTGATTTCCCAGGATGGCTGCACCTCAGATCCTGATGGGGCTCAGGGAAGGCATCTGTCACCCTTTCCAGTGAGATGGACAATCTTTTCTGCAAGCTGCTGTTTTTAAGGGGCACCTAAATTCTCTCTTCACTGTTTTTGCTTTTTTGGGCCCTGTGCTTGACCTTGTTCTATGAATCGGGCTGCTTTATGAAGAAAGCAACTTCCAGACCTGTCCACAACTGGCTTTCTTTCCAAACTCCTCTCCACTGTTTTTTCTCCATGCTAACCTGGCAAGTGAAGTTTCTGAGGCTCTTTCCTAACTACAAATAAGGTGACAAACACCTCCTGAGATGCTCTGGCTGTTGCCCCTCCTGACCACTTCCCTCTTTTCATCATATTTTATTGCTGCTTCTTTCCTTGAGCACATGTCCTGCTCTGAGAGCTGCAGTCATTCCTGGCTGGTGGAGTTTTTGCACCTGGGAATCACCTGGAAATCAGCCCTGTGGCATCTTTGGAGGCAATTTGTCACTTCCAAGGACACTGTGCACACCTTGCAGTCAGCTCTGACAGGAACTCTGGGGTTCTGTCCGGGTTTCCCAGGCATTTAGCATCTCAGCTGGTTATCTGGGAAAATTGTTGTCTTTCAGGCAGAGTTATTAGAACTGACAGGATACCAGAAATGAGTGACATCAGGCACGGTGAGGACGCAGGGATGCCACACCCCTGAGGAGCAGCTGTGTCCGCGGGGAGTTTCCATAGCCTCGCCTCCTTCTCACCCCCGGCTGTGACAGAATCGCTGGGGCTGACGTTGGGAGAGGGAGAGGTTTGTAATTTCTCTGGCAGAAACAGGCCACAGTCACTCAGCAGGAAAAAGAGATGGCATTTCCCCATCCCTGGGACTGGGAATGCTCGCAGGGAATCTGCACACAAGGCAGGCAGCACTGAGCATCCATGGCAAAAACCCCTCTTTGTGCACTCCTTCCTGCCTCTTCCCCTCTCCCAGGGCCAGGGATGACTCCCAGACACACACCCCACACTCGTGGGGCCACAACTTCCCAAGTGCACGACACTTAACAAAGCAGGAGGGCAAAGACTAAAAAATAAATGGGCGGCAGATGGCCTGATAGGACAAAGCTGGATCTGAGGATTAACCAGACCATAATAAAAGCTGTCATTACAGGTTGTCATCGTTGGTGAGTTATTTATTAGCTCTAAACACTGTTCCCCTCAGACACCAAATGTCAAATGCTTTAATGTGGAGGGCCCAAATCTTCCCCTTCCAGCTGCTCCCGTTTCGTCCTGCCAGCTGCACCGTCTCATCTTCCAAGACCTGCCAAAGAGCCCGACATTACCATACCTTATTATGCACATTATTTTGCCAGGAGAGGCCAGATGAGGCCAAATCATTCTGATAATAAGCCCTGCTGTCATTAAATGCTATTATGCATGCTGCTGTTGATCCCCAAACCTCCACAGAATATTAATAAGGGCACGCTTGGCATTTGCTGCAAGGATTCTGGAGTGGATGAGTTTGGCATTTATTGGATCTGTCCACAGTCTGAAGGGATCCGTGGCTACACCAGTCACTTCTGTAACTCAGGAGAAAAATATGAGGTGCCTGGTATGCAAAATATTCCCAGTTCTCAGAAGATTTCTTTCTCCTTTAAAAAGGAATCATGGTTTGGAGGGTCGATTTGGATCCTTAGAAGGAAAAAACGGAAGGAAAAAGGAGGGAGTTGCCTGAGGATGATCCAAATATTTCATTCTCATTTTTTGAAAACCTGTTTTAAGGTCAATTTGAAATGAAAATGTCATTGTGAAACGAGGAGCTGAAAATGCCAGTGTGAAAATAGAAGCTGAAACATTTCAAATTTTCTGAATGCTTTTTTATTTTTTTTCCCCCACTGAAGGAATGTATGATATTTTGACCTGAAGAGCTGTGACTAATTTTGGTTAACCTAGAACTACATTTTTCTGTAATTTTATTGCTTGGGAAAAATTTGTCACCTGCTTTAAGTGTTCTGGCTTTTGAGGAGGAGGCGTTTATGTTATAAACTTATTTTGACTGAAAGTTTCAGCTGTTACTGGAATCTTCTGATTTCTTTTCTTAAGATATTTATACTTCTAAAATACAATTGTTTTTCCTTTTCCTGTCCATCCTCTGCAATCATTTTGACAGTTTTTATGTAGCATGATTTCAACAGGGCAGTAGCACATAAAAAATGGTGGGGGGGAAGTGCCCCAAGCTCTCCATTGTAATATGACCATAAATTCAAACCTTATTTCAGTTATGGGTGGCCACTTCTGATACCTAAAGGTTAAAGCCTCCCTGGCAGTGATTAACTAGCCAGGATCTCAGCCAGATTTCAGGACTGGAGCAGTCACTACTGTGGAAAACAACTTGAAATCTTTCCCCTGACCCTTTTGTCAAGCTGTCACTGCCAGTGATTGATTTCAGTTCGTGCAGAGCCCGGGGCTGTCTCCGAGCTATAATTGTGACCTGATGTGTGCAGCACTGGACAAGTCAAGGTGTATCCCTGCATTTCATGATCTCCTTTACTCCCCAGGGCACAGGGAATTGGACAGAACTCACAGGGATGTAGGACTGAGCTGCAGACGGGCTTTTAAGAGACTCAGCGAGTTTGAGAATTCCTCTCACCTTAATTCAAAATCAGCCAGAAAGATCAGAGCAGAGCAGCCCTGGGAGATGGCAGCATTGCACATTCATGGACATCAGTCTGGTGGAAAGCACAGTTCCTTTTGTTAACCCAGTCCTTCTGCTCAAAGAGAAAATTTGGGTGTGAACACTTTGGGGACCTCTGTGCAGAAGCTGAGCTGATGGCATCAGGCTTGTGTCACATGCTGGGAAAAGGCAGGGTAAGAATTTTTACTTCAGCTAGGCTGCAGCCTAAAAAAATCCCACCAGAAAGCAGGCACCTGCATTCTTTCAACAGACAAATGGTTATAGATTAGAACAGACCTTTGGAAAACCCAACAATCCCTTAGATAACGATCTTCTGTCACCAAACAGAAAGAAAGGCAGAGCACAGGCCTAGAATCAGTCAGAAGAAAGGACCAAAGTATTTTTAGGTTGTCTGGGTTCCCAGCCTAAGTGAGGGAATGACTTTAATCAAATTTAGCCAAGCCCCAGCCATTCTCTCTGCGGTTGGTTTCAGCTGCACATGTCCCATCTCGGAGCAGCCCTTCCCAAGCACACACAGGCAGCTTTGTTTACAGCCTGGGAAGGATCAAATGGTCTCCACTGGAGGGAAGGAGAGCAAAGGAAGGCGTTTCCCTCTGAGTGATCCGTGCCTAAAGAGGAAGCTTTGTAACTTCACAAGCCAGGGTACAATATGTTCAACATCTGTCAGTCTTTCCTCCCAGCAAGAGAGATGAATCACCTGTTTTCTCCAGAAGGGAGATGTTTAAATCCTCTCTGTTCACGAGGAAGAGGGAGTTTTCCCATTGTGATGCATATTAGTAACAACCCCAGCAAGGAGTGTAGCCTGTGCAGTTGATGCTTCACCACTGCTGCTGGCAGAAGGGATCTTGAGGAAAGGCCTGTTTTCCATGAATCATGCAAACTGTTTGCAGTTCCAGTAATTCAAGGCCCAGGGTAGGAAGTTTGCTTCATTCTGCATGGGGTCACACTTCCTCCCCATGGGCACTGGTGGTGTGGCTGGGAGCCCACTGCAGGCTCCAGAGGAACTGTGTCACCTGAGGGAAACAATCTGGCTCATAGACACATGAAATTGGGGTCTGGAGAGGGGTAAGACAGGCAACACACCTCCCAGGGAAAGGGGATTTAAAAAAACACAGCAAAACATGCACGTGTGGGCTTCAGTCCACCCCTGCTCAAGGAAAGCATTTCAACCCAGCGTAACAGCAACAACTCATGGGCTTAAGTGCTTGCTAAAAGCCAAGTTTCTGTCAGAAACTCCCCAGAATAAGTGTGGTTTGCACTTCAGGCTGCAGAGCTAAGGGAAACATTGCTGTGTAACCTCAAGAAGAGCTATGGAGGCCTCCACTGTAAATCTGATCCTTGCAATTATTTCCATGATGACAACACCCACCAGCCTGAGCTGGAACCTATTTGTGCTGGGGATGCTGCAAATGGGGCAAAACCCCCCCCTTCTTCCTTGAGAGAATTTGTGAGATAAGTATGTGACAAGGCAGTGAGGGGCAGCAGGGGCCCAAGGAAACCTGAAATGATTTGTCAGGTGGAAGGTTTCATTCTTTAGGCCACTTGTTGATACTTAGAAATTGCAGCTCTTTCAGCTGGCTACACACAGCATTCTGTGAGAGAGACAGGAAGGCCCCCAAGCTCATTTTACTGTTTGCTTTGAACCAGCTCCTTTTAAAATTGTCATATAAAGGGGAACATAATTCTTCCCCTGCCTGGCAGGAGCAGGGAAAAATATTACTTTGAAAAGGCCAAAGAGTTTAAACTGCTTTAAGCAACCAGCTTTTCTTGGTGTATGAATTGGTCACTCACATGAGGGCAAACGTCCTGCTTGCACCAAGGTGAACACACAACCCAAGGCAGGTTCCCCCAGGCTCCCTCAGAGAGCAGGTTTGTCCTTCATTTTCATGTGAACAAGGAATAAAAACCATCCAAAAGAACACCCTGAGTGCTCAATATCACAGATTGCTTCTGGTCATGGGGCAGGGCAAGAACTGGGAGTGGAGTGCAAAAGAGAAGTTGTTGCTCTAAACTCAGATTGAACTGAAATAGTTCAATGAGTGAAAGTTATTGAAGTTATTATCCTGGGAACAAAAATATGGAAGGATTTATCGGGGAAGCAAGTAGTTAGAGCAGACTTCAAAGAAAATCTGTGCTTTGTGATTTAAATTGTATCCTTTGCTCCCTAACCCCCTGATCCCTGGAAGCAGGGGTGGTTTCTGGGGAAGGAGCACATTTTCCCACCCTGTTGTGTGCATGCCTTCCCCACACCCCTGTGGATAGGCAAGGTGAGCTCGTGGACAGCCTCCAGGTGTGGATGGATGTACAGCTGCCCTGCTGCCTCATCCCAGAAACATCCCAGTGCTGGGAGAGTCCTTCCCTCCACACTGCTTCCAAATACTCAGAGCTTTTCCTCTTGCCCTCATAGTTTTGTTCATTTAATGATTGATCAGTCACGGCCTAAGTGTAGATTAGACTGAAAGCTTTCCTCAACTCTCTGTGAGTATTTCACTGTGCTTAGAACAAAGGGAAGATAGAACCCACTGGTCAGTCAGAACCAAGCTCCTGCTGGTGCCTTTTAGCCATCTGCAGCACATCCTGTTCATGTCAGCAACTGCTAACATCTACCACTCATTTTAATCCTTTGTAAAACATGCAAGGGAGTATGGTGTACATAATGCATGACCTCGATTGTTAACGTGTTGGGAATTCTGTTCCAATAGCTCTGAGATCTTAGCAACTCCATTTGCTACAGGCAGAAGAAGATAAATCTTTCCCCTGACTGATTCCATCGTGTCCCTCTGCTTGTCACTGGGACAGTCCCCACGCTGCCTCAGCCCGAATGCTGGAGGTGGCAAATCTCTCAGAATCCTGTTTTGAAAAGTCCAGAAATATTCCAGAAATACACCAAGTAAATATGCTAGCTTGTGTCAGGATCATTTGGAGGGTTATTCTTGTTTTTAAAAATAATTCTTCTTTGAAGTTGAAAAGTTTAATTGCAGCCCCAAGCACAAGAGTTGTGGCAAGCCCTGAGGCTGAGACTGCTCTGCCTTTGGATGTCAGACAGCCTGGTTTACACACACCGTGTTTTCCTTTCACCACGATGGAGAGTTAAGGTTCTGCAAGTCTGCTTTGGAATTAAATAAAGCATTTTGCTTTTGCAGCCTGACAGTTTACGAGCATTGAGGTAAATGCACAGGCAGCACTTCAGATTAATACCTCGATCATCAGCTGGGATATTTAACCTGCCCATGGCCCCACTGCTGCCCCAGCCAGCTCCAAGCCCATGGTGGGGAAGGAGGGAATTTGGGTTGCTCAAAAATCTTTTTTAAGATTAATTTTAGTCCATCTGTGTAGTACAGTCAACATGATCCCTATCTTTTATTACCAGAGGAATCCCAGGTACATTAATTTAAAGCTGGGCTGTTTGTTTAAAAAGCCACAGTTTGGCTTTTTAGACTTCTTCAATCATATTTCCTCTTCATGTAAAATTCATGGCAGGATATTTTAAAACTCTGCCTTGTACCCAGGTGTGTGATTCTCATGCATTTTAATGTATAGGGGGTATTTTTTTTGTATGGAAAATCAATTGAGCTCCCTACAGAAAAGTTCCAGGTTTAGCATCTACCCTTGCTGTCCGTGGAGGTAACATTCCTGGAATATCCGGGATGCATTACAGGGATGTGGTCTTAAGTCCTTAGTGGGACAGAACTGCTGCTGGTTGCAGAGTCAGGCTCTTGGCAGGCAAAGGGTGTAACACAGAAACCACAGGCTCAGAAATTCTCCAGGAATTATCTGGATTTACTACACTGCTTTTGCTCAAGCTGATAAAGGGGCTCCATTTGCAAACCCGACTTTAAGTGTCAAAATCTTCTGTGTCTCCTAATTCACTTCATGTGTACACACCAACATTTTATGGGGTTGTAGCTTCTCCTGTTTGCTATAAATCTCTTTAGAAGGGATCAAGTCATACACGCTGAGAATTCACAAAGCATGTTGAAATGTTGGCCCTGCTAAAATGACTGGGAGTCTTGCCTTTGGCTTCTCTAAGTCCAAGACTTTACCCACAGAGCATAAAGAACAAGAGGATTTCTTTAGGCTTTAAAGTGTTTTTCTTCTCCTTTACTGGCATTTAGAGTTATACAGCACTTTTTGATTATTCTTTTTTTTTAAACCTGATTTCGCCTTGCTTCAAGAGCAAGCAAAGGCAGTGCTCTGAAGTGTGTTCTCTGAAGAGAACTGAGTGCCTAATCTACTAATGAACTGTAATTATCCTTTTCTTCAGTAGAAATTGCACTTAGCCCTGAGCTTTGTGGGTTGCTGATTCAGAGAAGAAATAGGTTCAGGGTAAGTTTTGTACATTAGTATGTGCACACAGACAGCAAAAATGGCTTTCCTGTGCCTATCAACTCATTTATCTGACTTGTAGAGCAGCAGAACAAAAATAAAATAGAACTCAGAGTAACTTGGCTTTACCACAAATTTCTGTCAGTCTGCTCATTGTGTATTTTTGTCCATTTTTCTCTGTTTTCCATGGCTTGAAAATTCTTAATGTCAGCCCTCACTTTGGGAAGACATTGCTGTAAGTCCTCAGTCACTAGATTAGACATCTTTGTCATAAGAAACATCCAGGAATACAACCAATTTCTACATTGTGCTCATCCTGAATTCCTGTTACATGTCTAGATAATTTTATTTACTCTAGGAATAATCTTCAGCAGAAATTCAATTGAATGATTGCATAATCTGGGCACAAAATTCTCTGCCTCAAGTTGGACCTGCAGATTGAATTAGCTTTTTTGCCTCAGAGGAGAGGCTAAAATAAGGTCAGGTCTGCATTGTGTGGAGCTCAGGAATGCACTGGCTCTGCTGGGGTGGTGGAGGAAAGATCTCCAAGGTCTCTGGTTCCCTTTGATGTGCCCAGTTTCGCTGAGAGAAGGGCATCACTTCCTTTTGGGGAGTCCTGCCCTTTCCTGTTTCAGGTGCCCACATTCCAACAAAACCCTTATTCTGCCACTCAAACCCCCACCTGCCAGTCCAGAGAGGTGCACTGCAGTCACAGCCAGATTCCTTTTGTTTGCCAGTCCATCTGTGCCTATTGCACAAGACCAAAATGAGTATTTCCAACACCAAAAGCAGCCTCAGGAGTAAGATTTTTTGGAGGCAGTGGCACTACGTGCTCCTTTATGTGGCTCTTCCCAAAGTGCTCTCTCTAGTCCTCATTCCTCATAAAACATTACAAGGCAGGGATGATCTGGACAGACTTTGGAGGTTTTTATCTACTTCAGAGCCTTTGTGAGAGTGTTGGCAGAGAGGCCTTGCTGTGCCAGTGAAGATGAGTCCTTTTTCCTCCCTGTGGGAGAATGATTTCTGTAACAGAAGGACACACATCCACAATGTGATGTGCTTCCTATTTTATTCCCTTTGTCCTCAAATTAAGTCTCACAGAGAGGCCTCAAGTACTTTAAAGGGCAGCCAGGCTGGGCTGTGACTTCCCCGGGCTGTGTGCTCTGAAATTGGAGTCACTATTCATTTGCTTGTGATCAGCCCAGCCGAAGGGGGACTTCATTACTTATTGAGTCCTTAAAATAACCCTCTTTATTTGCAGTCCCTTTGCCTGCAGAGATCATTTGGGCCCATATGCAGCACTGTTTGGTTTTAAGTTTCCATTTTGTTTTTAAGAACAAGAAGTCTCACATGCCTAAAACAACCTCCTTCCCCTCCCTGCTCTCATTAAACCAACTGACAATTGACATGTTTAACTTTGTCAGTGGTTTTTTTTTTAAAAAAAAACATAAAGTTCACGGCAGGTTTATGTGTGGAAAGACTCTCCTTTCCTCAGAGAGCCAGCTGGACCAAAGCCATATCAAAAACTTCCTGTAAGGAAGACATAACTAGAAAGGAGAGAGGAATTTTTCGGTGCCCCTTTCTGCATTAAAAGCAGCCCTGAGGCTGAGCTGGGCTCTGCAATGTCACAGCTGTCACGGGCTTGAGAGCAATTCCACAGGGACATTTCTGCAGAGCTGGATGCAGAGCAGGGATGTGGATGCAGAGCAGGAGGCAACTGGGAGCTCCATGTCCTCCACCACATCACACAGGGGAGAGCACTCGTGTGGTACCAGCCACGGGATGGGACACTCAGAGCCTTCTGTTCAGAAAATCCCCCTTTCCCCACCCTTCACCTCCTGGGGGAATGCCTGTCAGTGATCCACTGAGCCGAGGATGTCAGCCTGGATCCCATCCCTGCTCCAAACACTGATGTGCAGCTGCATCCTTCCAGCAGGCATTTGTGCTGTCTGCAAGGTTGCTCCAGAGGCCAACTGAGTCAGGGGGAGACTTTCCAGCAGCGTCTCTGAGGTTTTATCAGCCCCGGGATGAAAAGCAGAACTCGTGACCTGAGGGTGCTGCAGTGCTGTTGTGTCTGCACAGAAAAACAAACCCTGTGTCCCTCCTTCAGTGGGTAACTCACTGCAGAACAGGGACAGAGGAGGCCTCAGCGTTGTGCAGGACATCTACACCCCGTGTTCTGCCTGGGTCCTAAAGCACAGTCCTGCCTGAAGCTTGACACTGGGCTCCAGCCAGCCAAGCCCAGAACAAATCCTTCCTCTGAATGACCTCCTCAGCCTGGTATTTGAATCACACCAGGAAAAAAAAATTAAAAAAAAATAAAAGTAGCCAGTTAAAATTTGCTGGGGAAAAGGAAAATAAAAGTATGATGTAATGCATGCGCTGACTGGACTGTTCCTCCCCGAGTCCTCACGGCAGGTGTCAGCACACACAGCAAGGCCGGAGTGTCTGTGTGCTGCACGTGCTGGAGGAGCTGCCTTGGCACAACCAGCAGCACACTGAGGCTCCCATTTCCTTGCCTTTCCTTGGCTTTCCTTTCCCTTCCAGTGACTGGAGCCCAACACCTGATCGTGGCTGCTCCAGCTGTGTTGCTGTTGTTCCATGGTGCTCCCCGTCTCAGCCCCGTTTGCACCTCGGTGTGTAGGCTCTCTGGGTAGGATTTGTGCTCCTCCAGAGGAGAACTGGGCTCCCTCTGACTCACTTTAAAAACCTCGTTGCTTGTGAACAACAAATGGGGTGGAATCTCAGCTTTCTTGGCTGTTGGAAATGGGTGATGTCCTGGTGGACAGCAGAATCCCAGCAGCTCCAGAGCAGGGCAGGGCACTTGGAGTCCCAAAGAAAGCAGGAATGTGTGAGGTGCAGCAACGATTTCCCTCGCAGGGCTCTGGCCAGGACTTGCTGAGAGAATCCTTGGTGGTTTGCCCTGGGATCTGGCAGGAGTTTCAGTCACTGAGCTGTACAAACCAGTAAAGTTCAGCTCAGCCTCAAGTAGCTGGCTTTCAACTTAGTGACATTTTGTGGTGATACCACTTCTCCTCCAGACCGCCTTCCAGGATTGCATTATTGGTGCTGCTGAAAATGTTATTTCCCCAGAAGTCACAGCAGGGATCAGAGTAGAACTCTTAGCATCCAAACCAAGATCCTCAGTTCACTCCAGAAAATCCACACATTTGAAAATCCCGCTTTGTCTCATCTTTTCATTTGCTAAAAGTCTTCAAACACAAGTAGTTACTGTGAGTGTGAATCTGTTCCTTCCTGTTAGCTGGAGACACCATTGAGGCAATCTATTGTCTCTGATAGGTGGAAATTAAGTCAAAACTACCCAAAAGCTCCTCTCCCTCTGTCTGGAAAATCCTGAATGAAAAATCTGTTTGGATGGCTGAACGGTGCATCCCCAGCAGTTTCTTTTTTCTTTTTTTTTTTTTTTTTTTCTCCAATGGGAGAACACCAATTCAAATGGAAGTTCCTTAAACGTAGGGGAAAGCACTTTACAGGCTTATTTTGAAACTCACTGCTTCTCAGCATTTCCCACTTCAGCTTGTAAGCACTTTACAGCTGGAGGGGCTGAGGGCTAAAACCCAGGTAATTCAACAAGCAATTAAAACCAACTCAATTCTAAATGCAGACGACTCTCAAAAGTGGTTACTGGAGCTCCACTGAGCAGTTCATGTAGATTTTTATGCCCAGGGGAACATCACTGAGGTAATTGCCTTTCCATTTAGAATAAATATGTTTTATTCTTTGCTGCTTAACTTGGTGTTTTTTAAAAGAACCATCGCCATTAACATGAAAAAAGACACTGCTCTCCAGGCAAAAAAAAAAAAGCCTGAAAGTTCTTGTTAAACAAACAGAGCATCTGCCATGAACATTAACTGCTTTGTAGCTGATTTTTGTGTTTGGGGTTTTTTTTGGTTTTGGTTTTGGTTTGGTTTGGTGGTTTTTTTTTTTCCTCCCAGTCTAAGCAGAGTTCATCTGCATAATTTCAGGACTCTGTGCAAACTCAAGCACCTGACAGTATAAGAATAAATATCTTATTTTTCATTCACCTATTTTTCATTTCACTCACTTATTTTAAGCTCCTCTTCACAATTTTCCACCTAAAGCATCATTCACAACCATGACTAACACTAAGTCATTTTTGTTGTC
Source organism: Phylloscopus whistleri (assembly GCA_017589585.1). Lineage (NCBI taxonomy): Eukaryota > Metazoa > Chordata > Aves > Passeriformes > Phylloscopidae > Phylloscopus > Phylloscopus whistleri. The sequence goes on from JADMLD010001382.1 coordinate 100,252, forward strand.
TGCATATGTTGCATGTGGGGAGTTTTTTAGTCATTCATAGTATTGGTTTGATTTGCATGAAATCTTTCTGAATGTGCATGTTCAAGTAACTTTTTTGCTTCCAATTATTGAAAGAAATACCTACATGTCACCAGGCATCTCTCCCAAAATGAAAGCCTGGATACAAAAGGATGGATGATGGGATGCAAAGGGAAGAAAGGAAGGGGAAGGCTTGGTGTCTCTAAAAGGAGAAGAGCAGAAAGATGGAAAGAATTCAAAGGGAAGGCAGGAAAAACCCCAGCAGATACAGCTTGACTTAGCACTGGGGGTACATCAGAATCTCCTGTGGGGATGTTTCTGATCTGAGAGCTGGCTGGAAGGAGCCTGAAAACTGTGAGCAAAGAACTTTGCTTCTCCTGTAGGATTTCTGCTGGGTTCAGTGACACAAAGCTTTGCCTTTTGCAAACAAACAGGTTTCTGTCACAGATCCCGAGTTCAACCATCAGTTTCTCCTCCTCTGATACTGATGGCTCAGATCAGAAGGGCTCAGGAAATACAGAGCAAATTCTCCTCTTGCTGTGGGAAATTCCATGGGCTCACTGAGGACAGGGCTGGAAGGGTCCTCAACAGATCGATCTCACAGCTTAATGCAAGATCAGTTGGGCTTACCTCCCCTGACTGATGTTACTCCAACCTGTTCTCAAAGACTTTCCCTGCTGGAACTTCCATGGTTTTCCAAGGCAAGCTGGTCCAGATCTTTGTCCAAAGCTCATTAGGAAACTTTCCTCACAATTAACCTAGAACTTCCCTGGAGGCCATTCATGCTTCCTCTGTGCCCTGAGCCCATGAAAGAGCAGTTTATTCTTTCCTCTGTGCAGCCTCCTTTTGTGCATTTTAAGATTACTGGCATCTTTTCCTTCATTTTTCCTTTCTTTAGCCTGAACACTTCCAATCCCTTCAATGTTTCCCCACAGTCTTGTTTTTTAGACCCAGCTCTCTTTGAAATAGTCTCCACCTCACATCCTTCTTGGAGAACTGTCCCTAAATCTAGACAGAGCAGACCAGCCAACACCAGCACAGCTTGACCCAGCAGTGTGAAATGATTATTTTTGTTGGTCTTAACTCGTGGCGTTGCTGCCTGTACCTCTCACCACTGGGTGCTTCCTTCTCAGCAGCTGGTCATTACTGATCCAAGTTCATCCTGCAGTCACTAAACCACCCAAACTTTTCCTGCAAAAGCACTCTGCAGGTGGTTGTTCTGCCCAGTGCTTGTGGGGACAGCTCGGGGCGGGCTCCCAAGCTGACAGTGAATGACTGAGAAGCGTTATCTCATCATCCTCCTCTTCCTTCCTCTATTTTCGGAGCTGTGGGCAGCTGACAAGGCTGAGCCCTGGCCTGGAGTTAAGGTGACTGAACAGGACGTGGGAAACTGCTGGACAGGACATGAGAAACTGCTGGGCCTGAGAGATAAGGACAGATAAGGTGAGGGAAGTGACAGATAAGGGCTGGATTCTGCAGGTGGCTAAGGAGGTGTGAAGTGAGCAGTGGCCAGAAGTCACAGATAACCGCAGAGAATCCCTCGGGGAGCAGGACCCTGCAAGGGCAAGCAGGAACGGGCTGGCACATCCAGGAACAGTGGGTGAGGACGATATCAGCCAGGGACCAGAAACACCAAACTTGGCACAGAGGTGGCAAGGCTGGGCCACGTGAAGAAAAAGTAATTAGGGGTGGGTGAGAAATGGGGAGGCAGAAAGCACAGCACGGGAAAAGGAAGGATTAACAAATGGGGGAAAGGAGCATAAAGAACTGCATGCCAGGCAGCCCTGAGCTTGATTACAGCTCCTGTAGAGCTGTCCCAAACCTGCTGCCCTCATCACCCCACAGAAGCCCTGCCTGTCTCCGTGGTCAGGAGGATGGGGACAAGGAGGGCTGCCTCTCCTGGCAAATCCAGGGAATGTGCACAGACAGGTCAAGCATCCTGGTGCCACCAGGCCCACGCCCGTGCCAGATCTGATGGCATGACTTCCCAACACTCCTGCAGAGCTTTTATCCTAAACCTGATCGCTTGTTTGAACCTGTTTTACAGCACAGCTCCACAGACCCAGTGTGCTGCTGCTCAGGAGTGGGAATTAGAGGCCAGGAAAGGCATTTATTTAAGGCAGTGTTGTCACTAAAGCCTCCACTCCATCAAACCTTGGCTCAAGAATACAAGAAAATGATTTTACGCTGTTGCCTCGTCCTAGCCAAGATTCAGACCCTTCTGAGTGAAAAGTTATGTGCTCCTGCCTCTCATTTCCTCTCTTTCCTTTTATTCAGACATTTATTTATCATCCAAAACCAGAAACCTGGGGATTAATTTATTCTTTACAGAATGCAAAGAAATGCGGGGATTTTTTTAATTTCCAGATCTTCCATGCAACAAGGAAGGAGTATTTGTCAGCTACTAATTTTTCCCCATTCTATTTATATTTGCATTCTTTCTTTCTGGGATAGCTACTTCACTTCACCCTCTGACATTTTATTAGGCAAAAAAAATGGGAAACTCTGGCCCCACTGACGTCAAGAGGAATTTGGGTATCGATTTCCCTGAAAAAGCAATTTCAAGCAGTGACCTGGCAGCCTGCACAAACCTGTGCCCAGGCTGTCTGCGTGCAGGGGGCCGTCACCCTCACCACACAGCCCTTTCATTTTCCTCTTATCCAGCTCTAGATCCAGCTCAGAAATACTTGTAAGAATCAGTAACAGACTGGAAAGATGTGAGCCTTGATATTAACTATCTGCTTTTACAGTTTCTCTGATGTTGGCTTCAGTTACCCGTAACTGGGGGTCGTGCTTGGCTGCCAAGTCACTGAGCAACTTCCTCTGTTTAAACAGAATATATAAGCCTTACTCTTTCCCAGAGTTCATGACTCTTTTGTAAAGTGTTTTATGACACAGTTGTTACAGAATCCACCATCACAGCGACAGCTCCAGACGAGGCCTGGCTGTGGGCCTGGCTGCGGGCCCATTCCATTGAATGGAGGATTTTCCATTGCTCTTGGAATACATCAGACTGCACCACACGCCCCTCTGCCATAACAGTGCCACGGGCTTTGGGGGGACGTGTCTAGTCATTGCTTTTTTCCAGGGAAAAAAACAGAGATTGTGAATCCAGCCCCGTGCCTCTGAGGCCCTTCCAACACACTTTGAAAGCTTTTTTTCAGAGAGCCTTAGCAGTGGTGCTCAGCACACGAGCCCTGTGTAGCCATGAAGTCACATAAACCTCCCAAACATCTATTCTGTGCCTTGCATCCATCATTTCCCTTTCTGTTTGGGTGAGATTTAATACTGACTGCTCAGTACTGAAAGGTGGAGCAGCCCATGGAGTGTGATCCATCCTTTTTATCCCAGAGTTGGGTCAGGTCAGCTCAATAAGTGGTGGCGGCCTTGCAGCAGTAAATGATCTCCAAAGGGCTCTGAGCTGCAGCTTTTGCTGCACTTCAGGGCACAGATTTCCCACAAATGAAATGGGAGTGTTTGGGAGATGGTGCCAGAGGAGCCAGCGAATGAAAAAGGTAAATCAGCACATTGTATCACTTGTACTGGTGTCACATTAAAATCACAGTTCTCTGTGAGGGATGCTGTAAATCAGCTTTTGGATGTTACATTTTCAAGTCTCACAGAATACATTAATTATCAGAGGAAAGCATAATCCTGGCCTTAGGTATTTGAGGTGACTTGGCTGTCTTTGACTGGATGAATCACGGTGCATTCACAGTGTTCCTGTCCCTGCTGTTCAGGCTGAACACCTAGAGGCCCTCAGATGGGACTCACACTGCACTGGAAAGATCATGGTTTATAGGAAAAAATGTTAATACACCCTCATACAGGCAGAGCTTTTGAACCCATTCCTTTAGATTCCAATTCATCCTTTGTAGCCTGACTCCAAGAAGTGACCATTGCCAGATGCTGCAGAACAAGGACTGGACAATTTTAGAGCATTTTGGATAGAAGAAAATCTTTTTCCCAGCATTAGTTTGAAGCACCAGTTGGCCTCAGTTCTGAAGCGTGTGGGGGAAGAGAAGGGGTGAAGCCGTGCTTTAATTCCCCTTAATGTAGATTTGAAATGGTGGGTTTTGTTTCCCATATGAATGCAGAGTTATTTTCTCTCATCAGAGAAAAAAATCATTGTGAACCAAAGGTTTTAGAACATTACCAGACCAGAAAAATCTCTCCGGTGACTGCTAGGGCTCAGCTAATGCTGAGTGCCCAGCTCCCCTGGTCATCTGCTTTCCTAAATCTCCCCTGAGTGCTCCTCCTAGGGAAGTTTCTGGTTTTCCAGCAGTAACTGTTATTCCCTGGGCCTGAGGGACTTGAGCAAATTACTTCAATTGCTCTATTTTATTTGCCGTGTTTCTGTTTTTAGAGCAAACCAGCCTGGAGTTGGAAATCCCTTTGTAATGGACAAGAAAGTAACGAGATTCCCTGGAAGTCTGTATTAACATGCCAAATCAATTACAGTGTAATTAGCCAGAACTGGTACTTGTTGAAATCCTGTCAACAAAAATAACTCACACTTCCCCTTCAGACTGCTCCAGCACCTCCATCTTCTTGACAAGGACTTTTGAGAGAGAAGAGAGAGAGAGAGAGAGAAAGAGAGACCACCTCCCCCCAGCCCCTATCAGACCGAGGGCAGGGAATGAAACCCAGATGTGTTCAGCATTACAATCACAGGAAGATGGGGAAATGGTGGGGAAAAGGAGGACAGAACTGTCCTGGCCAAGCCACGCTGCCTTTCCAGGGCAGGGTGAGCCCCCTGGGCAGGCTGGACCCTGCTTTCCCTGGGGTAATGCTGCAGGCTGTGGCTGCATTCCCTGATTTATGCCAGCCCCCCCGAGAGGGAGGCCCACTCCTGGGAAGCTTTATCTGCAATTCATTTAGGAAAGAGGCAGGTCCTCTCCTCTGACCTAATTGAAAACAGGCAGCCTCCTTCTAATTGTGCACTCTAACCAGTTCATGTGCATTAACAGAGGAAATTGGAGAGGAAAAGGGTTCTGAGATGCCATTAATTTCCTGCATTTGAAGGTCCATATGCCAGCTGTCTGTCTGTCTATCTATCTATCTATCTATCTATCTATCTATCTATCCATCTATCTCTATTTCACATTGTTCTCTCTCTGCAGAAACTTGACTTCAGGTAGAATACAAGCACCAGGAAATTTTTCCTGTTCCAATTCTAGACAAGTGTGTAGAGGGGTGCTGTTTCTCCGAAGGGCACCTCAGAAGCCATTTGGTTTTGTTCTTTTTTTAAGCCTAAAAGACCTCTTAATGCCAAAAGAGTTAATATTGCTCATCATTACTTTCCAATGACCCTTTTTGTGTTCGGCTCTGCCTGCCCACAAGGAACTCTCCAAGAAAGTGGTCAGTTTTGGTTAAAATATTGCCAAGCTGAAGGAGAGCCTTCTTCAAATAGCCAACAGGAGGAGGATGAGACATGCCCTTGTCAGTCAGCAGCTTCAGGAGGTTTAATCCCACAAAGTCATACGTGTTCTGAATGCAGAGCTGTATTAAATAATACCAAACCAGCAATAAGACTTCTGGCAGTATTTTAGGTGTGTGCTTGCAGTTCCAGCAATCAGGTATCTTTACAGGTCTCAAGTTTTGTGAACACCGGGGTAGCCAAATAACTTGGAGTTCTTTCAAAGTCACCACAGGGTTTGGAATCTTGATTGTATCTATCTGATCATACATTGAATGTGCTTAAGCAGAAATAGAAATGCCTTTTAATTGCAATCAGGCAGCTGTACATACCAAAGTCACCGCAGTATGCTAATGAGATGCTAATATATCCCTTTGCCTTTGCTGCAGTCTCTTTTAGGATTTTATCCCCCAAACAGGTTTTGCAACACACATATCAAGGTGGAGACTTTTGGAAAATTGCTGCTTATTAGGTGGAATTCTGGGAAGCAGCAAAACTGGGAGCCTCACTTCCAGGTTGCCCTGGACCACCAGAATGGACAATGCTTGAATTATTACCTGGGCTCTTTCCAGGCCCCCAAATGCATGGGGAAAAGAGAACCTGCCTTCACTGTTATGGTTAACTGCAGAGTTATTGATGGGAATTTTAAAACTATTTGTCAGGTGGAGGTTTTGGGGAGGGAAAAAAGGGGCTAGAGGTTTAAAGCAATTCTGCTGGGTGCTGGCCAATCATGTAGACCAAGATCTGAAAGTGGGTGGTCTTGGAACAGAGCCAGTGGAAATAGGGCCAGGAGATGGTGTCATCCTTGACTCCAACACATTCATGTTTTGGCTCTCTAGCAAGGGTTATTTTTTCTCTTTATTCTGCAGTTCAACACAAACATCTCCTTCTTTTCTAAAATCCGTGGGCTGAGGTGTTCCACCTGCCAGGTGGAATCACAGACCAGGAAAATCACAGCCAGTTCCTAGAAAGAAGGAACAGACCAGGAGCAGGCCCAAGAGGAGGTGTCACACCTGCCAAGCCACCCAGCCAGGAGGAAACTTGGCTTTGAACTCTCAGAAAGGTGTGTGAGAGAGTCTTGAAAATCACAAAATAAAGCAATGTGATGTCTGTGGGACCTGCCCACACACTGAGCTTTGACACTTACCTTGAAGTGTTTTGGTGTAAGGTGGGTGTAAGGCTTTGGTATCATCCCCTTAGTCTTAAGCAGAAAACAAAAGTTTCAAGCAGAGAAGCTTGACATTTTCCTAGAAGTAGGAGGGATGGCTTTAAAAAAATTTTAAGTTTTTTTTTTTTCCTTTTTTTTTTTTTTCAGTAGAGGTTTGGCAAGTGCCTAGAGATTTTGCAGCACTTTGGAACTCTTGCCAAAATCTGATTCCAGCTGAGTTGAGCTGTGCCCTGTATCACCCTTTGGTACTGCAGGGCTCTTCCCAGGATTTCCAGGTGGGTCTCCCACTACTCAATTTTACCGTAGGGTTGCAAAAACATTTTACATGATGCCACTTAGGTTTTGCCTTTTTTCCTGTTATATGTTCTCTGTATTCTTCCCACATCTGTTTGGAGCTCTGTAGCCTATTGTATTAGTGGCTGGTTTTCCCAGTGCTTTTCCCTGGCCTTTCCTTGAGCAGAAAGACAAAACAAATTCCAGAGCTCCATGCCCTGGGGGGGTAACAAGGCTCCAAAGCTATCTTGGTTCTTCCAGGCTACCAAGGTTGAGAACAACACTTTGAGATGCATTTTCATGGACAAAGTACAGCTTGTGCTGAAGGGGGGGCTCCAGAGAAAGGGTTTGACCTGGGGGGGAACTGCATCCCCACTTGTCCTCCTAATTGGTGCTTTTTATCAATTATGCTAATGTTCTAAAACCTATAAAAATGTACTCACCCCTAGGGAGGGGGGTGGGCTTTTGTGGACATCTACCCATAACTGCCTCTGAAGGCCATCATTAAAGATCCCCTTCTATATTACCTCTATATTACTAAAATTATCTCGAGTTTCACTTCCAGCTTGGGAAAAAGGCAACATAAAGAGTTTAAATTATAGTGACAGGGCAAGGAGGAATGGCTTCCCACTGCCAGGGGGCAGGGTTAGATGGGATATTGGGAAGGAATTCCTCCCTGTGAGGGTGAGGAGGGCCTGGAATGGATTTCCCACAGCAGCTGTGGCTGCCCCTGGATCCCTGGCAGTGCCCAAGGCCAGGCTGGACACTGGGGCTTGGAACAACCTGGAAGGTGTCCCTGCCCATGGCAGGGGTAGCACTGGATGGGCTTTAGGGTCCCTTCCAACACAAACCATTCTGGGATTTTATCACAAATAACAAGATTAGATAAAGAGCATTTCAGAAGAGCTGACTGGATGCTGCTTAGGGCTGAGAAAATAAAAGGGATCTTTCAGTACATCGGCCAAACAAAGCAAATCAGCTCAAAATCCCTCTGAAGTGAACTAAGTTACCAAAGATTTCAAATTCATTTCTTCCATGAGGGAAAAAAAAAACCCCAAAAGAACCCCCTCAAAAAGGCATTCTTTTTTGCACAAAATAAGGCCTTCAGCTTGAGCAAAATGCTGATTTCTGGCCTTGTGAAAGGAAAAACAAACAGAAAGGAAAAGTAGGGCATTAAAATCTGCAATAGGAAATGTCCCCCATTTCTGGCTTGCAAGGATTCTTTGGGAGGTGGGTAAATTTAGTTCTTTTTTTGCTTGAGCAGAACTGCCTCCCATCTCCCAACCTTCAGGCAATTTTAGGAATCTTTTTCTGAAATAGATGGATTTTCCCCAAATAAATGTACCAGCACAGACAGTTCTCAAGCCGCTGATGATTCCAGGAAGACTAAGGGCACATTTTTCAATGAATTTACTATTTTCCAATACATATAGGTGGCTCTGCCCCCGTCTAGCACAGAATCTTCTGAATATCACTTAGCCAATGTGTTAAATGTCTATTTTTAAGTTGTTTTCCCACGCTCTGAGCACTGAAAACAAGCAAGTCCAAGCATATGTGGAGATCATAGCTTGGATATGGGAAGCCTTCCAATGACACCTTCATCTGCCTTGGAGGACCTTTGTTTTCCCCCTTGGAAGAGCAAAATCACACAGCCACGTCTGCAAAGCAAGATATTCAGCCCCTGGCAGCCAGCAAAGAGAGAGGACACAACATTTATGGGCTCCCAGAACACAGATGTAAACAGAATCTCCTGTGGCAGCAGAGAAAGTGCAGGCCAGGCTGCGTGAAAAAAGATAGTTTTAGGTGTTGGCAGCTAAATTGGTCTTTAGAAGTTGCTGAGGTATTTATAGAGCTTCTGGAAAGGGATTTGAAAATATGCCATAATTAAACATTTGAACTGGGATAATGTTGTGATAAACGATCATGTGGAGGTCCCGAACACCTTAAATAGTCACTCTGTGCTCCTAAAGCAGAATGTTACTGGCTCTGATCTTGATTTAATGTCCTCAAAAGGGGCTTTAAAAACAAATGTGGGACAGAGAAGTCAGGCATCGAGTTTTTATTTCAGAATTCAAAAGCCTAATGAGGTAAGGAAGCTACCAAGAGATCCATAAAAAGAAAGGCAAAAGGTTGAACAGTCCACAGACTTGCAGAGGAGGTGGTTGCAGATGTGCGTGATACACAACACAGGGCAATTGCTGAACTTGCTATTTAAATGTTAATCAAATCCTTTCAAAATAGAAGCAGGGGAAAAAAAAAGGGATGATTCCTTTTCCTGTACTTCATCAGATGGCAGTGGGAGAGCCCACCAGCTGTGAGGAGGTTGTGGAGTGCTTGGCTTCTGTTCTGGTAATGAGGTTTTGATGAGGAATGCACTTTTTACCAAAGAATGGTTTTCCTCTGGTTCCCAACACAGATGCAGCTGAACTGGCACAAAGAGCCAATGTTCTGGTGGCAAAAGGGACCTTCCTTGGCCCTTTGAGAATTCCTTTCTCCCACAGACACGTGTCACCTTTCCAAAAGGCTGGGTGAGTTCTGGATGAGCAAAGGAACCCAGAACACAAGTGGTGATGGGCAGATTTTGGCCTCCCTTGGCATGGCTGCTGAAGGAACTGCAGCAATTTACATCTCCTAAGAGACTTCACAGACATTCCTTCTTTATTGTACAACTAAAAATACCCCAGCCTTTTGGCTTGGGCTGTTTTCAGAGGTGGGATGGTGGGCAGGCCCTTCCCAGTCAAATGCACCAGTGAGACAACAAATGCTGGGTGCTGGAAATGCCAGTGAATTTGTCATGGACAACCTTTCCTCTCCTCTTGTCTGCTGGCCTTTCTCAAAAATTCAGGACACTATTTTTTGATGTGTCCAGCTAGTTACAGTTTTTCCTCCCTCTGTAATGAAAGCTGGGGGTTGGACACATTTCTCCATGCCCCAAAGAGCCACTCAGAAAGAGCAAACTAATTGGGGAACTCAAACAATTCCAAGCAAGGTCTGAGAGATCTGTCTTCCCTCAGCACACATGCCAAACAAATAGCCTGACATCATCTTCATTCACCACACAAAATCTATAGCAAGAGCAAACACCCTCTTCCTTCCTCTTGGTTCAGCTTTAACTGTGCAGAACCTCATCCTAGCTCGCCACAGGAGAGATGGTCTGTGTGTACTTTCCTCTTCCTGTTCTTCTATAAATAAGCTGAGTTTTGCATCATTGTCTATTAAACCATCACTGTTTTTTTTCCTTAACTCTTTGACAGACAAACTGGACAGGATGTAGCCCTTGGTACCGTTATTTACAAGCAAGTCCTTAACTCTGCAAGCCAAGTGGTGCTGAATCCAAACGAGGATATCAAATGTGGATCCTAAGGAGACCTACACCTTTAGAATATGAACAATGCTGTGGGAGTATTAAATCTGGATTCTCCTGACTTCTGTGTACAGAATCAGCCTTTGGTGTAGCATTACATTCATTCTTACTCTGTCATTCAGATGCACAAACCAAGCGTGCCAACGTGCCCATACAGATGTTAAGAGTATTTTAAGTTCCTCTAAGATTTTGTAAGCATAGGGAATGAAGCTAAATGGAACAATTATCCCAGCATAGTACTACACACAGCAGCCTCCTGAATAATTCCATATGTGTGCTGTCTCAAAGCAGTGAAATCAATCAGTCAAAAGCGATCGGTCCAGTGGAAATTGCAAATGTGTGTGTGGAAATAAAAAGACATGAGGGGCTTTGACCACTCCTGTGATTTTTTTAAGAGCTGCTAGACGTCCTTTGTTTGGGGTGGGCTGTTCAGTTATCACCCTGGCTCTGCCTGAACAGCCAGGAGACTTTCACGTGTGAATTAGCACATCTTTGTGCGAGGAGCTGACACGGCATATTTTCATTTCCCTACGATGCTGTAGACACAGCCATAGGTGTATGTATGTGTGTGTCTGTACCAAATAAATATATGCATGTCAGAGTGAATTGCACTGTGAAATGCCTGCTTGCACGGGGCCATGACAAGGTTTCAGAGCCTGGCAGGATGCTGATGTGATCTCAGGACATGTCCTGAGCTCTGTGCTCCTTCCCCCGCTACAGAGGGGCAAAATGAACCATCTGTGTTTCCTAACGGGATCAGTTCAAATAGAGTTCTGCCCAGCTAAGGCCCCCACCTCACCTGAGCCCCCTGATGGATGGGAAAGCTTGGATACGGTTTTCATGCAGCTGCTGCTTTGCTGTTTGTCCTGTTTTCTCTCTGTGAGGCAAAGCAGGGTGCAGATCCACCCCAGCACACCCGACTGTGGGTGATCTCTGATCCTCAGGGCACAGGAATCCTTCTCTCCCTCCTCTACCCTCACATCCCTCTGCATGGATGGGGCTTATCCCTCTCCCTGATCTCTGCAAGGGGATGCAGCCAAACCTCAGTGAGCACTCAGCACTGCATCATCCCTCAGCCCTCGGTACCTCACCCAGCACCTCCCCCAAAAGCAGCTCGCAGCCCCCTGACACTGGCTTTTGGCAGTTTGAGGTTTCCTTTTTGTGCAGCTGGACTCACACCCTCAGCCTGAGCAGAAGTGGCTGAGGAGAGCTCCAGTCCACATCCAAGAGGTGTCAGGCTCATGTTTATGTGCAGGTGGGAGCACAGTTGCATCTGTGCACACAAAAGCATTCAGCCTCCAGGGAAAAGCAGAGCTCAGACTTACTGCTGGCCCCTCCTCCCTCCTCTGAGCTCAGGAGAATCCACACAGCCCACGGAGCAGGTCTGGGTCTGGATCCTGCAGCTGACTGTATTTATAACACACTTAGGAGTGACAAAAGCCCATTCTGTGACTGTGATGGTGAGCACTGCAGGAACACCTTCCACTTTTCCTGGGTTATCATGGCTCTGTGTGCTGTGAAGCAGTTCCATGACAGGAAATACAATTTACATTCATTCTCAGCAAGAGTTAGACTTTATAAATATATAAATATATAAAGCCCACAGGCAGAACCTGTCCTGTGTGTAGTCTCTGCTAACACTGGGCATGTCTCCCCAGCAGCCCAGGAAGGAGCAGGGGCAGCTGCTGGGGTCAGTGTGGTGGCTGTGGTGGCCAGGGAAAGGCATCCCACCTCTCCTTATGGCCAGGTCTGCTCCCATTGACAAGCTGGCTCTGCAGCTGAGTGTCTGAATGTGACTGTCACATCGCCCCGTCCTCGTGACAGGAGTAAGTTGGCTTGAAGGCATTTTCAAAGCAGTAACCACAGGATATTTTTAACTGCCTTGTGCTTGCAGGAAAAGATATTGTCACTTTTATTTAAATACAACCTGAAATTACTCAGCCCACGTTGATAGGGCATGTCAAGTGGGATGTGTAATGCCAACATGTCCTACAAGCATCATGACATCCCTATATATAGTGGAGCATCCATTTCATGTGAAAATCCCTGTGCTGAACATGAAGCAAGCAACTTTTCCACACCTGATGCTTAGAGGGGGAACACCATAAAATCAGCTCTTAAAGTGGCTTCTGACCTTTTTCCTGCCACACCATGCTGTCCAAAATAACCTTCCACATGCAGCAGTTGAATGTCTCCTTGTCTTGAAGGTGACAGCTTGCACAACACAGAAACCCTCCCCCAGGGAGGTTTTGGGACTGAAGCCTTTGCCAGCATTAATGATGGCAAAGTCAGGCCAGTCAGGCCCTGGTCATCAGCTCTGGGGCCATCTGAAAACACCAGAACCCCCAACCTTCATCTATGATTAAAAGAACCTAAACAGTGAATTATAACAAGCTGTTGGAATTGTCACCCTGCCTCTTCCAAGGCAAAATGTACCACTGTAAATAACAAAAAGCCCCAGCCCACACAGAGCAATGCTGCAGGCTCCTGTCAAGTGCAGAATCAGCAAAAGGTGTCATTATGCCTGTATTACACCTAACAAATCCAGGAAAAGATGGGGATTTGAAGCAGAAATCACAGGCAGGTTGGAGAAGTCAGCCAGAGGCACACAGAGACACAGTGTACCATGGAGGGATTTTTTTGGTGACAGGAGATATTTGGATTCAGAAGCATTTGCCAGGGGCCATCACTTGCTGGGAAGGCTGAGACTGAAACCATTCTCTTTCAAGGCAACCTGCTCTGTGTGTGGCTGTGCAAGGCCTCAAGTCACTGAGACAAATGTGGTTTATAATCCATATGAGAGCTGAAATTGTATTTCTAGCTTATTTTTCCTTTTGTGGCTGTATTATTGCTGTGGGCTCTTTTCTACAAGGGTGGATCTTGGCCTGACCAGGGGTGTTTTTAGTGTAAGAGTTCTGGCTTAATAAAGGAATGTTGGTTGATAAAGAAAAGACAAGAGGAGATGGGGAGGAAGGATGGCCCAGCCTTTCATGTGTTGGGAAGGTTTGTGTGGAGGAGCTGTGGGTGCTGACCCTGCAGAGCCTCTGACAAATGGGCTTTGACAAGAGTGAGTGACAAAAGCAAGAGCTGGTGCCTGAATGTGAAGGGCTCTCCTTTTTTCCACCTTGCTTTCAGGAGGGCTGTTGTCAGACAGCTGTTGGATGCAAAACAGACTGATCTACACCTGTGGGGATCTGAGGGAGAGGAATGAGGATCCAGCCACCCTCTGGCTGCCTGTCCTCCTCCTGTCACACATGGGATGCCAAGGAGTCATCTCCCACCTCAGGGGGACCACCAGGAGAGCCAGAGGCACTGCACCACCCAACAGGCCCCTGCCTGATCCCCTCATGGAATTTGAGGGGAAATTCCCCATAAGCAGAAAAAAAAAAAGCTTTAGCATCTGTAAAACTAAGAATTTAGACCTTTCCTCCTAACCCCTTGTGGTAGGGTGACTTTATGCTGCTTGTATCCCCAATCATCTGTTCTGTTTGTGTTGTATATTAAAGTTCTGTACCTTTAAAACTCGTCCTGGGAGCGAAGAAGCCGCGCAGTTTGTTTTGAGGAAACTGCCTGACTCCCACACGGCCTGGCTCCGGCGTTCTCTGAGGCACGGACAGCGCTGGGACAGAGATCTCCTGTGCTTTTAGTTAGTTTTAGCTAGCTGAGGCAGAGGCAGAGAAGTTTCCCGGACTGTTTTTTTTCCTTCTCCTTGGGACTGTTTAAATCTGCTCTGGACTGACAAACCCAGAGGAGCAGCGAGGGCTCCACCTACGGCCTGCGGGGCCTGGCCCTGCGGAGGGAGTGGGGCTGGTGAGGGACTGAGGGAGCTGAGCTGCACCCACGGCACGGACTGCCTCAGTTTGCCATCTCTCTGCGGAGCGGGCAGAGGTTTTATTGTTTCATATTATTCATTCTTTGCATTTATGGGCATCTTGTTTGTTAAATAAATAGTTTTTTCCACTTTTCTCCGAGGAAGTTCTTTTCCCGGACCGGCTGGAGGGAGGGGCCGTTTGGGTTTGCTTTCCCAGAGGAACCCCTTCGGAGGTTTCCTCCCAATTTTGCCCTAAACCAGGACACCCCTCCTGCAAATGCTCCTTTTTTGCAGGGCCTGCAGAAAATAGACATCACTTCTGGAGGATTATCACACTGACCAAAATTAACTCCCTGTTATCCTGCTCTTCTCTGTGTGTTTGGTGCAGTGCCTGGCATAAATTCCCTGCTGACCCTTGAGGAAGCCTTCCAGGCATTCCAGCTGCCACATAAAAGCAACAAGTTGCTCCTCACGGGGCTTAGCTAGGAGAGGAGTGCACTGCCCACTCCTCTGAAATGCTGTTCTCCTTGTTTCCTTACAAATACAAATCCTTGTTTCCTTCCAAATACTGAAACAAGCAGTATTTTAATCTCAGGCTCTCTCTTTCCCACACCTTGTGGGATCTTCCCAAAGAACAGTGCCAGGATTCCTGAACCCTGATGATCCTGGGTAGCATGCAAAGGTCAGCCATCCCTTGCTGCTGAGGTTTAGGATTAGGTTTGGGGTTCAGAGTGAGCCCAGGGCTGTTGGAGAGGGGCTTGGGAGGGACTGCCAGAGGGAAGGGTGGGCTGTGGAGAGAACTTGGCTGTGAAACAGATTGATCTGGGATATATCCATGGGATCTCATCCAGCAGTCTGCCCTCCACCAGGGCTGCAGCTGAGACAGAAAGCCTCGTGCTGCTTCTGGGAAGGGGCCACCTCAGGAAAGCCCTGGCTGCACGTCAAAGGCAAAGAGCTCAGGTCCTCCCCTTCAGGTGCTCCTTCAACACAGTCCAGACCCCACATCGAGCAACTGGTGCAAGCCTGGAGCAAATCTGAACCAGCTTGTGTCTATTTTGGGTTTTTTGTCCATATGAGAACAACAGAAAATGGTAGTTTAAGGTTATTTTTTCTGTTTAACCCCCTGCTAGTGTCCCAAAGGTGCTGCACAAAGGCCTTATCAGGACTGCAGGGCAGGTTTGAAGATAAGCATTGTTTCTCTCAGTCACGATTTGAGAGTGAAGTGGTGGGAGGTGTATTATCAAAGGCTGGCCCAGCTGCCAAGTCTGAAACAATTCTGAGATCAGCTCGTTCTGCCTCCCTCCTGCTGCTCCCTGCCCCTGCTTTGAAGTGACTCTTTGGAAGGAGTTAATCAAGTGCAGAGCTTCCAGGCTCTCCTGCAAGCCAGGCTTAAAGCATAACCCAAAGTCCAAGAGTGTGAGGGCCGTGAGGGGTTTTCCTTGGCTCACTTCACCCTGCTCCACTGCTCCCAATATCCCAGCTTGCCCCGAGTGTGCCTTTACCTACAAAAGTGTCAGTTCACATTTTGGGGGTTTGGGCTTTGGTTTGAGGATTTTTTTTGCTTGATTTTGTTTTTCCCACAGCGAAGGAAACCAGTCCCAATCCAGCAGAGCACCTGCTAACATTAAATTCATGTCTACAACATGTATTTTTCAGGACTGGAGCTAACACAGATTTTTTCTCAGCCAGTCAGTGGCAGCCCTACATCAATTAGGAGGATGTAGCAGCCCAGTAGGATCTATTTGACAGACATGCCCTGAGGTTTTAAAGTGTCTTGGTCTTTTACACAAATTGAACAAAGCCCACAAAGCTGCTGTTTGGCTCCTGTGCTCCAGTTGTTCTGGGGCTGTGTCCTCCTGCCCTGAAGTAAGCGAGGCTGAGGAAACCCTGGAAGTAGGAAAAGCAGGAGCAGAGTAATTCAAATGCTTAACACCTCCTGTGAATGCAATTTGCATTGTAGAAAGACTGGGTAATTTCTCACAGTGACAGTCAGATAGACATGAGGTGCTTCCTCATTTTACACATCAAGAAAAGGAAATCAAGGCTGTAAAAGCCCTGTTTTCATGCCCAGTCCCAGTGTTCCTCTCAGAGATAGGGGAAGCTGCTGGGTTTGTGCCTTTGGAGGCACCTGGTGGGACACATGTCCAGCTCTGACCCCAGGGAAGGATGACTGTGAAACGTCTCCTGTGGGCATTCCCCGTGCTCCCACCCTGCTCCCCTGGCCAGACTACACCAGCTCATCAAGGAATGCTCCTGCTCCTCATGGAAACGCTGTTCTTCCAGCAGAAATCAAATGGTTATTCTCCTGCAAGTGCCAGAATTTTGGCTCACCCGTGTTTCCCTCACGATCTCTAACAAAAAGTGATGCCTGACTCATGCCTGCACTGATTCACACCTGAGAGCTCCCAGTACTGGGAAGAGCCCTGCAGACAGCCAGGGAGAGATGTTTCTGGGGGGTTTGGGAGAGTTTGCATTTCTCCTCACACAGCCCCTTGGCCTCTCATGGGCTGTGCTGGGGGTGAGTGTCTAAGGAGGGAGAACCTCAAAAGCCTTTCACCCTGAAGTCACAGCACTGCTGTCCCTGAGGAGCCCCTTGGATTTTCCCTGGTCAGAGTACCTGGGAGAAATGGCTGCTTTCTTCTTGTTCATGCAGCCCCAAAACATCTGAGCTGGGTCCATGCGATTGCCCTGCCCTCCACAACCCCTGCCAGGCCGCCCTCGAGGGCCAGGGGATCCTGTAATCCAGACAGGACAAGAGTGACAAACAAGACAGGAGCATGTCCCCTCAAGAGAGAGGGATGTGGGGGTGATGGATGAGGGGAGGAGAAAGGATTGATGGCAAAGAAAGGGTTTATGGCAATCTCCAGCCTAATAAAACTCAAATAGGGCAATTTCTTATTCTGAAATCCGTCAGTGACCTTTGGCAAATCAATTCATCTCTGTCTGTGCCTCTAGTAAATGGGAATAATACAGCCTTGCTGTCTGGAAAACCCTTGGTAATTCTCAGATGAAAGATGTTTTATTGGTACCAGTATCATCCTTCACTGTCATTAGCATGATAACAGATCCATCACCTAGCAACAGAGCAGCAACTCCTGCTCTGCTTGTCCACGGATTTCTCTTGGATTTCAGCTCTCCAGCAACCTGTTTTTCATTGCAAGAGGTTTTACAACCTATGCCCCTTCTTCCCTTAATGTTGACTGCTATGGACAAGCACATCTGCCACAGCCCAAGTCCTCCTGCCCCCTTTCACTGCCCCCTTTTACCTCTCACCATCACAGCAAACAAAATCTGCTTCTCGTAGCTCAAGCATCCCAGCAGAAGTTTTGAACATTAAAATATACACGTAAACTTCATGCAACCTTAGGAATACAGCTGTTTATCAGAGGTGCACAAGTTACAGGGGGAAAAGCAAATTTTGCAAAGGCCACAATTTTCCCAGACATTCCAGGCCTCAGTTTTAAGGACAAAGTTGCACATGCATGAATATCACCAACCACTGAAGATCAGGAGCCCTGCCAAGTCCCGTGGTGCCTTTGGACACGTGACTGGAGCCGTCCTCCCACCCTCAAGGGGTGCACAGACCAACCTAAACCACTAAAACCAGCACCAGCAACTACTTGGAGAGAGGATCAAAGGGAAGGATAAGAATAGGAAAAGCATTGTCCTGTCTTATCTGAGATAATACTTATTTTTTTGTCTAAGCCCTCTGCCCAAGCACGGCTGCTTTGGGAAGGCCCCTTGCCAGGAGAGATCTGGGGAAGTTGTGCACAAGGATTTTTAGATATTAAGGAGCAGTAAGATTTGTGTCTATTAAAATACATGAATTCATGACTGCAACCCTAGCTTTACATGACTAGTTATTTAAAAATACTGTACAGTCAGTAGCTCTGGCAGTTTCTGAAGGCACAGCAGCCACTCCAAGGCATCAATTACTTTTTCTTTCAAAGATGAAAAGCCCCCCGCAGCCATCTCATGTTTCCAGGTCAGTACCTGGGTCTGAGCAGGGCTGTCACCATGGTGCTGCCTGGGACACGAGGCAGAGTGTGACAGAGTGACACGGGTAATTGCCAGCACTTTGCCTTTCTTGTCCCTCATCGCCCCAGCACAAACCACAATGGGTTTAAGGAATTGACTTGTAAGGTTTCATTTAACATGCCTGAAAGGATTTGAGGATGGTCAGTGTAAAACGGCTGTAAGAATTGTTTCTGAGGTGTCAGCATCCCTTTGAACAGGTGAGTCTGACCTTCCCTAATTGCCCTGTAATCCCATCCTCAGCCTGGGAGGCACAGGTAAACCATCGGGTTCCCAGCCTGGCAGTGACTGGGGATTTGGTGTCTTCACTCAAAGGGGACTGCAGGTAACTGAATAAAGATGATACTGTCCACGCAAGCTGCTCTCTTGGCAACCACAATCCAAGCAGTGGGAAATATTCTGAGAAAAGGGTGGGCTGGGAAGAGAAGGAATTGCCTCAGCACGCAGCGTTAGGCTCTCCCAGCAAAGACAGAAATGTGGAAGGTATTTGTTTCCTGACATCCTTGCTTCCCTGTAACGTTTGAGCATCCCTAAATCAGTCTCACAGGATGCAGGCCCAGGTATCCCACAGCACAGGCTGTGAGAGGGCTCAGGTGGATGCCACATCCCTGTTTCCTGGAAGGATTGTTCAGCACAGGCATCAGGAAACACCACGAGGATTTTCATCCTCCGGCGCTGTCAGCCTGCGCCTCCTCACTGCTGATGCACTTGGATCAGGTGTGGCGGGCAGGGAAGTCTCATCTGCCACGAAATCACTTGTTTGGGTGACAGGGGGAGTTCTCCACCTCTGCCTCAGCGCCGTGCTGGCACCTTCCACAGAGCAGGAGAGGCTGTGGGAGCACGGGACAGGCCTGCCCAGCCTGACGTGTCTCTGCCTGGCTAATTCCTGCTTCTGCAGCCCGTTCCCCCTGCCAAGTCACGCTGCCCTGTCTGCAGGGATGCAATTAATCACTATGGAGACTGCTGCAACCCCCCCAGCCCGGGCTCAGGGGCTCTGCTGAGCACCAAGCAACAGGTGCAACCCTGAGCTTTTTTCCACGTGGTGAATGCACAGGGAGGCTCTTCCCTCCCTGCTAACAGTGGGTGTGCAGGTGGAACTTCCTGAGGCAGAAAAGTCCCTCTGACACAGAGCAGGTCCCTGTCACTGGTGGAGTCGAGGGTTGCTTGTCAGAGGAATAGCTAGGTTTGGATTTTTGAAGGGTCTCCCATCCCTCATGCTAATGAAGGGGGTTTAACCTCATGGAAAATCCTGCACTGTGTGCAAAGCCTTGGCTCAGGGGCAGGGAAATCAGTGGAGACCACAGATCCTGCAGTTCTATGGGTGTGTCCATGCAGGGCTCATGTCACCTCAGGTCCCCATGCCAGGGCTCCCAGCCTGGACCACAGGCCAGGCAGTCACAGTAGCCCAGACTATGACCCCAGCACGTCCTCCCCTCCCCTGCAGTGAAATGTGGGATCTCAACCCAAGAAAAACCTGGGCTGGGGGTGGGCTAGACAGCATTTTGCTGACTCTTTGAGACACAGTAAGTGTTTAACATGCTCTAGTCCCAGCTCCAGGCCATCTGCCAGCCCAGCTCCCCACTCAGGATGGGACACAACCATCTCTCATGGCTCTATCCACAGCTACAGGCAGGACAGACGGACACCAAGGGGAGCAGGGACTGGCACACACCTTGGACATGAGTCCTTTCCTGGTGCCTCAGCACAGGCAAACTCGGAGACTGCCCTCAGCTGCAGCCAGCTTAGAGCTTCCCTCTGGAGAGCAGACCTAAATATGTCATCTCTTCCACGTGGAAAAGAGTGCACAGCTCAGAGAAAAAGAAAACCCAGGCCATCCATGGGGTTTGCCAGGTCAGAGCCCAAGTGCTCTGAAGAAGTGGCAGCTCCCTGCTGGACTCACACGGGCAGCACTGCCCCATCCCCGTCCCTCAGCACATCTGTGGGACACGGAGGAGAAGGGGAATGACAACTGTGGGATCGATGCACCCAACACCCCGTGCATTCAGCAGCCTCGGAGGGGCTGAACCCCCCAGGTGAGGCACCCTGAGAAACAGCTGCAATGCAGAAGTGCACCCAGAGGCACCCCAGGACAGCTGGGCGAGCGTTTCCCACCCAGGGCAAAGCCACCAGTGCAGCTCCACGGGAACCTCCCCGCACAGCTGAAGGCTCACATCCCTACCCAGTCACCAGGAAAGGACAGAGGGGCCACAGCCAGCTGCTACCCGTGGCTGGAACACTGAAATGAAGTGCTGTAACTGGCCCCTGGGGCGAGGTGATCCATTGTCCTTATAGGGCACCAGACAATCTGCTCCGCCCCGCCCCGGTGACATGTCTGCAGATGCACAGTAAAGGCAGCTGACACAGACCCCGGATCACTGCCCACCCCCCATTTCCCAGTCATTTCTTGATAGAACAGACACACGGAGAGGACACCCGTCCACAGTGCAGTTTTGGCTGTGAGCTGTACTGAGTACCTCCCAAAGGAGAGCTGCAGGGGCCCACCCTCTCCTGCTGGCAGAGAGACCTCCCAGCCCTCAGGGACAACACCTGTGTACCTGGGATTTTAGGCAGCTCTGCAGCTGGGCCAGGCCTGAGCCCCTCTCCTAACAGCCCTGCCTGGCAGGGAGCCTCCCTGGCAGCTCCCTTTCCACCCTTCAGATGTTGCACCAGCCCTGAAACTGCAGTGGAGCTGCTCCAGCTAGAAATGCTGGTTCAGCAGAGAAGGCCCAAACACAGCTGCTGGAAGGGCTGAGGCGTGCTTTCCAAAGCATTATTCCACTTAGGAAGGGGAAAGGTTAGCACAGAACTACTTTCAGTCTGGGGAGAGGCACCAGATGCATTCCCATTTTACCTTAATCTGTGTTCTCAGCCGCTTTGTTTTCCTCAGGCTGATATCCTGAAGCGCTCTCCCCACACGAGGATCCAGGCCTTTTCATCCAGGTCTCTGCACACAGACATCCAGCCTGGCTGCAGTGTCACTCCCAACAGAGCCTGGAGGCTCCAGAAATGTTAACAGCAGATTCAGACCTCTCAGGTTTGCTTGGGAGCCCTTCAGGCCAGGAGAGCTGGTGATCTGTGACAGCTTTGTCACCGCGGGCTGACAGAGCGAGGCCCTGGCCTCTGGCAACGGCAGTGACGCCTCTGCACAGGCCTGTTGTGTTCTCCTTTCTCCACAAGGAGAAACTGAGTCTCCTGTCTCTGGGGCCTGGAATGGGAAAGGTTGAGCAGCTTTTGCTGGAAGGTTGAGGGAGACCCATTGCAGATCGGTTCTTTCACAACTGAAATCTCCCTTTGTGTCTAAACAAAGAAAAAGGCCTTGGATTTCTGGCTATGAGCTGTCAGAAAAGGTCATGCCTGGCAGCACCTGTCACAGATCCCATATTCCAGCATCCCTCAGCCTCCTGTAAAATGTCTGAGCCTTCCTGGCTGCTTTCTACCAAAGGGAGTCTGAAATCAGACATTTTCCAGATTTTATGAGGTTTAGTGACCAGGTAGAGCAAACTCCAACCAGCTCATTGGGACGCACAGGAAACATGGCTCCAAGTCCACACATGGGCAAATTGTCTGGAAGCAGGCAGAGATGGGAGAGAAAAACCTCATTTTATCTAACAGCCACCTGGAAATAAAGCCTCTGCTCTGGATTCTGTCCTTTCTGCTTGTAAGAGATACAAGGAATTGGGGGTTTTTTCCCCCTTGTATAGGTAGAAGAGTGCTCTTCATACAAACATTAATAAATATCATAAAATTAGTTTCACTTTGAAACAAGCTTAGAACCTCACCCTTATTCAATAAACATCTTATTTCTTCTGTCCTGGCATCAGCAGGGAGACAGCAGAGATGCTCCTGCAAACTCCAAACCCACTCCAGGCTCTATCTGGAAGCCCTTTGTTCTTCTGATTGCTTGTGCCTCAGTGACAGAAAGCATGCCTATTACAGGCTTCCTTTGAGATCAAATATTGAACAGTTCTGTGATGCTCCAAGGAAGGGAGGATACACGAGAGAAAATTGATCATTTTGTGGCCACAGAGGGTTGAAAAATCAGCGAAGAGACAGACAAAATCCAAACTCCTGCACACAGCAATAGTGCCCTTGATTTTCTGCTCACTTCTGGATAAGCATGGCCCGTATGAGCTCGGGGTGCTACAAGCAGTGAAGTCTTTTAGCATTTAGCAGCCCGTTTACAGGAGAAGTACAAAGACCAACACCTTCAGCAACAGCTGCTGCTTTCTGCTCTTTCTCGCTGAATAAATCCAACACCTGTTTTTCCAGGCAGAAGAGCCTGAACAAAAACACTTTTACCACTCTGGATCCTGAACTGCTGCCCAGTGATCAGTCAGTTTGCAAAACCCTCCTGTAAGTGTTTCACAGCTGCTCCATTGACTCTGCTGGGCTCTGCGTGTGAGCAGCAGCTCCGAGAGGCCCCACAGAGGTGTTTCCATCTCACACCAAAGCTCAGAACTGCTCTTTTCCCAACACCCAAACTGAAGGGTAAGGTGTGTTCTCAGCTGTCAAACACATTCCTGACAAGTTTGGTGCCAAGACTGAGGCAAACACCAGAAAAAGATCTCAAACTTCCACCACACCAGGTTGCTCCAAGCCCCATCCAACCTGGCCTTGTAATTTTTGTCCTGAGATTATCTTTGCTACACAGTGACCTGGCAAACAAAGTCAGCAGTCTGTGGCAATCTTGTTCAAAAAGTACATATATTTAATAATGATATCAAGTACAGCTTTTCCCTCCTGGAATTTCCACTATGATATTCAGTGGGTGCCTTCTGTGGTCACTGCAGTTGGACTGTACATAGCTACTGACTATGCTGAATACACGGTTATGTTTTAGCAGTGTAGTACTCCTATATTCTCTGTAAATATAATAAAAGAATTTAACATTTGTTTCCACTCTGGTTCTTACACATATTTCCTGTGTTTGCACAAAAAAATACCCAACCAAAACATGTCTCCTTCCTGCCTCCCCCAGCCTTTCATTGGGTTCCAAATAAACCTGAGTTTGTAGTTCAAGTTGGCATCTGCCATGTGTTTGGGTATGTGAGTCTGATGCACACAAAGGGGGGGATTTCAGTGATCCCTGATTTCAGTGATCCCTGACTTCAGTGATCCCTGACTTCAGTGGTCCCTGATTTCAGTGATCCCTGATTTCAGTGGTCCCTGCCCACTGGCTTGGCAGCACAGACGTGTTCTTAGCATGAAGAGAATGAAAATGCTCTGATGTTTATAACTGAAGGTGCAAAAATGGCCCCCTGGGAGGCACAGGTGCCCTCTACAAACAGAATGCAACACTTCTTGATCTGAAAAGGGGTAAAACTATTTCAGGGCTGTCTTTTCTCATCATATTGGGGCTCTCATGTGTATTATTTTACAGGTAGCAGAACTCCCTCAGAGGTGGGAGTCCTCACTCCACTGAAGGGTCCAAGATGCACGTGGACTCTCCAGTGCCAAACTCCAGTGCTGAGGGGAAGGTCCCACCTGCAGGGATGAGATAGGTGCTCTGGGCACCACTCTGCTGGTTTTGCCAGCACTGAGCAGTCCAGTTACCTGTCAGTACTTGGATTAATGTCCATTTTTTCCTGCACATTTTGGTGTCAGGCCCGTGTTATGCTGCAAACCAGGAACAAAAGCTCTGCTGGGGACCTCCTCCCCTGCCTCTGCTGCCCCTCCTGACCCAGGTTCTGAATATCCTGCTCATGGAACTGGAAGGAAAAACTTCCCAGACAGGGGGAACCCTCAGCATCTGCACAGACACCAATGGGGCAAGGAAATTGTTTGTAAAAGCGTGGATGAAAACAGGGCCTGGATTCCTACCAGTGGCAACATCCCATCTTCCAAGGACAAGAAGGCACCACTTTTGCCTCCTGGGTTTGGAAATGACATTCAGTGGTGGGAGCAGTGTGGGCCAGAGCTGCCCATGGGGGAACTGGGCTGGAATGAGCTTTGCTGAGATGCTCTGAACACACAAACACGTACACAGGGGTGGCACAGACAAGAGAAAAGAGCAGTCTTTGTCTTTGGCTAAACCTTCTAATTTATAGGAAAGGGTTTGAGGACAGAAACAGAACCAAAAAGATGCTGCCAACCTCTCAGATGTATCATTTACTTAGAAAAAAAAAAAGACTGGTATACAGAACATGGTGTCTTTTAAGAAAGTTAAACTTTTCACTGCTCATAACAATACCCAATTTTTGGTAACCACTGCATTACCAATATTGGAGTATAAAACGGACTTGGTACAGGTTCATGTGTCCTTTATTAGTCCTTTAAATTCACTGCAGTCTCAGAGAAGCCTTCAGGTGTGTCCAGTGCTGCCTTGATGTAACAGGGGTTAATGCAGGTGTTGGCTGATTGTTTAAACAGAGCCTGTTGCAATCTGGATTTCTGTTTGAAGCACCTGCTTGCAGACCCCTCATATCAAAGGAACTGGCCTTTAATGCAGTGAATTTCCACACGATGACACTTCTTGTTAAATAACCATGTTTCTTGTGACATGATTAAATTATAGTTTTCTTTATGAAAAAAATGATTGTGTTATTACCTACTTTATGTAATTAACAGTAAAATCTGCTTGGAATTCCAATATTCCCACTTGTTCTGAATTAGACCACTCGTGTCTTTATTCAAGCTTCCGCCACCTTCATCTTCTCGGCAGGGCTTGTCAGCAAGCTCGCTTTGGACAGAGTATCTGGGGTTTTCCCCCTTGCCTGCCCCAGGGACAATGCCTGCAGCAGCACCACGTGCAGGTGGAGCAGGGACAGTCTCACCACGGATCCTGGCCCGGCATCCGTGGCACCACAGATTTCCTGGAGGAACCAACCCCTCGGTGCTCGCGGTTCTTCCGACCAACCTCGCTGCGACGGCAGGTGAGAGCAGTGAAAATACAGATTCACGCAGCTCTTGCAGGATGTTTTACTGTACAGTCAGATGCCAAAGGCGGATATTTCTTAACAGCACAAGCAGAGCCCTTTGCTTTCAACTTTAATATGCAGGACAAGGCCTTCCTTGCAAGCAAACCTCCCATTTCCTGTGCTGCACCACAGCGGGGTATCCCACAGAGACAGCAACATGCCTGTGGCTTTCCCTTCTTGCTTAAAGGAGAAAAAGGTTGGATCCCAGAGAAGAGCAGTGCAAATCCCAGGATGTCAGACTAACACTGGCCGCTGACAGCCTCTGTGTTGAAGGAAATCTGTGTGGGGCTCATCTGCTGCAGCTGAGGCATCCTGGCTTCCAGGGGCTTCTCGCCCGCCGACTGCATGGCTCTGGTTCCTCTTGCGCAGCATCTGTCCGATCCCCATCATGGGGAACCTGCCCCTGCTTTTCACACAGTTTGGGCTGCCCAGGGGGTTGCTGGGCACCAGCTGAGTAGGGGACACTGCTTCTTCCTTCGCCTGGTACGCTTTCTCTTCGTACGTGAAAGAGACCTGGGTGGGGTGGACGGGGGACGTGCTCCCCGGGGGAAAGAGCGGGGACAGTGTCCTTTCACTCGAGCTTTTGTAAGGGAAATTCATGGGTGAGCCTAGAATCCTGTACTGGTGAGAGGGGGAAACCTGGTCTATCTGGTCCTCTCTGTCCACTGACTCGAAGGAGTGCACAATATTCAGGATGAGAGGGGAGTCCTTCGCCCGGCCCCCGATCCGGGACGGCTCCGGCTGCGGAGACTCCTGCCTCTTGAGGAGCCGGGGGGTCCTGGGGGGTGGCTGCTGGACCTCCAGGTATTCCAGGGAGCTGGAAGTGACACAGCCCATCTTGGGTGCCAGGGGCTCGTGGAAAGGGCTCACGCCACTGCCGGAGTCTGCAAAGCAAGGGGAGAGGGAAGCAGAGGAGCACTTTGCAGTTACCAGCACTGCCTGCCCTGGCGGGCACCGCAGACACAGGGACCTGATAAACGCACCAGCTACAGCAGATCTGGGTCTGGGGTACACTCAGAACACAATTCCCCCACCCTCCCTTAATACTAACGCCGTTGTTTCCTGGGGTAATCTATCTGCCCTGTTCCTCACAGGCAGGAAAAGTGCTTAAACTGAGAGAGGGACTTGAAAGGGAAAACCACAGATGTCTTCAAGCTGTTTGTATTAATTATATCCTCTAACGCCACGCCTGAGAAATCTCACATTTCTCCTTTCTTAGCACAACTCTGTGTGGCTCTTGCTGGGCCTGTATTCACTGACACACCTAGAGACACAGGGGAGCACAGTGAGTTAATCCCTGATGGCTCTCCCTGCATTTTGGAACAAAATCCCTTCCTGGTTTCACACATGTAAATATGGAGTAGCAGCACCGGCCAGATTCAGGCTGTTACAGTTGGAACAGATTTGCTGCATCAGCTTCAGCGAGAACCTTCCTCCAGCAAGGGCTGAAAATAAATGGAACAATCTTTGCAGGATTTGGCCCAGTCAAGCAAAACAGCTCGTGGAGAAGATCTCCTCAGTTCCTGCAGAACGCTGGCACTGCCTTATGCCAAGCTAATCACAAGCAAGCACGTTCTGCTGCCTTGATGGAAAGCTGTCCAAGGAACCTGATTGCCAGTTCCCCTTAATTAAATTAACTGGTAGATATTCCATCAGTTCCCTCGGTCTCAAATCATCTAAAAAGGACCTGAAATAATTTAGCTCTGCCAGCACTCAGGTCTCAGCCACAAATCTCACATGTACTTCTTGTGGAGGGATGGTCTTGTCAGGGGTTGAGACCTGAATGGATGAACAGGATGAAATCTCACACTTGTCTGGTAAAAGTAGAAAGAAGTTCAGTCTGACCTCTAGTTTCTTTCTAAAACTGGCCAAAATTATTTAAGATGTGTCAAAACATAGTCTCCATAAGCAGACAGATGCTTTAGCTGAGATCTGCATGATTTTCAGGTTTCAGAACAAAAAAGCAGGGAGAAATATAAAGAGGGAAAAAATGAACTAGATTTTCTTCCCCCTGTGCCTTCATCCCAAAAGGGACAGCAAATCTGAGCAAAATGGGCATTTTAATTTTTTTTTTTTTACATTTTTTCACAGGAAGTATGTTCCATTCCTGACCAGCTTTCTGGACTCCAGCCACCTTGCAGCAGAGGTTCCCGTGCTGCCAGACAGACACTATTTGGACAATTTTTTTCACGTTGAGCACAACAAATGATAAATTATCAAGTCACGACAACGAGCATGAAAGCATCACAAGCCACCACTCTGAATTAATTCCCTGACACCACACTAACGTTTTACATTACTGTATTTCCCCAACCTCTCTGTAGTGACCTCCCCTCATTCAGTTCTTTATTTAACAGGGGGCTACATCACCTTCCTGCTCCTCAGGGTCTCCATCCAGGTGTGCACTGCCCACACCCCATTTTCCCTGCTGACTCCCCTTTTCCTCCACTCCTTTCTCCACTCTCCTTTTGCCAGCAGTTTTCACCCACCCCTCTGAGGCTGCCCTTTGTGATTCATGCCCTGCCCTCCTCTGGCTGTCACATCTTTTCCTTTCCCTGCTCACAATTCCCCCCTCCCTTAGCTGATGGGCAATTGCTGAGGTTGGCAGCCCCACCTGCCTTTCCTTGAGGCTCCCTCTTTCCCATTCCTCCATCATCACCTCCTCCCGGGGACTCCTCGAGGTCAGGCATTCTCCCATGCTGCTCCTTAGCCCCCTCTCAGGAGAACACAGTGGCTGGTAGGAAGAAGCTTGGCTACCAGCTCTGGTTCCTCTGTGATCTGGGGTGGGTGGTGATGCTTTCAAAACAGCAGCGTGAGCGTGGATGATTTTGTGTGAGGATGTGTAAACAGGGAAAGAGACTGCCTCTTTAAAGCACTGCAGGAGCTCTGTCAAACACAGAAAGTGAGGACTCCTGGCTGCTCAGCACCAGCATGGGTTCCTCATGGAAACATGGAAACCTCACGGTGACCTTCCATCCCACCTGTGCTGACATCAGCCAGGCCTCTCTCCCACACCACCCCCAGAGCCACAGGGGATGCAAACCCGGAGTGTTTGCTCACAGGGACACGCCAGGCAGGACAGGACAGGCTCAAAGCACCACACCACACCTGCACACCCAGAGCCAGCACTGGCCTTTCTCCCACTGACCTTTCTCCGGACCCCCGGCCTTGGCGACTTTCCGGTCCTTCAGCAGAGCCTTGGTGTTCTGGATCTGTGAGATAAGACAGGAAGAAGGCTGTCTATATGAAACTGGACTTTTCTCAGTTTTCTTTGGGAGCTGACGGTGAAGGATCTCCCCTTTCTTTTCTTGCTCTTTGAGTTTTTTGTCCTTTAGGTTGCAAAACAAACAAGAACAATTTGGTTTACTCAAGGGAAGTTTCAGTGACCCCCAGACCTACAAGGTGGATTAAGTACTATGCATTTACAAGGAACTTTTTCTGACTACTTGGAGTAACTAAATCCTCCACATCTCATTTTCCTCTGATCAGTTTGCCATGATTTCATGGCTCCCATCTGCTCTGACATTCAGGCAGTGTGAAAGCTGGTTTTGGAAAATTAAAGGAAGAGTTTTCTCTTGGAGAAAGCAGATGAAGGTTTGTGCTCCTCCATACCTGAAACACCCTGCTTAAGCACCAAAAGAAGTCTTTGATTTCTGTTTACTCCACACCCCCTGAGATTTAAAAAGGTGAGCTGCAAGGTTTTAAAGAAGTTTAAAGCCATTGAGTCATTTATCTTCTGTCCAGACAAGATCTGGGGGAATACAGCCCTTGCTGTTACAGCATCTCTGCAACTGCACAAGGGGAGAAAATCATTGAGCCATCCCTTCCCTGAGCCCTAACTCCTGGTTGTGATGGGGAAGGTAGCTGAAGGTGGGACTGCAAGAAAAAGAAGAGAGGTTTGATCTCCAGTGATGACAGAGGAAAACCAGAACCTGGGAGCAGGACTCTGAAGAGGAAGACAATTTTCACAGCCCTGTTTTACAGTGAAATTTCGCTGCATCTTCTTTCAGTCACTGGATTCAGCAAACTGCTTAACACCCCTTACCTGCCACTGATTTCTAGGGGAGCCCAAAGTCTGATTTTACATTAAAAAAATGTTCTGGTTGGTTTGGGGTTGTTTTTGTGGTCATAGTTCTCATTTAAGCAACATGTTTTGCTGCATCTGATTAAAAGGTCACTGTAAGTACAAGTCTTTTTTAAAAAGTGAAGGCAAGTTCCTTCCCCCAATTATGTGCCTGTGTTTTGTCTGGTAATTATGCACTGCCACTCTTGATTTTCTTTTGCAAGCTCACTGATGTGGAGTCTATGAAAACGCTCAAAGTGCATAAAAACATGTGAGAGAGGAAAAGAAAGATGCAGAAGACAACTTGGGTTCTCTGGGCCACTAAACAGCTCTGGAAGCAAGACAGGCACCAAAGAGGCAAAAATCTGGATTCGTTATGAACATTCCCAGCTCAGATGGAGCTGGTTCCTTGCACAGACAGTATCTGGGCACTGCTGGACTCTGCAGCCTTTCAGGAGTTGCAGAGTTGGAAGGAAAACCTTCAGTGACTCACAAACCAGTTTTTAGTTTTAATACCAACATTGGTTAGGTGGGTGACCTGGGAGAAGAAGAACCTGAGATCCTCTGTGAGCTCCTCGCTGGCTTCACCTCAGCCTCCCTTTGTGCGTGAGTTTTTTGCCCCCTTATGCCCTCCAATTCCTTTCCCTCTGGCTAGCTGCAGCTGGCTGACCCTTCCACAGCCACAAAGGAGCCCCTCATGGAGCTGTACACCTTTGGAAGAGCCTGTCCCTCCTCGGCAGGCACAGTCCCTCCTGGTGAGGGTGAGGTGGTAACAACAGCAAAAACGACAGCAGCAATAATACTCAGGATGCTGTGGGAATATCACCCTGGCCACAGCAGCCAGGGGAAGGTGTGCAGCTCGTTCTGAGCCACCACACTGCGTTTCCTCCATGGTTCTGAGTTTCTCTCTGCAACTCTGCTGCCGAGAGAGCCTTCAGCAGAGCCCAGGCTCTCCTCAGGATCTTTTTATAAAGGTACTTGTGAGGATGAGACTAAGTGGTGCCTATATTAGGCCCACAGGAGCCAATCCAGACTGTTAGGAGCTATCTGCTATTCTGGATAGGTGAGGGAGAGTCTGCCTGCTGGTTGCTGCAGCCTCTGTCTGAGTGCAGGACGTGCCAGGGCTGCAGTATTTTTAGCCCGACGGTGCACGAGCCAAGCTGCAGCTCCTCACCTGCCAAGTGCTCCTGCCATTGCCCTCACCCTGCTGGTACATTCTCTCAGCCACAGCAACTCTGCCACTCCACACAATTAAAGCACCCCTGGCAAAGGAAATTCACATTTCCGGTGCTGGCAATTAATTACTTCACGCTGGATGAACACTGCAAATGGTCTTGGAAGTGTTTTTAAAACTGCTAACGTTGCTCCTTAATGACCACAGTTGTGAGAGGCTCAGGACCAAAGCCCTGAACATCCAAGGAGCCAGGCACTTACATCTGAAAAGGGAAGGAAGATTTCATTCAGGGGAGCTGTGCAAGTTCCCTCTGCACTGCGGAGCGCACGGCCGCGTCCCGCTGTCCCATCAGGCAGGAGCTGCACCGGTATGTTAGACTTGAATAGGTTGGGAATTACATCACCCTCTGCTATTTCCTGTCCTGACCTTGACCCTCAAACCTACTCTTAGTCCCAGCAATGGATTTGAAAGGCAGATAAAGGGTATTTGCCTTGGCCACGTCTGACAGGACAAGGACGCCGGTGTTCAAAAATTGCAAATTCCACGTCTGAGCCCAGTAGCTGTCCCCTGGAGGGACAGCCATTCATCCCCAGACCCCTTCCACAAATAAAGAGATGGAGAGAGCCACAGACTGCTGCCTGCCTCCCTCTACCTCCCTCCACCTCCCTCCTCATCTGTGCTGAGCACTACATGGCACCAGCCTGGAAACAGCCTGGGCACTTCACACCCACAGCAGCCTGGGCCCCTCTCCACCCGGGATCAGGAGACCTGGTGGAGGAGAGGGGCAGGACATGAGCACTGCCCATGTGCCCCTGCCTGCCCCAGCTGCTGGCAGCCCCTCCTGAAGCCAAGTCCTTATCTCCCATGGCTGGGGAGAGGTGGGAGAAATTAATTCCATGTCTGCTGAAGCTGGAGCTGACCATCCTCCCCCCTCCTATTCCCATGGCAACCTGCAGCTCTGCTCCCTAGGGACCAGTGGCTCCCAATTCCTGCTCTGGAAATGGTGGGGAGGGATAAGGGGATTCCATCTCCAGCTCATGAACCTTCCTGAGCTTACAAAACCCCTTCCCCAAGTCCCCACTGAGCTGGACACTGCCAGGACTGTGTTCCACCCACGTGGAGAGGGTGTTATAAATAAATTTTGATTTATTCCACCCTCAGGAGAGTTATCTGCCTTAGTTACACATGGCAGCAGCATCCCAGGGTGGGCATTCACCCCTGTGTGCTGCTTCACCTGTCCTGCCACAGTAAAAGTGACATAATCCCCTTGTGTAAGCACAGCTAAAGTGACAGAAAACATTGTAGAACCAGAGAATGGTTTGAAAGGGACCTCAGAGCCCATCTCCACCCCCTGCCATGGGCAGGGACACCCTCCCCCAGCCCAGCCTGGCCTGCACTTCCATACTCTGTGCCCATACAGGTGCAGGAGAACAGGCTGTTATCATTATTATTATCATTATTATTATTATTGCAGTGTCTGCATAGTGAGTGCATCCTGGTGAGTATTTCAGGAAAGACATGACACCCCCTCATCCTCGAAATAGCTCCCCTGGGACTAACTCTGAGTGCAGGAGAGGCTTTGGAGGGAGCTTCTGTCCCTAAGCAAGCCTCCAAACCAAACTGGGGCCATCCTCTGGCACTGCTGTTAGTTCCCAGTTCTCCTCAGGGCAGTGAACTCTCCAGGCAGGCCTTGCTAAGCCTCCCCTGCAGAAGCAGAAGCTGTGAGCTGATCCCTGGAGAATGCAGAATCCCAGACAGCAGTGACACCAGCACCTGCTCCAGAGATGATGGATTCTGGATCCTGCAAGATGCTCCATGCAGCATCTGAAGGGTTCAACTCCCCGTACCTGCCCCTGTTTCCAGGGAATGTTGCCCTGCAGCAGCTTGAGTAAGTTGTGAGAGCTCTGTGAAATATCACATTCATTGAGTCTATCTGCTGCTGATCCATTTCAAGGAAGGCAGTTTTGATTTATCTGAGAAAAGAGTAAGTGCTTTGCCCTGATAATTCCATCTGGCTTGCAGTTCAGCTTGCCTCACGAGCAGCCTTTCTAATAAACAAAACCAGCCACGACACAACTCTGCCCCTGCAATTAGATCATCAATCCAGAGCTGAGGAGCAGCTTTGGAAACAGGCAGGCTCCTCAAGAATGCCGCTCTTTGTGCTGGCAGGGAAGACGTGCACGGCTCGTATTACTCCTGTAATTTTAGTGCTTGCCAAAGAATCAGCCAGGGGAAGAGAAATCCAGCCATGATTTAATACAAAATACCTCCTCTGCTTGCAGGCAACAAGGCTGGAGACCAACAGAGCGAGAGGTTAAACCTTTTGTCTGCCCAAGGGAATCCCTTCGTGATGCAGCGGGCTGATCCTGCATCGCTTCTGCTAAGGAGCAGGGAGAATTGACTTTGAACAGTGTCGTGCTAATGCACTCTCACTGCTCCTGGCAGCCACGCCAGGGCTGGCCCAGGACACCAGGAGGCTCACCCTGGCTGTCACTCAGCTCCCTGTCCTACAGCACCAAGGTCTCAAGGCTCAGAGCCTCAACAACACTCGTTTTTCATCTTTTTATAGCACCAGCAGCTTGCACTCCAGAATGAAACCATGAAGCCCCCTGTGTTTGCATCATTTTGCTAAACAGAGATTTAAAAACATTTAATTTCTTTAAAAACCCTGAAAGTCACCCCCTGTTTTTTCTCTAGGGGGTTACTGTTTGTTTCTTTGAAAAGAAATAAAGGGAGTTGTTTGTCTTGCACAGGCAAGACCACAGGTCTTTCTTTTCTCCACAGACCCACAAACCCATCACTTTAATCACCATCACCAAGGATGCTGAAATTCAATCTGCTTTCAAAGCACTTCAACAAGCTTTGGTGAGCTTTACCTCATAGGAGTCTTTATTTGCCTTGTATTTTTCTATCTGGTATAGCTGGTTCTTGTGGCAAATACTGTCCTGGCCTTCAGCCTTCTGTGGAGAGAAAAGCACAGAAAAGTAAAATATGTAAGGTAATTAGAGAAAACTGATGTTTGATTACTGTTTGATGGACTGTACCCACTCTTGGCACACAGCAGAGGAACACCAGCTTACAGAGATGATGGATTTGGTCCATTACATTTTAAATATCATTGGTGGCATCATCACTGATGTCAAAAGGACTGAGGAAAGAAAAAACCTAAGACACTGCTGTCAAAGGAAGGCCCCAGCTGTGCTCAGGGGCCAGGGGGATTACATCAGGTAAAACTTCCAGCTGAGTTTTCACTTAAAAGCTAAATAAGTTGAAGAGCTCTTAAGCTTCTTCTTGATGTCCTGGCTCAACAAATTGAGTTACTGCTGTCCCAAGCAGCAGAACGCCCTCAACACAGGGACACAGCGCTGCATGACGGATGAACCCTGGGATACTCCATAATTCTGTGAGATCAAATGCCAGCAAGCCAGGCCACTTTTCCTGCCCTCCTGCCCTCCCCCAGCAGTGGCAGGAGGCAGTGCTCACCCTGAGGCTGGCCAGGTAGCGCTCCAGCTTCTTGTTGAGCAGGAAGTAGATGGCCAGCGTGTGGCTGGCCCGGTTGGAGAGCACGGTGTTGATGACATCGCTGTTCTTGTAGCCCAGCTTCTCAGTCATGTGCAGCAGGACGCTCTGGCTCAGGTCCTCCAGGTGGATCCTGCACAGGGGGAGGCAGAGCAGGATTTTTGGGCCATCCTCTCAGTGACAGAACAGCTTGGGGGTGATCAGTTCCCTTCTCCCACAAGCAGGCAGGGCAAGGAGGGATATCTGGGAACACAGGAGCTGCAGGAAGCTGAATGGACAGGACTCTGCCCACTGTGTCCATCCCTGATGGGAAATGGCACCGTGATGCTCAGGCCATTTGTCAGCCTACACCTGGCCACTGAAAATCGTTAAGATGAGCTGGTTTTGAAGGAAAAGAGGTAAAACCCAAGCCAGGGTTTTACCAAGGCTCTCTGAAAAGCCCCTTTCCTTGTAATCACACAGCACGGCTCTGAGCTTCACCCCCTCACCTGCTGCACAGGATCCATGCACTAATTAGGCAGGGAATTTCCTGCTGGAGGAAGGGGATGTGCTGGATTATTCCTGCAGCTCAGAATGGCAACGCTGCTGTTCCCCTCCTGTCACCAGTACAAGCCATGTTTATGTCTCTCTCTTCTATAAAGTCTGGAACAGTCTCAGCCAAGGCGAGAAAAGCAGTACAGAGATCTTGTGGAAATGCCAAGGCATTGGCTCAGTCTGAGTTAAAACCAGATTTTTCCAAAGAACTCTGCTCCTCTTTAGACCTCTAAACGGGCTGGCCAGCTTCCCAGAGGTACCCATCAGCTTCCATCCATCTTCAGAGAAATGCTGGGCTCCAGTTGTTTCTAGAGGATACTCCTCACTCCTAATACCAAGCTTAATATCACAGGGAGCTTATTTTGCAAGATTCTCCCTCCCCAGGAATCCCTCCCCACCTTTCCCACTCCTGCCCCAGCTCTGATGGACAGGACTCAGCCAAGTTGTCAAACAGAGTCTGGGAAATCTCAAATAACTCATTCCCTTTGTTCCCTGTGCTCATGAACACTCATTCTGCCCCTTAAGGAATGCCTGGGCTTGGGTCTTTTTTTTCACAAGTTCAAAAGCAAAACTTATCTTGGCCACTGCACGTTGAGACATCTGGGCAGCCAAAGCAATTCAAGCAATTTCGACTTGAAGTGCTCAGCAAAATGGGAAATTTTTGCTTGCCTTCAGGGAATTTCTTCAACAAAAGCACGCCTATAAAAAGCCTGGGAAAACATTCTCCTGAAAATGCAGCTTCTGCTGTTCTCCCACCTTATCTCCATGCTCTTCCCTTCCTACCACACTCCTGTCTTGGCAACAATGGATGTTACCCCCAGAGTAGTGGAGGGGCACTGCAGGAAGATAACACAACTCCTTCTGTGTTGATTGAGGGAGGAATTGATCCTTTGCAAATTCAGCACTGGGTTTTTCATGCGCTGTCTCACCACACCTTATCCATATCTGCACACTAAGGAAAAACTGGAGAAATGCCATGGAAGCTGACTCCAGTGGTACTTTCTGAGACAAGCTCAAAAGGAGCCAGGCCACGTCTTTAAATCTTTAAAACTTTGCAGGTTATTCTCCCTATAAAGCTCCAGTATGACAGACTCTAGGTAGGTCAAGTGTGGGACATCAACTAATGAAACAGAAGTACTATTAGTTGAAAAAAATGAAAGAAAGAATCTCTTTAAGGGCTTTTATCCTTTACAGCTTCACATGTCCCCTAAAATTGGAGGAGTGATATCAAGATAATGGCTCTGCCTGTGCTCATCCCTTGGGAAACAATTCATCACAG
Organism: Phylloscopus whistleri; assembly: GCA_017589585.1. Classification (NCBI taxonomy): domain Eukaryota; kingdom Metazoa; phylum Chordata; class Aves; order Passeriformes; family Phylloscopidae; genus Phylloscopus; species Phylloscopus whistleri. The sequence continues at coordinate 135,826 of JADMLD010001382.1, forward strand.
GGGCCACCTTTATCCTGGGGATAGCAGCTGGCCCCACAATTCCCCTCCTCATTTCAGGGGATGGATCCAATGATATCCCCAGGCATCCAAGCTGCTTGACATGCATCCATCCATCCATCCATCCATCCCTCCATCCATCCATCCATCCATCCATCCATCCATCCATCCATCCATCCATCCCTCCATCCTTTGGGAGCTGGAGACCTGCTCTTCTCCTCAGGCCAAGGAATGGCACAGTCACAGGGTTCTCCATGATGCAGCACTCCAAAGTGCCACCTCTGGAAGGGAAATATCTGCTGCTAAGTCAGGGCACCTTCACCCCCTGTCAAGGCACTAAATCTGGTTCCTGGCAACTGAAGGAGGAGAAGTTATGATCTTCACTCAGCAACTCTCCTCTTAGCCAAGTTAGGACAGAAATTCTGCAGCACTATCAAGTTTTAACTACCAAAATTGGGCTTTAAGTTGCTGTCTTTGCCTCAGTGCTGCTTGGCCTGTGAGCTAGAGAATCCTGCAGGTCCTGGGTGGTGTATGAGACACAGCTGGAGGGCTTTGATACAGGAAGGAGGTTTTATCTGATCAAATTGGGACATGTAATTTCAAGTGAGTTGCTTGAGGATTCATTTACCATCCCTGGAGAGGAACTCATATCTCCAGGGCACAAAGTCATCCTGAGGCAGAATCAGGGAGAAGTCAGATGAATCCTTTTTGAAAAAGTGCCCTTATTTCTCTCCACTGCCTGCAACTCCACACTGCAGACATTTAAAGTCGAGCAAGATTATTTCTGACCAAACTGGATACCACAAGTATCTTCCCTTCTTCCTCTTTCCCTGGATGGATGTTTGACTGACTGAGATTCATTCTCTGCCTGCTTTCAGTCACATATTCAGGGTGCAGGTATTCCACACTAACCACCAACAAAGCAAGGCCAAACTCTGACCTTTCTCACCACAGTTTGCATATTCCCTTAACCCACAGCACCTCACAAACAGGCAGAGGCTCTCCTGGAGGAGCAGCTTAGCTTTTACTGACCAACGAGGAGGAGATCAGAACTGCCTGTCACCCCTCCCCGTTCCCAGGCCTGCAGCAAATCAACCCCAGCCCACCCTGCAAATAATGCACTGCAGTTGCAGCTTCCAATTTAAGGTATTGCTCTGGACCATTCCAAGGGCCAACCTCAATAATCTTTAGGATGGATTCACAAAAGCAGTTCCTAAGATCTGTCACACAAAGGGAACTGGAACACCAGGGACATGATGTACAGACACCCTGGCAGGTTTTCTCGCCCCCTCCCCTCCCCTGCCTGCTGTACCTGTTTGGATAGGTGACGTTGGGTGGTGCTCTCCCAGGGTAGTTCTCATTCAGCCACCGGTTGGCCAGGGCCTGCTGGATGTTTGGTCTCTTGGCAGGGTCTGGCTCCAGCAGAGAGCGCAGGAAGTTTATGGCCGCTGCGAGGAGAACAAGGAGAAACCCCAAACAACAGCTCAGTCATCTGCTTTAGGACTTGCACAGGACAGGGGTGACTGCAGGTGTGCAGCCTGGACCAGAAAGGAACATTTTCCTCACTGCATGCTCCAATGTCCTTGAGAAAATGGAAGGACCGATAAGGGATTAGGAACTAAAACAAACAATGATTTACAGCCACCATGATTTATAGAGTTATAAAGGAGAGGGGGAAAAGGGCTTTTTGTCTCAGAGCTCACTTGAAGTTTCGGGGCAGGTGAGCCAGCATTTAATTCCCACATGAGGGCAAGAGGCTGGAGCCAGGTCAGAGACAAGTCACTGTGCTCAAAGTAGGAGATGGACCAGGGGTGAGGGCAGGGAAGGGATGCAGACCTGGGGAGGAAGACACAGCAAAGTGGGCTCCCTTTGACATTATAAGGACAAATTCTCTGGCTTCCATCCAATCTACAACTAGCTGCAGAAGGTTTTAGCCAAATTAAAAGAGTACAGCAAAATTAACACGCTTTGCTTTGTTCTCCTGGACCTTCAACTTTCCATGACACTCAACCACTCCTCATGAGTTTCTTGCAAAAACACTCAGTTTTTAAGTCATGTGCTTCTTACATGATTAGCAGCAGTGAAATCAAGTGATCTGCCCAAAATCTCACAAGAAGTGCCCCTCTGAGCTGAAATAAATTCTGTTTCACCTAGGTCTGGACTTTATTCCTCAAATTACCAAGAGTAGATTTCACTGCTCCCACATGCAGTTTAAGGACAATAAAACACCTGTTGGTGACCCCACAGTGGGATGGGACAGGATGGGCTGGTGCACCAAGGGAGGTTGGAGGATGAGGAAGGGAGGGTTTTGCCCTAAATAAATCAGGGTCAGACCCAACAGGTGCCAACTCCCAACAACCTGAGCAACCTCAGTGTACAATATCCTGCAAAAATCAGGTTTCAGCTGGTGAGAGGGCCCTCTCCATGGCAAGAGAGACTTATTCCTCTGTATTTACCAGGTATCAGCTGGGTTTTTTCTAATCTCTCTCTTCACAAACCATTGATTTATGTGAGATGCTTCATATAAATATTCTCCAGTATTTTTGTTATTATCCTACAGCAGCCACATTGCAGGAGCAGCAGGAAGAGCCCACAAGAGTTCCCAAACTTGCTGGAAGCTAGCTGCTGTCTGTGTGCCTGGCCTGCCCTTCCCTCACCCCATTACAGCAAACAACAAACCCTTGTTCTCCCATTCCATCCCCTCTCGCTCCAGTGCTTCCCCCGTGTCTGTGGCAGAAACCTCACACATCCCCCTGGCTCTAAGCCAGAGGAATCCCTCCCCTCAAACCCCCACACTCCCTCCTTCAGCACCACCAGGCTTGGTCTCCAAATCGCCCAGCCTCTCCTTAAAAATCCCACTTCTCCACCCCCACCCTTGCCAAAAGGCAAACTAATTAAAGCTTGTGAAGTGCCACAGATCAACAGATTCAGGCTGGGAGAAACGAATTTTGAAGTGAAGATTTCCCCCCTGGAAGCTCCCAGACCTGGGTAACAGAGAGGAGCAACAGCACGGTGGTTGGTTTGAGATTTGGGATGGCACAAGGAGCTTTTCCAGGGAGCTTTTCCACACAGCTGTGGACTGCAAAATGATTTCCCCAGGGAGCAAACACGAAGGAAAGGGAATATATGCAAGGTGAACACCAAGTTCCTGAGCACCTGACCTCTGCTCACCTAAAATCAATAACCAGATAGCTGCTGTTCAAGAGGCTTAATGAGAAACAGCTTCCTAAGTGGGAAAATCAAACACCAACTCCCAAATGTCCCCGTTTTGCTACAGAGGTTGTTTCAGGTGCTCACCCAGCATTTCAGGTCAGACAAATGGAGTGTTTTCCTGCTCAGTGATAAGACTGGTGGGGCTGTGTGTTCAGTAACCAGGAAATTAAATATTGAAAGACAACGTCCTGCACATGTAAAACAGACTCCTGTAAAAATCCTCTACTCTACAGATGAATTTATGGACATTAAGACCTGACTAAAATAAAAGGTCCATAAACCCAAGAAGTTAACAAGCACTGCAGTTCCCAGAGCAGAGGAGCAGAGTTTCTGCCCAGTGACCCCAAGCCTAAGGGTGGCAGGAACAAATGTCACCTTAAATCACACTGTGGCATGTCACTGAGCTCACAGGGCCCTTGGCTCGGGTCAGGGGCTGATGGGCACCTTTGTCCACCCGGGGCAAAGGTTAACATGTTTAAATCTAGTCCATTAATTTGCCATCATCTCTGCAAGTTCAGGCTGCTGGAGCTCTCACAGGACAAACAAAATCCTGCCTTCCCTGGGGACCACGGTGTCAAGTGAGCTACAGATGCTCCAGAGAGAAAATCTGATCTGCACTGTTAAATGGCAGGAGGGATGCAACAGCCAAACAAAGCCTGGCAAAAGCAATGTTATCTGTTTTGCTGCTCAGGGCCTGGCCTTCTACAGGGTGAAGGTGGAAGCCTAAATCTGTACTTGGAGAATTCACCTTGTGACTCAGCTCCCAAGGGTTCTCTTTTACCCTCTAACAACCGTTTCCATTCCCTCTTTGTATTTGCAACCCTTTAATTTTATCCAAAGCCCTTTGCAAACAGGCTGCCGGGGAAGGAGACAGAAGCTCTCCACGGACAACAAATTTGGCATAAAAAAATAAAACCCAGCCACCAAACAGAGCTTGTTCCAAATGCTGGCAGTGGCCTTGCTGCAAGCTGAAAAGTGATTCTGTTGCCTAGTGACACGGCTCTGAAGCAGGAATTAATATTTCTAATAGTAATACACCAACTATTTTGCATTTTGTGAGCACACAAAGGTTATCCCAGGTAGCTGTCCCAAAATAACTTTCTGAGTGCCTGTCATTATTCCATAATAAATGTGAGGTCATTTGAGGCAGTTCATCACTCAACTCCAGTCATGATAATTCCCAGGAATCTGTTATTCCAGAATAATCTGTTCATCCATCCTTACCCTATGTTAGAACCTTCTGGATGTGCGAAACAGACCAGTTGCTCCTCAAAAGCAATCCCACAGAATTTCACAGATTTGTTCCCTCTCTCATATTCAGCACAACTTGGTGCTTTCTCCAGAAGTCAAAGCAAAAGGAATTCTGCTACAAAAACTCCTGCAGGTCTTTCAGAGGCCAACACGAACAAAGGAACTTTTCCCAATCCCCAATGATCCATAATTCCATGCAACAGCTCTGACCCACTAGATCCAAATGTTTCCCAGCACTCCCCCTGGATTACCTGAGGAGAGCTGGGTGGGAAAGGGGTTCATCTCTTTGTCCACCATCTTTTGGTATAAGGCTCTCAAGCTGAATGGCTCCACAGTGAAGGGTAAGGTTCCAGTCAGCATGGCATACATGTTCACCCCACTGGAAGAAAACACGCAGAAAAAGAAACAGAAAGGATCAGGAACAAGGAAAAAATCAGGGTTTAGAGACTGTGCTTCATCTTTAATGTCTGGCAGCTATTGCAGGGTTGATGCCCCATCTCTGAGAACATTTCAGGTCAGGCTGAATGAGCCACCTGATCCAGTTGGAGACGTCCCTGCTCTTTGCAATAACAATTATAAACTCGAGAAGTAACTCACATGGACCAAACGTCTATTTTGGGCCCGTACTTCTTCCTTGCCAGAAGTTCAGGGGCTGCATATGCTGGGCTCCCACACTGGGTGCTGAAGGGATCAGAATAACCCAAGATTCCTGCACAGTTGCTCAATCCAAAGTCTGTGAAAGGCACAGAGACACAGTTATGAAAGAGAGACACAGTCAAACTGTGCTAGAGCACAAGTTAAAAGGAAAGAACATTTTTTTTTCCAAAACTAAGCAATGAACTCCCTAAAGAGAAAAAAAAAAACTTTCATCCACATGCAAAAAATCTTATGTAATTTGCTTCTATGAGGTGCCAAATAACCAGAGGTGTCCACAAACAATAAAAAGAGTCCTAGGACATGCCCAATTATCCATTCCACAGGCAAAGCAACCACATTTCACTGGCAACTGGATGGCAACAACCACAGCTGAGCTTGTCCCAGGCCCTGAGCCACCTCAGGCTGTCCTGGCTCCCACACTGCTGCAGGATGTTCTGCAGGGGACAAAGTGAAGTGGGATTTCTGCAACATTCCCTCTAAATGGTGTGAGTGAACCATCAGATGGAAAAGGGGGCTGCTGTGGTGATGCACAGACACAGAGGGTTCAGCTCTGCAATAACACAGAGACCTGGGAGCAAGAAGGGGAAACGTCTTGACTTGGCTGCTCTCTCCCTGACTTCTGCCTTGAGTTGTTGTGTTCCTGGCCCCTGAGTGTACCTGACACTCTTTTGTGGCAATAATAACCAGGAACTGGCACTGGAGGCAAGAGGAAGCCTCTCAGCAGGAGGCACTGCAGTTTCCCAAGTGCCCTCAGGTGTTCCCAAAATTTCCCTGCTGTCTGCTCCAGCGCTGGTGTGGCTGCAGGCTGAGATGGTCTCAGGGAACAAGAAGTCCCATTTATTAAGAATTGGACTCGTTGATCCTTGTGGGCCCTCTCTGACTCAGAATATTCTGTGAATCTTCTAGAAAGCCATCACTATTAAGAACACTGACATCTGATTTGTTCCTCAATATCCTCTCTCAGTCATTAATTTGTGGCTCCTTTCCCTACCTGCACATCTATTTGCACTGGACTTGCAGTGCTGGCCTGTCCTTTGGCTTTCACCCTGCTGAAAACCAACTATGGCTGAAATTTGAGGAGTTCCTCAAGGTATTGAGAAGCACCCTGACAGGGCAGACACATAATTCTCATCCCCTCACTAAACCAGGCAAAGATATAAAAACCCTTACAAAAAATTTGCAATTATGACAGTGCCTGAAGAGCCTAAATGGTGGCAATAGTGCTTTCCACTTGACTGGCTGCACCTCTGAGGGCCAGGCAGGCACAGGGGAGACAGGAATCACCATCTTTCACAGCTAAAGAGGCTCACTGGGGCTTTCCTGGAGAACATTGTCAAAACTGAAGGGAGAATCGAGACGATTTCCTTGCCTCTGATGGAAAACAATTATCTCTGGACGCTGCTTAATCACTCCTGCTAGGGATGTACCATCCCTGGGGCTTTCACAAATACTGCAGAGGATCCATTAACTTAATTAACGTGTTCGTTAGCTGTGGCCTGAGTTGAGTTCTGTCAACTGTAAAATACTTGTAAAAACTCCTAGAAATAATATCTCCACACAGTATTACTCCTGGTCCTTACCCTGCTGTGTCATGCCAGCTACAAATGACTTGACTGTACTGTGATGTTTTACAGTCACAGGATGCAAGGGCTGCATTCTGTGCTGGTGCCAATCAGCATCCCTTCATCAGTACCAACAGAGGGATACTCTCTGAGAGGTTTTCATTCTCTCACTTGTTTCAATTTTCAACCCCTCATTCACTTTCTTCAGCTCATTCATTTCAGCTGCTATGCCTTTTTTTCCCTGCTGAAAATGCAGAATGTGTGCAAACAGATGCATGCTGGGAACAGGGATTTCATAGCCACGGAAATGAGAATATTGCTATTAACACTGTGTCAGCACATGGTGATCACAGTGTGATTTTTATTATTTTTATTAAGGATGCACTGCTGATCTTGATGAGAACAGTGCGACCACCAGCACTGATAACCTCGCTGCCACTGCCTGCCTCTCCCTTTCAAGAAGCCCAGCAAATGACAGGAATTCAGATCAAAGGCCACACTTGGTTTTCCAAAGTAAATATTTTCACAAGGGAGCTCCACCACCCCCACTGCTCGTGCTGTTGGAGCCTCATCGCATCGCTCTGCTCCTCCTCGGCGCCTCCAGGGAATCCACACCAAGCTATCCCTGCAGCTCTGCCAGCCAGAACAGGGAAAGAGCTGTCAAACACAAGCTCCTGGACAAGCTGGACCAGCAGAGCCCCACAGAGCTCAGCAGAGTTGGGTGTCCCAGCAGGATGCCAAGGACTTGGTGTGGTGTTTTTGCAGCGTCTTTATCTGACACCGACCACGTGGGCTGGTAGATAACGAGGAGTGGAATGCTTCCAACAGTTCCAATCTTGATGTTCTTCCATTTGATTAACAGACTGCTAAGAGTAAGTCCTCTCAAAGGGAATTTTTCCAAGAAGAATATTTAGGAGCAGGCTCTAAAGCACTTGTCATGTGGCCAAAAAGGAAGAACAAATCCAAGGTGGCCTTGAGCAGCCGAGGGCTCGAGGCATGCAGGTCTCACTGAAATGCATGAACAAGCAGAGACTCCAGGATCACATTTTCAATCTTCATTGCACCTTCTGTTCTTCCTTTCACAGCTACTACAAGAACAGCATTTCTATTTTAATTAGCTACTCCTGTGTTTACTGTTGGACAAATGATGGAGACCAAGCTCTCACCCCACAGCAGGTAACGTGAGACGGTTTTGTAGCTCAAAGTCTCTTCTCCCAGGCATGAAAAGCAGCACTTGAATTCCTCAAAACATATTCTTTGCTCCTGAAGAACCTGCCTGGGAAGGACTATGACACAACTGATCACTTCTAGTAAGGCAGGCTACACAAAATATTGCAACCCTCCTTTTGCTCCAACACCCCCAGCTGGGTGGTGGGATTTAATTGCTTTGTTCCAGCATACACACTGCCTGCAATCTGCTTTGCTTAAACATCAGGCTGCAGACCTGAGGACAATTTATTGAGGCTGTGGAAGACCAAGCTGTCTCTTCTCTCTTCTCTCTTTTCTCCCCACACCACCCACTGCGAGGAGACCTTCCACGCAGCCGAAGCAAACAGAACTGCAGGAGCAGGCCTGCAGTCATTTTTTTTGGCAGGAGAGTTTTAATTGTACATGTATCATCTGGGAAAGGTCTTGGTTTGGATGTCAAGCTCACGTAGTGCTGTGTAATCAAACACCCAATAACAGGGAAGTTGTGTGAGTTCTTTAAATCCATCAGATGTTCCTGGAGCGCTGGTGCAAACCATCTGGTCTGGCTTATCTGCTCAATCAGGATAATGGGTGGTATCCATCAGCACTGGTGAATGATTCATGGTCACTTATCAGTGTCCTCCTGACCCTCAGCTGAGCTAACCCAGAGTTCCCTTTGCTATTATGTTCCCAGTGGTTGATTTGCTGCAGAGCAATCACTGTAAGCCAGGGTAGCATTTCCAAGTCTGAATTCCCTAAGATTCCCTCTCAGATTTCATTCATCCTCCTCCCCTTGTCTGCTTGGAGATGCATGCACTTCAGACGTCACAGTGAGTGTCCATCTGACCTGGATGTTTGACTGTTAAAGTGGTTTTCAGCACTTTTCAGCCCATGGAACTTCTGAAGGGAGTCAGTGGAGTGTTTTAAGTCTGCAGCCACAGACAGTGCTGTTGGCAAAAGTGCAGGCACGGCAAGAAACATAAACAGATGTTTGGCATTTATTTTATGAAAGGAATATTTTCTTTTCAGTGCCCACATTAACATTAATGGGAGTTATGCAAGGCAGCGAGAGACTATCCCCACCAATGCTGAACCTAAAATGCCTGCACAGCTTGAATGAATCAAGCACCACATACAACTGATACCTAAACACAATCAAGGCTCTACCGTTGATCTTTTTTATTCTTTAACAGCCCTCTAAACCAATTTTGGCCTGGGTGCTGGAAGCAAATTTAACAAATACAAATATAGGACCACATTTTGCCAGCTGCTAAAAATGTGTGCAACTCCCACTGACTTCAGTGGAAGCATATGTTCACGGGGGCAGAATCCAGCCCCTAGCAAATAAGAAGCCATCATGATAATAAAATAAACCACTTCTGTGGTGTCAATTCTTAAATTCCTTACCGAGCTCCCGATTTGAATGTGAAAGATGTGGGTTTTAGATGTGGGATTATTCCCATACCCAGTTAAATCTGAATTATTTGGATCATTTTTTTTTCACAAAATGCTGTCAGGAACAGCTTGATTGCTATCTATACTCTCTCAGCTCCGCTCTGCAGCAACATTAGCAGTTCTCACATGGTGGATTATGAAGCCTCAAAAACTCTCTTTATAAAACTAACAATTTTAATTACTGGAATTGCCAAACTGGTTTCATACCAATGAGCTTGATATTGTTGTCTTCATCTAGCAACAGATTTTCTATCTTCAAGTCTCTGAAAGAAAGAAAATATTTTGAGTGAGTCTCCAAAATAATGAAGCAGCTTTGCCTCACTCTCATCAGTGTATGTACAAGGCTTGTATATAATCAAATGTATAATGAAAGCAGCACACACAGTTCCACAGCGATTGCAGAAAGCCCCATGCATCCTGCCCAAAATTAACAGTGCTTTCACACTCTGCTTCCCACCTATTCTTCTGGCACAAAATGACATTACAAGCACTTGTCAGTACATCCTGTAATTAGCCAGGCTCTCCGAGTTCCTTAAGTGCTGGAAGTTTACAGAAAACTTACAAACTGCAAACATTTTAAAGTATGTTTTGGGAACTGGAGGGTCAATCTCTCCTTACTCCGCACAGCCAAGGGCTGAAGGATAAACCTGAGATCTGAGGAGTCAAAATCTACAAGAGATATCAGAACCAGCCTGCTGTGAGGCTGGAGCACCCAAACTCCTTGCACAGATGGTCACCACAGATATTCCCACACACCACAGGTAAAACCCAAGGCTGAGGGACTGAAATGGTTTGTCCAATGCCACCCAGAAAATCACCCCCAGACCCCAAGCTGTGCAGATTGCACATTAAGTAGGACTGTGAAAAAAATCATTTTGCTTTTTGCTGCACAACTCGCCCATGACTTCCAGCAGTTGGCCAAGTCTTCAGCACACAGATTTTTTGCCCCCATCCAGACAGGAAATATTTGTAACAATCAGCATGCTGGGATATCCACAGTGATGCTTCTCCCAGCACGCCTCGGAAAAATCTGGATAATAAAGCCATCAGCTCTAATTATGGGAAGTCAGTGACATCCATGGTATTTTGCCTTTGTAAGGCAAAGGCAGTGATGAAAGACACCTCTACTAGAGATGAAGATATCAGGCTTAATAAAATAAGACAAGTAACCCAAGCAAACCAAGCCAAGTACTTCCACAAGGAGGGCTCTGTGAAAGAAGGACTCCAAGCCTTTTTCAAAATGTTCCTCTTCATTTTATGCCCGTGCTGTGTTTCAAACAAAGCTGAGGCAGAAGAGTACTTGCAGGTAGGATGGCCCTCACTTCATCAGTGAGGCCACAAGGACCTCCACAGGAGGGATTTTCTGCATTAAAAGCAGCGTGGGCAGGTGAAGGGGGGATTCTGCCCCTCTGAGGAGAGACCCCACCTGCAGAGCTGCCTCCAGCCCTGGGCTCAACAGCAGAAGGAGCTGCTGGAGCCAGTCCAGAGGGGGAATGGCTCAAAGTGACAGAGAATAGGGTTAGGTGAGATATTGGGAAGGAATTCCTGGCTGTGAAGGTGGTGGGGCCCTGGCACAGGGTGCCCAGAGCAGCTGTGGCTGCCCCTGGATCCCTGGAAGTGTCCAAGGCCAGGCTGGACAGGGTTTGGAGCAGCCTGGGACAGTGGGAGGTGTCCCTGCCCATGGCAGGGGTGGCTCTGGATGGGGTTTAAGGTCCCTCCCAACCCAAACCCCCCATGACTCTGTGATTACATCCCCTCCTCTGCAATATTCCAGGGGTTGTTGCACCCCTGGTCCTCCCAGAAGCGTCTCCCTCACAGGGGAACAAGGACTGCTGAGAAAGGGCTCGATCCAGGGACACCCTGCCCTGCCAGAAGGATCAGGATCAACCCACTTCTGCTTCCCTCTGCTGCCAAAAAAGGGCTCAGTGCTTCACGTCTGGCATCTTTAGTGCCTGCAGGAGGAGGTCTTCACAGACTGTGTGATTGGTCTCCAGGAAAATATCAGGGCTGGGAACTTAATAGGGAGACTTTGGAAACAAACCAGTCTGGGAAAGACAAAAAAGTACAAATCAAAAACCCCACACCACCTCTAAAACCTCAAATTAAACTGAAATCAACACTGCCATGCTCGGTACAGCACCTCAGAGCAAAGAGAAAGACCATTTGGAAGCTCTGAGTATATGAAATATTAGCTAAGAAGAGGCTAGACTTTAAAGGCAAGGAAAGGGAAAAACTGCAAGCTGTAAGCTAAGGAGAAAAGTCATCCAGGCAATCAGAATAACGAATGACAGGGAGGGTAACCATGAACACCAGAGAAGATATTTTAAAGGATTCAAGGTAAAAAAAAAAAAAAAAGAAAAAAGAAAAAAAGGTAAATATTACAGGGCATTTTAAAGCCATCAGAGGAAAAAGATAGAAATGTAAATATTGCCTCAGTATAGAGTGCAGCCCAACCTGGTTAAAGCTGTTTACCCATCTGTCTGTTCTCAGCAGATTTGCCAGTGAGTGGTAACTGAGCTAATGGTCCATATGCACCACAGTTTTTGTCCACCCCAACAGGAAAGCACTGATTTTTTGGAGCAATACCAGGAGCCAGGACAACAGGCTTTCCCACATTTCTCTTTGTGGTGCTACAACCCAGTTGCACACCTGCTTTAGGACCCATTTCCCTGAACATCCTAATTGCTTCATTAATTATCTTTTACAAGAAGAGGCTTATCTGAGCTGCTGCTGAGACTTGTGCTCCAGACCCTTCACCAACTTCCACTGAGTGTCTTACTTGCCTTTAATGTTCCAAACCCTTTATCATACAGTGCATGAAATGCAGCCCTCCAAACACTTCTGGGGGCCATGGTGTTTCTTTTTCCACTGCAACAAAGCATGGACTCTGGACACTTTCAGCTTCCCTCCCTGAAGTCAATCTGATCTTGTTCCTTTACTGTCACGGCTCCTCAAAAAAAACCCCACCACGACTAAAGGATTATTTATGGGTTTCCCCCCATAAGCAAATTCTCAGCATTCACTGCTGAAAAACTTCAAAATACCCTCAGGCATTAAATGCAAAAAGAGCAAGAAGTGCTAGCTCTGCCTGAGGGATCAGTTCCCTGATGCTGAGAGTGTCTAACTAGGGGACAAGTTAGTCAAATCCAGGAATAATGAAGGCATGCAAGGAAGGCCAAACTGCATTCCCACAGCCCAGAGAAGCAGCAGGTATTTATGTCTTCTCAGCTTGTGGAGCTGGCAGCACACAGTTGGCATTGCCTGCATCTGAAAACACACCACCTTTATGGGCTGAGTTTCTTTGGGAGTTTGTTCTGCTGGCCACGGGGCTGATTTATCTCTTTGGACCACTCTGGGAACCTCAAGTGCCTCCAGTGAGGAGCACAAGTGGATCCCTGGAGCAAGTGACCCCATCAGCTGCTCCCACAGCAGCTTATTCCAGGCAGCAGGCTGCAAAAGGGAAGTTTTGCATTTCACACTTTATTTCTTGTCTGGGGGAGGAAGGATGAGAAAGAAGGTTTTAGCAGCAAGCAGCTGCACAGCAGCAGTGGTTGGCTGCTCTCTCCTGAATCTGATTTTTAATCAGAACACCACCACAGCAAATCACCTCTTCACCATCAACACTCAAGGCCACTTTCAAGCCTTGTGCAAGAGCTGGAAAGGTTGCAGAGATCTGGGCTCATCACCACATTTATTTATCAATGTACATTTCAAAGGCTTTGATATCAAAATCTTATTGAGCCCAATTCTTCTGTCAGTAACAATATCACTTGATTCCAGGTGGCTGCCTCTGTCAAAGAGGAATCTGGTCCATTGTCTTCACTACAATGAGGTTTAGTTTGTTTACACCAGAGCACTGCAAGAGAGAATGCCCAAAGGTAATTCTGAAATAAAGTAGAAAGAGGAGCCAGCTCCGTGCTTCAAAAGGAGAGTTTGTTCTGTGGAGCAGGATCTGTCATAAATATTGCATCAGCAGCCAGACTGCTGGCACTTAAAATTAATAGGCTGGAAGTTATCAAAGCCAACATGTCAAACAGCAGGTACCAAAGGAGGAAGCCTGTGGCACTCTCAGCAATTGCATCGTGTGGCATCACCCAACTCTGCCCAAAGCACCAGGGTTTTTCCATCTCTTTCAAACTCCTGACCTGCTTCTAATCACCAGCTGGCAGTGGAAGGTAGGAATCTGCTGCCACGAGGGCAGAAAAAGGGAAATACAGCAAGCCATCTTTGCTACCAACACACTGTTCCATTCTTTTCTTTGACAGCCTGACAGTAATTGCATTGAATGGGACTGAGTTTTGTTAAAGTGACTTTAAAAGGCTTGTTGAGAATTTCCTGTGGGATGCAGTGGCAAAGCACTGAGGCTTTCACTTCATTTTCCCTGCTGTCCCAGTGCTCCCAGAGGGCTTATTGCTCATGCTGCTTTTTGACAGCATGAGGACCTGTGTAAACACCCTCTGCCAAGAGAAAGCCTCACCAGACCCTGCCATTTGGTTCTGTTTTCCCTCTGTCAGAGGAAAAGATAAATATTCCTACCTGATTCACAGCTGAGCTTGTTGCAAGTATATTTTTAGCAGCAACCAACCCGCTCTCCTGATAGAGGGAAAGAAACCCAAATGATACCATGGAATTATATATAGAATAGTGGCATTTTGCTTTCAGTGAGCAGCTGAGGAGCTCTGAACCCTGGGCACCCCCCACCAAAGATGCAGCAGCTTCTGCACTCTGGGACTTGCAGACTTCATCCATCTCAGCAGATGACATATTTGGGATTTTAAAATACATCTACACAGTCGAACATGAGTTTGGGGGGGATTTTTACACCTCTAAATAAAAATGAGGTTTCTCGAAGTTCTTTAATTTTAGGCTGTTCACACATCAGTGCCTCTTAACAAAAGCATCTCCACTGAATTCTGGGTGCCTGCTCTCGTCCAAAGACCAGGGATCTGGGTGCTTTTCTGCCATGCCAAGCCTGGATTGTAAGCCATGCAGCTCTCTGAGTAATACTCATCAAATAGCATAAGCAAATTTCATGCAACTTATTCCATCTGGGGTTTTTCATCCCAAGTGGAACAGGGGAAGCCATCCACATTCTTCCCCAAATAATGCAGACAAAACCCATGATTTGTTTGTCTGTTTGTTTGTTTGCAATAAAACAGTCAATAAAAAGCCTTCCAGGGCCCTGCCCCATTCCCTGGGGATCATTTGGAGGGACAACCAGCAGCCCCTTTTCTGCCTGGGGATGCTGCAGTTTGTTCCACACGTGGCAAACCCCAACGCCCCCGGATCACCACGCACATGGAAGTGCTGGTATTTTTACCTGCTTTAAAAATAACAACAACAACAGAACATTGCCACTGCAGCCCGGCAGAGAATGAATCAGACTCCTGCACTATTTTTTCCCCTCCCTCAGTAGCTGATTGAATAGCCTGTTTTTAGAGCTGCCACAGTCAGAGGCCCGAGATGCTGAAGGACAGCTCCTGAGGTAATTGTTAATTTTTCTCCCTGGCTTGCTCAGAGGGAGGCAGGAGAATAAATCCAGATCACATCAGCAGGGCTTTTCCTGCATCCCTACACTGCTCTACACTCCTTGCTTGCAGAAGAAGGCAATGCTGCACAGTGATCTGAGAAACAGGGTGGATGGAGGAGGCTGCCTGTGGGGTGGGGGTCAATTCAACACCACAGGGCTGGACAGGCACAACTCGGCTGGCCAGAGGAAGCCCAGCACTGTCACACTGTTCTCAGGGCTGCTGCCTCCTGCCACAGCCTCTGGAGCTGTGCTGAGGTCACAGAGGCAGCAGAGAGGGGAGAGCCAAACCTGCAGCATCCACACAGACACTCAGGATCCACAGAGACACTCAGCATCCACACAGACACTCAGGCTCTCCCTGGGCCCCAAAGCCTTGCCTCCTTCTCACCACAACAGCCTGTTGATTCCAGCTTGTGCTCAGGGAACAAGCTATTTTTGTACAAAATGTGGGTTTGAGTCCTCTCTGAAAAGGAAAGGAATCAAAGCCAAGCCTGCCAGCCCCCTGTAAAGTGCCTTGGCCACTGTGCAGAAGGTGGATTTTTCAGGGAGAGGAATTGCTGCTGCAGACCCAATCCTGCTGTTAAAAGCTAAATATGTTCATCTGCTCCTGCCTCGTTTTCTTCTGCCCACCTCAGAAACTTGATTTATTTCCTTTATCTCTCTCTCTCTCCAAATACTGGGTATCAACAGATCCCTGAAAGCAGTAAATAAACATCTTCCTTGCCCCTGCCTCAAACTGTGGGGTTAATAATTTAAAGAGACCAGCAGTTTTGAGGCTGATAGAGAACCTGGTGGCTGCTCAAATATTTATATTACAGTGGTGCCTGAAATGTAGCTCGAGGTAAGCCCAGAGGTGGCCTGTGCACATATCAGTTATCCCTAATGGATCACAGGGAACACACAGAGATCCAGGACAAAAAAAAAACCCCCAGCAGCTTTCAGAGCACATGGAGTTCCACTGAGCCAGCTGCACCCACGCTGCACAGTGGTGGGCAGCTCAGCACACAGCTGGGCACAGCTGGTGGAGCTGGCTGTGGGCAGCTCCCCACCTCCTGCACAGCCAGTGGAGCCCAGGAGATGCAGAGCCAGATCCTCAAAAGCATTCAGATGTCTGGCTCCTGCAGCGTGCCCACAGAACCCAAGAGGATGGGGCCTACACAACTTGCTCAGCATCATATGGGAACTGTGTGGGAGCCCAGACTTAACACCAGCTGGCCCAAATTTAGAAAGCAGAGCCTCCTTCTTAGCACAACGCCCTATAAATACACCTAGGAACAGGAGAGGGGAGCTGCTGGCTCCAAAGGTCCAGCCAGCCCACCATCCTCCTGTCTCCATGGCAGCTGAGAGCACAGAAGGGGAGAAAGGGACAGGCAGTCACATGTGACATCTCCTGCACCCTCCCAGCCTCTCTCACTTGCTGCTCAGGGGCTTCAGGCAGAGGCAGCTACTCTTTATTCATCAGCCTTCTCTCTGCTGAGCTTGTCCTGTTCCCCCTGGAGCTCAGGTGAACTCCTAACTCCATAGCATCCTCGTGCCAGGAGATGCACATCCTGCTCACACACAGAGCTCAGGGAGGGCTTGGGAAATGCTCCCAGGCACAGGGTGGGATTTCTGGGGTGTCCTGTGCAGGGCCAGGGGTTGGGCTGGATGATCCCTGTGGGGTCCTCCCAGCTCAGCACATCCTGTGATTCTGTGGATGGAGAATGAGGTGATGCATTGCAGCAGCCCTGGCTCTCCCCATCCCTGCCGAGGTGATGCAACAAATGCAAAGGGCAGGGAAGCAGAAGCCAGGGACTTCAGTGGTCCCACTGAGGCTTCGTCCCAGCCCTGGAACTGCCAGGTTTTGGGCAGATCAGCTCATCCCCCTGCACTGCTGTACTTCCACCAGTGGAACAAGAGGCACCTTCTCAAAGAAACGGCGAAATGATTCCTTAGCTCACCTTGGTGCAGAGCTCTGGAGAGGCAAACCAGTGCTGGCAGTGAAAGGGCCCTGCTTTTGCACTGTACCTTATCTTTACTGACACAGAACCACAGAACATCCTGAGCTGGGAGGGATCCATGAGGACCACGGAGTCCAGCTCCTGGCTGTGGAGCCAGCACAGCTCCTGTGTGCTCACCTGAAGCTGCCCAAGTGCTTTCTGCAGGTACAGCCCAAGATAAGAGCATCCAAACACCACCACAAAGAGCAGCCAGAAAGCTCCCAGGAGCACGTTTTCACAAGGAAACCCCCTCACAACACAAACAAACACCACTTAGAGGAGCTGACACAAACTCTACCACCCAGGTTACCTGTGCACGACTCCTGCCCGGTGAAGGTGCTCCACTGCCAGGATGAGCTGCCGGATGTATTTGCGGGCTTCGTGCTCCTCCAGCCTTTTCTTCTCGTAGATCTTGTGCATCAAGTTGCCTCCAGGGCACAGCTCCATGACCAGGTAGTAGCTGTTCTCAGTTTCCAGGATGTCCAGCAGCTGGGCAATGTTGGGGTGGCGGATCATTTGCTGGATCTGCCCTTCCCGCCGCAGGTTCTTGGTGACATAGGTGTCCTTTTTGGCTCTTTTCTTGTCAATGACTTTCACTGCCACCTAAGGAGAGAACAGGAGAGGGGATTCTCAGCTGTCACATCGATGATTTGTTGCTCTAGGCTTGTATAAACAGCCACCGTGGCCTCAGGCACAGCTGCACAGGGCAGAGACAGAGCTGTCCTTCCAACCCCACTGCCTCGTCCATCCTTTATTTCCTTGTACAATGACTACAGTCAGGAATTACTGCAAGGAAATCAGTAACAAAGTGGAGGAGACAACCCCACCAACCACCCACAAACACTTGACACGCCTAACGCTGGGCATTTGTTGAAGCTGTTTACTCAGAAAGCCTCCAGGCCGGTGTTTACAACTCAAAGTGTCATTTTTGGCTTCTCCTGGCTTTGGATGCATGACTGGAGATGGTATACTTTCATTACAATGTTCCTAAACTGCAGTCAAGTGTTGGCTTTGCATGATTTGCATTAAAGCATACTATGAAAAACAAAACCATTTTGGTACCACTCTCCTGGCACATTTCTTTTTTCTTCTTTTTCAGGCTCGTGGGAGCTGGAGAGAGACTTGGGACAAGGGCTTGGAAGGACAGGGCAAGGGAAATGGCTTCAGACTGCCAGAGGGCAGGGTTAGATGGGATATTGGGAAGGAACTCCTGGCTGTGAGGGTGCTGAGGCCCTGGCACAGGGTGCCCAGAGAATCCCCATCCCTGGAAATGTTCAGGCTTCCCAGTCATCTGCACCTCCCCTTTGACATGAATGCCTTGGAACTGAAGGGTAAAACTGCAGGAACTGGGGTTCCTAGTGTGTGCTAAGAGCCAGCAGCCAATATTGCTGAGTGTGTTATTGGCTGGATGTGTTCCTGCTGTGGGAAGATCATTCTGATGCCACAGACCTGACAAAGAGGTAAAGGCTGAACACCACACACGAGAGCTGCCTGGGTGAACTCAGAGCAGCACCAGGACCATAAACACCTGCGAGCCACATTCCTGACTGCTCACATGAAAGAGACATCATTTAGTCATCAGATAGAACAACAGGTAAATCAGAGCTCCATCTCACCATTTCTGAAAGCCTCAGGTGATTCACCAAGGAAACGGACTTAAATTAGTACATTCTTTCATCTAATGAGATGGAACTGAGCACAGAGGCTTGCATGGAGTATTTAGACAGCAAACCACAGGAGTTACTCTGGTGAGGACAAACTAATTCACAGGTTACAGAAACATGAGATACCACACTGTATGTTGGCAGCACAACACAATCTCTGTGAAAGTTAAAAAAAATAAATTAAAAGCTGGTATTTATCTCAGCTGCAAGGTCCAAAACATGGAGTGGTAACAGTATGAAGCAGCAATCTATTATTCATATTGGTAAGTCACTCCTCATTCATTGATAGAAAAAAGCACATTATACATGCCCACACGTGCTGCCCAGCCTGAGCTCAGCTGTGCAGGTGGAGAAGCCCCCTGAACCCAGAAGACAGAGCCAATGATGTGGAGGACCTTTTTCAGTATCACCAAGAATTAGCTCTCTGTGCCTTAAGGACACACTTTTCCCTTAATTTTGATGGGTCCCTTGTCAGGCACCCACCAATCCCAGCAGACAAGCAAGGCAGCTTTGGGATTCACCCCAGCTCTGAACAACCTCTCCCCCTTCAAGACCCCTTCCATCAGGTCCAGGAGATCCCCCTGCACAGCTGACAGAGCTGACCAAGGTGGAAACAGCAGATTTGTTTCAGCAACACCCTGTTCTAGGGATCAGACTCTGCACAGTTACCTCAGGGCTGACTTAGCTAAATATCCCTGGGTTTGAGTTCATCCAGAGGTAGACCAAGGCAAGTGAAGACCAAATGTGCCCAGACACACTTAACACACAGAGCCTCCTGTGCAGCGTAGATGTGTGTGCAGGTACCTGGAAATTTCATTCATGCAGAAGGAAAAAGCAGAAAATACTGTAGATGTTGGGTAATCATCAAACAAACACATTTGAGCTCTCACAGCCTACTCAAGACATGCCAATTACTCAGCTTTGCTCTCCCCAGCTTCAAGGAGGGGCTCTTTGTTTCTGCATCCTGCCTATCTCCTGACTTGAGTTCCTGGCCAATACTGGCACAGAAATAAAAAATAAAATAAAATAAATGATAAAGCAAGTAATTGCTCTCAATATGTAGCAACAGTGGCTCTTGACATTCTGCTTTTGGCTACACCTCTGCTGTGTAAATAGATAAATGGTTCAGGTTATTCTGTGTTATGAGATACAAAGATGAGTAATAGCCCATATTTTTGGTTCTCCAGTCCCAGAATTACACTGCTGGAATGAATTACTTTCCTGAAGGTTATGGTGTGACACATCATATGAGCAATTGCTGCTTCTCTCCAGCTGAAATCCTCCGGGCTGGGCCGAAGCAAACGGGCGCAGGTGAGGGCAGGGCCAGCACCTCTCCTCTCCCTGGAGCAGAGGAGGCAGGGCTGGAACCCCACCACGGGCACGTGTGCTCACCCAAACAGCAGCACGTGTCCCACTCACACACATGGGCACGGGGGGACTGGTGCCAGCTCCTGCTCTGGGAGGGCTTGTGAATCTCAGGCAGGGAGAGAGAGGCGGGGGAAGGCGAAGCTGACTGGCACCACACCGCACAGAAACAGCACAGCGAGGCCCCCGGGGAAAAAATAAACCCGAGAAGAAACAGTTTAAAGGACCAAACGGTGCCTGGAGAAATCTGGGAGCCAGAGCTAAGCATCCCCTTAGTAAGCAGTATGGAACTGCCACGAAGCAGGGAAGGGGGTTACACTCATCCCAGGAATGCCCCCATCCCCGGGTCCATGCAGGAGGCACCAGCTCCTGCTGGGCAGCTTCCCAGACCTGCCAACTACCCAAGGAGGTTCTGCTGCTCGGGCAGGAGGAACTTCCAGGAGCAGAAGTCATTCTCATCCCTTCTGGCAGCTATTTCAACCCCTGCCAGCGACACTTGGAGAAACCCCAGCTCAGGAAGCCGTGCTTCTGTAGACACTGGCTCGCCCAGAGGTCAATTCAGCTCGTGGCCTGGATGCTCTGCAGCGGTGCTGCTTCGCTCAGTCTCCCAGGAGCCAAAGCCAGGAGGTCCTGAGCAATGCCCAGGGCAGATGCTGCACTAACAGCTCCAGGAATATTCCCACTGCACCAGCCCCAGCTCAGCAAATAATGTTCCAACTGTGTTTAACTTTGAGAGAACAGGGGATGGCACGTGACCTCGCCAAACCAGGGTGTGACATTTTGAGGACTTTTAAAGAGCTTTCCCCACATACCCGACCGCTTGGGCTGTTTCCTTCTGCAAATTCCCAGTCTAAGAGGAGGCAGTTCCTGCTGGCTGCTGCCAAAGGGAGCTTCGGCTGAATGGAGAGGAAACTGGTTTGAAAAAGAATCCAGCAAGAACTGTGGGATTTGGCCAGGAGACCAACAGAGCATGAGAGAAGCAACTTCAACTATTGGAGGGACTATTTCACTGTTGGAGGGACAACCCTCTGCCTTTTTCCTCTTTTTTCCCCCTTTTTTTCTTTTTTTTTTTTCCCCCCCAGAGTCTACTTCTGGCAGACCTGCCAAGCCAGGCAGCAGCACTCACTCCCAGCAGCATCCTGGAGCATCCTGACCATGCCAGTGCAGTCAGAGCTGCAGCTCAGGGCACAGGCAAAAAGAAAGCCTGAGACTTGGATTTCTGCACCCAAATCACAAACCTTTACTGTCCAGTTTAAGCTTAGCCAGGAGAGTGAGACAAAGAGCCAGACCATGGAGATATTTTGCAGCCATCAGTACTGCAAGTCCATCTCCAGCTTTTTTCTTTTTGCTGTGCCCAAGGCGGCAATAAATTCAGTTTCTTTCTTCTCTTTTTTCCAGCAATAGCTGTCTGGCTTCACTTGCAGCTTGCTTTGTATTTACCACTGTTCTCACCACAAAAATCTGAGCTCCGTTTTCAAAACCAGCTGGTGATTTTGGGTGGCCAATTCAAATCCTGTTAAACAGACCTAACTCTGAAGCCTGCACAATTGTCAGCGCAGTCCCAAAATCAACCCCTTCCAGGGCATCTCATTTTGGGCAATCACCCAGAGAACAAGTTGTTCATCACAAGCAAATCCAAGGACTAGAAAATGCCAATTTCATTCTCTGGGTAGAGTTTATTCTTTTCCTCTAACTGTTACAGCTTAGCAGAGTTTACAGTGCAGTAAAGGAATGCGGGTTTTTACACAGCGAGTTCCAGAACTTTAAGAAATAAAGCCCTAAAGAAAAGGGTATTTCAGCATTTGCCCTGACTGTGGTAAAATCAGCAATCAGAAAAGGCAGGGAGGAGTCACTGCTGCTGAGGTATTTTCTTCTGAGCCTGACGAGCAAGAGTTTGGGGTGCAGCAATCCACCAACCCAGCTGCTGCAGACAGGATAAATGCCTCAGCAGGCAGAAGGCCACTGGCTCTGCTGGCAGGCCAGACACAGCCAGGAAAGCCTGAAATCAGCCCCTGAAGGAACAGAATCTCTTCCAGACAAGAAAGGAGCTCCGAGCACATTCACTCATGTACTTGGGATTCCTGCTAGCCCGAAGGGAAAGAATCTGATTGCCAGGGGATAAAAACAACATCCTACCCACTCCCTACAGCCCAAACATGACAGCACCCAGCCGTGTGGAAAGGTATTCAGGAGCACTTGAGATAAGCAAAGCATAGTAAGGCCTCTCGATGCCACAGCCAACTTAAACATAATCCCTAAAAGCATCAGCAGGATGTATTTAGTAGAGTAAGGAAAGGGATTAATTACACCTGTCCAAGGCACTGGGGACTATTATTAGATTGCTGTATCCAGTTCTGGTGCCAGTAATTAAAAATTTACGTTGAAGTTTTGGAAAGGGTTCTGAGAAGAGCTTCAGAACAGTCCGAGGTCCAAGAGCTGTTTGTCATAGTAACTGACTGAAGCTCAACATATTTAATTAAGAGAATGCTAAGCACTGACTCAATGATTTTCTGCAAGCACCTGCATGAGGGAAAGATTTCTGATAAGAGAAAGCTCTTTAATAAAATTAACATCCCAAAAGGTAACTTGGGCAAACTCAGGCCATTCCTGTTCAACATGTCTGGTACCTCACATCATATTTATGGAGAATTTGGTGCCCTGTTCCACAGGCAACTGGGATTCTCCTTCCCTGGACCTCTGCTCTGCTGTTTCCATAGAGGCAGCTGCCCTTTGCCTCTCATCTCCTGCGTCACTCCCTGTTCAAACAGGGACAGACAGACACATCCTGACCTGTCAGCATCCCTGGGACAGCCAGACTTCTACAGCTCAGGGACCAGCAGGAGGTGGTTTGGAGGCAGGGGGGGTGACACAATGCCCCTACAATGGCAGCCACTCTGAAAAGACCCCCCCCCCATAAAATACATTTTCCCTTGGCTGTGCATGTCCAGAGCTGCAGCATTTGTACCAGGCACAGATGCCACAGGGTCAGAGAGAGCCTGGGGAGCAGGAGCACAGAACAGCCTCATCCACGGGAAGGAACTTGGGTTATGGCTTATCTTGAGTGGCTCATGGTGGGGATCTGTCTTGCCTTTGGCAGAAAGAAATCAATCCCAGCTGCCTTCCAGTGCTCTCTTGGTCAGCTAATTAATGGGGCAGCCCTAACTGCAGCCGTGAGGGAGGGCAGCACATTCCTGCCTCCCTGGCCTCCAAGGATACCCACACAAGTCAAGAGAGATTATGCAGAGACTGATGGAAGCAGTGGTGGCAGAGAGCCAGGCACAGACATCCACGAGGATGCACTAAGAGGTTCCCAAAGAAATCCTGACAGAGCTTGTCAGCAGCAGCCTCCAGGCCGGAGACATTTCCTGCCAGGAGGGAGCTTGTCTCCAGTGCCTGGGACAGATGGGCTCGCCTTGCCATGGACAAAATGCAAACTGTCCATCAAGCACTGCTCTCCAAAATCTCCCTGCTTCCCAGCAAAGGGCTTCTTGACTCCTGTCCCCAAGGTAAGAGTGACATGCCAAAGCACTGCAGGGAAACTCTGAGCTCAAGGGATGAGCAGCTATCGGGGAAGACTTTCTTCGGGGGAAATAAGGCACAACTCGGGGGAAATAAGGCACAACTCAGGGAAATAAACCACAACTCGGGGAAATAAACCACAGCTCGCCCTCCTGACCAAGGCTGGGAGCCTCCCCGGTGGCAGGGAGATGGATGAAGGTCTCAGGTTACCAGTGGGGAAGCAGAAGCAGGGGAGTGACACCAATGCCCTTCCTCCAGCACCCATCCCTGCTGGAGAAACCCATCAGCCAGTGTGGCTTCCCATCCTCCTGCCTGTGGGACATGTTTCCCGTTAAATAGCCTGTTTCACATTTTAGCCATCTCATGCAGAACTGGAGCTGGGGAGGGCTAAGTGCTCCTGATTTAATACCAATACAGCTCTCTGGCTTTAGGAAGAGAAAAATCAACAAGCCCATCCCCGTGAGCCATGGCTTTTGAGGCCCAGGTAATACCCTCCTTTGTAGTGATTTAAAACACGGCAGATAAAACATTTACAACTGTCAGGAGCCAGGAAAAAGGTGTCTCCAATAAAGATTTTATATATAAATAATACTCTCTCTCCTGCAGCTCTGTGGACATTATTCACAGAAAACGAATTTATTCTCTGAAAAAAAATGTTTCCATGACAATCTTCCACAACAGACAGAGAGCAAAGGAACTTTATTTTATATAACTTGGCTTTTTTTAGTTCTCTTTGTTGCAATGGTTTTCCTCACCGTGCCTCTGATCTCACATGGCAAATGAGAAGCACCATGGCTGCAGCACCAAAGGTGCTGAACCCAGAGCTCAGGGCCAGGGCAGAGCAAACACTGACAGAAAAGGAGACTTTGGTCAGTGCAGCAGCAGCTTTTGTTAATTTTTCGCAGGTGGTTTCCCTGGGGGACTGTGGTGACTCCTTCCAGCCCCTTCCCACGAGGATGAGGTTTGACCCTGCTCTCTGGCACAGCACAGATCAGCACTCAGGTGTGGCAGGGCTTCACTGAGCCAGCTCACCAAGGGCTGCCTCTGTCCTAGGTGAGCCACAGAGCAGCTCCTCTGCTGCTGCAGAAAATCCAGCGCCCTTCTCTTCATCAGCACAACCTCCAGCCCACCAAAACCACTCTCAACCCTGAGCTCATCCCCTGCAGGAGATCAGCCACCAGACATCCCCTCAGGGAAACACAGCATGAGCTCTCTCACCGAGCCATGGAAGGGGGAGGTTTGGGGTTTCCACTCCTCAGTTCATCTGAAAATAACAGCTCAGCCACTCTGGAGCTGAAGGAGCCAAAGTGGGGCAGGCAGACCAGCACCAGCATGGCCCGAGCCCAGCCAGTCTGCTCTGGTATCTCAAACTGCCAGGTGAGCACCAACTCTGCAATCCCCCTAATTCATCTCCTGGCTGGCATCTCCCCAGTTATTGGCTTTGGGCAGCTCTGATGCCTCTCCACAACCTTGAAGAAGAGCACAGTCAGCTGTAACCCCTCAGCTCATTTCTGTGCTGCTGTGCAGAGCACCACAGCTTGGGGTTCAGGCAGACTGTCACAACTCAGCCACCACGAGGTTTGGCACCTCTGCCTGCCTGCCAGGGTCACATCCTTGTGAAGAGCAAGTGCTGCTCATTAACAACCTCCCTTCTCCCAGCTCCTGAGGGCAGAGGGGCAAAGATGCTGCATCTGCTGAAATGCAGGAAGCTGCAGCAGCATCCTGCAGGTCACTGGTGTCACAGGAGACACTGCACCATGCAGGAAGCAAGATGTGCTCTAACTGCCAAGACACTTACAGGTAACACATGCCTTTGGGAATGGGCATACAGCTCTACACATCATTAAACAAGTCAAAACCAGGAAACTTTGCAGGAAGAAATGCTGGGATCCAGATGTGAGCGTCACCTGGTGTCAATTCAACCCAGCACGCTCGGCTCCCCTCCACCCTGCATCTGCCACTGAAAGGAGAACAGTCTGTAGGAAAAGCAGCACATTGCTGACATGAGGCATCCTTAGAAGTGCTGAATGCAAACTTGAAAGCAGATTATCTCAAGAGGATAAGGAACTGCCACATGTGCATCAATTCAGCTCATTGCAGAACAAGTTGCAAGCTAGAGCTGGAAAACATTAAGTCAATCTTTCTGGAAGTCAGACTGGGCATTAATGAGCAGGCTCCTGGCCTATCTGAGCTCATTCCTGCTCACACCCACTGTGCAACACAGGAAAGGAGACAAGAGCATGGCTTTATGTCCAATTTTAACCTGGTTATCATCCAGGTGAAACAGACTGAGCAGCTGGGAGCACATCAGCACTCTGGCTCCACTCTGCCTTCTGCTCAAACCCTGGCAAGCTCCCTAACACCTCTGAGGGAACTCCACACCGACACAGCAGCCTGGTCCTGCCCCCAGCCAAGTCCTCAGTGCTGCCACTGCAGCCACCACACTGCTCTCCAAAGCCTCTCCTGGAGGGCTGCACGTTAACAGGAGTGTGCTTGGAGAGCCTTCAGCTCCAATTCTGGGTCTGCACACACAGATACAAACCCCTGTGGAAAGAAAAGCTGTGAAAGCAAACACCTAAAAGCAAGGAAATGTCAAAATGCAGGCTGCAGAAACACCCTGGTTTTGTTTCCTCGGTGCATGTAATTAAGAGTGGCACATCTTCCAGGTGCAACAGTTGGCAGCTGTTTAATAAAGGGGAACAGCAGCCTGGGAAAAAAGCCACCCTGTGGATTCACAGGCAGTGCTTTTCAAAAGAAGCTTTGAAAAAAAACTTTTTTGGATAGAGAGAAAATTCGAAAATATGCTGAGAAACAGGTAAAGATAAAATTACTAACTAAACATAAGTGAGAGAACAAATGCATCCAGGAAACAATCCAGATATACAAGTATCACTGGAGGAAGAAAAAAAAAAACCAACCCAAAACCAAACAGATCCAATTTCAAATTAAAATCCTGCAGCTTTACCCTCTGATGCCCTGAAAACAATGAAGGTCTCACAGTTTCACCTGCAACCTCACAATACCTGGGAGGGAGGAAAAAGGAAGAGGTTGAACTGAAAGACCTACAGGAACTCAACCTTTGTCCGTGGGGAGGCAATTTGCTGACCCCTTTGGTTGGCAGGATGGTTTGAAAGTGACACCATAAACACCCTCAAGGCCCCCAAAACTCAGACAGGGTAAAGACAGAGGTAAAGATCCTAGAACTGTACATGGATATGTACCAAATTTCCCAGGTTTTAAGCCAGTGCTACTGCTTGGGAAACTCTGGATTTTGAGATACAGAGGAGGCTGACAATCCCCCCCAAGTGCTGAATTTCCCAGTGAGGAGCAGTGATGCCACCAGGGGAGGAACAGCCCCCTAAGGCATCAACAGGGGAGATCCTCACCTGCCAACTCCCCCAAAAGCCACC
This sequence comes from Phylloscopus whistleri, assembly GCA_017589585.1. Taxonomy (NCBI): domain Eukaryota; kingdom Metazoa; phylum Chordata; class Aves; order Passeriformes; family Phylloscopidae; genus Phylloscopus; species Phylloscopus whistleri. The sequence goes on from JADMLD010001382.1 coordinate 162,616, forward strand.
AGGTCTCCATTCCCTGAAACCTGTGGTGAAACAGGCAGGGAAAGGGCAAATTTACTCAGGGCAAAATTAACCCTGACACAAAGAGCATTTCCAGGTCTCTGCAGGGAGGCTGCTCTGCCCACCCACCCCTGCACCTCCGGGGGTGGAGGCTCAAATATGCCTTTTCTTTTTATTTTTTCTCTGCCTCTTTAATAAAGAAATGCATTCTGAAGGTGAACTCTTCTGTATAAAGGCCACTTATAACATTAATTGCTTTGCCTCCATAGAAAAACTGGTAAATTGTATTTTTAGCCACTGCTTCCCACTGTTGCAGAATGCCTCTTGACTAAATGTAACTAAAAATGTACCTTGTTCTAGCTCAACAATAGCACAAAGAAAATTATAAACAAAGTTTTCCGTGGATGAGAAATCAAATGAGTCAATTTGCCTCAGTGGCTTTTTTTTTTTTTGTAGTGCCAAAGATTACACTGAAAAGCAGTTAAATATAATCTTGGCTCAGGTTTGTTTACAGGAACTTTGGCTCAATATATTGTCAATGTGTTGTCACTCCACAATGCTGTACAGAGTTATTGGGACATTGCACTGGGGTCTGCAGCAGATAACAGAACAGATAACTCAGAGTGTGATAACAGAGCCTCAAATCACCCCACCACAGTGATGGCAATGTACTCTCAACTCCCTAAGAATGCAAAAAAGGAGTGTATTTTGATAAAATCATACTTCTTTTTATAAAAACATCTCTCTTTACAAAGAAATCTCCTTTGCCTGATCCCCATCACCCAGTGACTGACTTGGAACAATCCAAGAGTGTGTGGATTTGGCTCCCAAAGTCACCCAAACACAGCTCACTCAGCAGGGCTTCAGAGCCACGACTTAAAGCTACATTGGCTTGCTCCTCATAGGGGAGCTATGTTTCCTTAGGATTAGCAATAAAGACTGCTTGAGTGGGGCTGACAAATCAGCCCTTTACCCCAAACTGTCAGATTACAGGCTCGATATTTCATTCAAAAGCCACGGAGAGAATAATCTGTTCAACATTCTCCTGCGCTCAGCAGAACGCCCTTCATTGCACCAGGCCCCACCAAGGGTTTTTCAAGCCCAGAAAATGATAACGTGCCTGGCACTAGGGCAGCACAAACCACAGGCAGCACCGTGAGAGACGTGGGTGAAAGTCCAAGCATAAAAACCCGGGTTTTAAAGGGAAGGTTGAAACATCTCACCTCAGCTCACCCTCGGGCAGGAGCTGCCGAGCCGCACCCCACACGGGCCAGGCCGGGTGCACCATCCATCAGCTGCCCTGCTGAAGGAGCCAGGGATGGCCCCGAGGGATGGCCCCCAGGGATGGCCCCCAGGATGTGCCATCCCACCCTCCTGAAGGCTTCTTCAGCTTCCAGTCGTGTCAGGGTGAGGTCATGGCAGATTTCTGGCACCCGCCTGGTGTCAGGGTGAGGTCATGGCAGATTTCTGGCACCCGCCTGGCATCGCCTCGCCTGGCATCGCCTCACAATGCCTTGTGTCAGGGCCATGGATCCCGGCCTGCCTGGGGGCTCATTAATCCACGGATTTCATTCCCAAACACACCGTTTTCCCAGACAATAACACACATTAACTCCTCTGGAGTCGCTAAAGTCTGCTGCAAATCAAAGCCTGTTTAGGCCCCCCGCAGTGAAGTCTGACATTGCAGTGACCGTAAGGGCCTGGGCTCTGCCAGAACAGCACCAGGAAGACTCTGTTTTACACTCTCAGGGCAACCTTACTGAATTTAGGCAATGCCCTCGGCTCCACAGCAGCTTTACAGACAAAAATCTGCCTGGGGCCATGGAAGTGGGGACAGCATCAGGCCCTGAAGGAGCGACCTTCCCTTCTGGCCTTGGGAGGAACACAGTGGGAACGGGATCAGGAGCAGAAGTGCCTGGTGGCTGCAGAGCAGGGGTGCTCTGCTGGCAGCAGATGGTGGGAGGCTGCTCTGCTGGAAGTGCTCAAGGAATGGTTGATCTCCACAGCCAAGTGCAGTGGTCTGTCCCCCCAGAGCCTCCTCCCGTGACCAGCTGCCAACAGAGCCTCCCTGCTCTCCGGCCAGCAGGCACTTCTGCTCCCGAAGCCATCCCCACCCTTGCCAGCCTCAGCCTCCCCACGGGCACAGCCCTGCGCTCTGCAAGGAAGGAGCTCGGGCCAGCAGATGTTTCCCTTCCCTCCCTGCCTGGGGTGGGCTCCATGTGGGCAAAGCTGCCAGGCAGAGCCAGCTTGGGCACGTTTCAGCTGCCTCTGCCTGGGGGCCACGCCAGAGCTCGGCACAGGAACGTGCCCAGGAGAGCCAAGTGTCCGTCAGCTCTGACCCGGGGGGAAATCCTCACAGGGGGGATGGAAAGCATCCCCCGTCGGAGGAACATCACTCAGAAAGGACCTCACCCAAAGCAAATAATAATAACTCTTATCATTAATAACTCTTATCTCCCACCCAGTAACTGCTTATCCACAGAGAGCTGGGATTAAAGAGGTGGATTTCTGGGAAGGTGGGCATTGGATTAATCAGTTTGAAAGTATGTGACCGAGCCTTCAGCCACTGCCAGCGAGTGCCACAGCTCAGGGTCGGGTCAGACAGAGCTCAGAGATCACCCTGCCCGCCCTCAGAGATGGACACGGCAGGAAGGAAGAGTGACTTGCTCAGTTTCTGCTTGTCACTTTGTCACAGGGTGTGTTCTTCAAGGCACTGAGGGAGAAAAAAACCCGAATCAAGCAGCAGACCTGGGAGCTGAGACAGAGGGGTGTGTGGTGGGTCTTTTTTATTTTTTTCCCCTCTTAGCAGACTGAGATAAATGTAGCAAACCCAAAATGTGGAGGTGGGGAGGACGTGTGTGTGCATGTGCCTTTTATCAACTGCAGGATCATTGGATGTTTCTGTTACCAAGGAGAAGCACACGCTTGGTAACAGAGGAGAGCAACATTTATTTATTTTATTTTTGCATTCCTATACGATAATATTCACCAACCTTGTCACTTTTCACATGATGAGATTCTCAGAGGCCGGTATTAAATTTCGCTCCGTGACAAATTTACTGGAACGAAGGAATAACTACCCGAGAGTGCAAGAATGCAATCGCCAACAGCGGCACGTTTGCAGTGCTGCTGGAGCCGGAGGGAATCACGCCGCACACAGCCCCGCTGCTCCGGGGAGCCCTCAGCAGCAACCCCGCATCCTGCTGCGGGGAGGGAACCCTCTGTCACGGGCCTGACTCAGGGGAGGCACAACTCCGACAGCTCACAGAATCCCAGAGTCACTGAGGCTGGGAAGGACCTCAGAGGTCACCGAGTCCCAGCTGTGCCCGGTACCCACCTTGTCCCCAGCCCAGAGCACTGAGTGTCACCTCCAGGAATTCCTTGGACACCTCCAGGGATGGGCACTGCAAACCTCCCTGGGCAGCCCCTGGCCATGCTGAACAACCCCTTCCATGGGGAAATTCTCGTGCCATGCAATCCAAACCTCCCCTGGGCCAGCCTGAGGCCGTTCCCTCTCCTCCTGTCCCTGTGCCCAGGGAGCAGAGCCCGACCCCCTGCCTGTCCCCTCCTGTCAGGGAGTTGTGCAGAGCCACAGTGTCCCCCCTGAGCCTCCTTTTCTCCAGGATAAACAGCCCCAGCTCCCTCAGCCGCTCCTCACAGCACTTAGAAGTTGTGTGGATAAACAAGAGCAGCGCAACTCTTCGTGGGGGCTCGTCCTTGCTCGATTTACTGCCCAGCCGAGCCCCTGCTGCTCCCGATAACGCTGCGACCGGTCCTCACTGATGGGTAAGAGCCTCCGCCGAAGGGCTCTGGATAAAAACCAGAAAGCACAGACCCTGCACGGACTTTACCAACCAGCACCCCGGGGAAGAACCATCCCGGGAGCACCTCCACCAGCAAATATCTATTTGCCGTGCGTTGTACCGACAACTTGAGCCGGCCGGACTGTGTCCCCTCCCGCAGCATCTCCCATCGCCAGGTGCGCGACAAGTCCCTGTGTGTACCCACGCGTGATATGTCGCGACCGGACTGCACGCAGCGACGGCTCCCCGGCAACACAAGTCTCACCAAAAACCCCACTTGTCTCACCAGGAAAAGTGACCACACCAACGGGGGGAAGACGAAAAGAAAATTTAAAATTAAAGGGGTAAAAAAAAAAAAAAAAAGACAGGTCAAGGCAGCTGAAGTAGTGCAAGAGGAAGGAAGGCGAGACTGCAGCCGCGGAAAGCTGGGCGGGCGCGGGGGGAGCGCCCGGCGGAGCCGCGGGAAGTTGGGGACGGCGCCGAGGGGGCTCCTCCATCCTCCGGGGGGCTCCTCCATCCTTCGGGGGACTCCTCCATCCTGCCGGAGGAGCTCCTCCATCCTCTGGGGGGCTCCTCCATCCTGCCGGAGGAGCTCCCCCATCCTCCCAGGGGGCTCATCCTCCCGGCCGGCAGGGATCAGCACAGCCCGCTCACCAGCCAGCCCCCCGCTTTCCCCCCGTTTTCCCCCGGTTTTGCCCGCGGGGCTCTCCCGGCGGGCGCGGTACCTTCTCTCCGGTGAGCACATGCAGCCCCTCGCGGACCTTGGCGAAGGATCCCTCTCCCAGCTTCCTGCCGATCAGGTAGTTGCCGACCCTCTTGGTGTGCTGGAAGTCGCGGAGCCGCTCCCGGGGCGCGGCGGCGCTGAGCCAGGCGGCCAGGAAGGAGCCGCCGTCCGCCGCCGCCCGCCGCGCCTCCCCGCCCGCCGCCACGGCCGCCGGCTCGCCCAGGAGCCCATCGCCCGCCGCCGCCGGCATGCCCGCCTCTGCGCTGCCCTGCGCTGCCCTGCCCGGCTCGGCGCTGCCCTGCTCCGCCCGCTGCCCCCCGAGCGCTCGGCGAAGTTGCTGCGGGCAGCGCTGCGGCGGAGGGGCCGCGGGGCGGAGCGGAGCGGGGCGGGCGGGGGCCGGCACTGGGGCGAGCCGAGGTGCCCCGGGCTGCCGCCCCTCCGAGGAGCCGGCGCCTCCCCCCCGTGCCTCCTCCCCGCTCCAGCCTTCCGCCGGCGGCGGGGCAGGGGGCGGAGGGACGGGCGGGCGGAGGGAGGGAGGGAGGGGAGGAAGGGGGGAGCGGGCTGCCGGGGTTTGAATTTGCGGTAATTCAATCCGCTCGCACGCCGCGGGAGCAGCTGCGATCCAGACCCGGCGGCCTGGGGGGGGTTGCACACCCGGCTGTCCCCCCCCACTTCAGCCCCCCGGCATCCCAGCGCGTCCCTCTCCCGGGAATGAACGCGGCGCTCCCGGGCACGGCGGCCGCTCGCTCTGCATGTGGCTCTGCTTCGCTGCTGCCCGGGAGCGCCTTTTGTGTTGCTTTTCCCCCACCTCCCTTCGCCAGCGCGGCCGTGCCCTCCTCGCCGCCGTGTCGGGAAGGCGCGACGGCCACCGCCGCTCCGTTCCGCTCCCTCCCCGCTTCTTCCTCCGCCGCTTCTCCATCTTATCCCTCCCGGCGCTCGGGGTCCGGCCGAGCTGCCCGCAGCCCCCGAGGGCTCCCCCGCCCATCGGCTGCAGGCCGGGCCCACGGGACCGTCACCTCCCGGCCGGCCTTCCCCGCCCGGTGGGGACGGAGAAGGAATGAGTACGCTGTCATTGTCACCCAGCCGGGAAACCGGAGGGCAGGAGAGCAGGGATGGAAGAGCAGACAGAGCCGGCAAAGCCAGCCCGCTCCGAGTTTCTGATGGGCAGTGATGCTCTGCCCTCCTCTTTGTCTCTGTCGGTCACTCGTGCTGAGGGAGATCTGATGCAGCAGTTAATTCATTGAAATGCCTCATAAAGATTTTAATCTCCGACCCGTCTTTAATTGTATTAATGAAATTTATTAATGTATTAAGAAAGTCATGAAGAGCCTCTATCTGTCCTTAAGCATAATCCACATTTTAAAGTTTTGCCTGCACGCTTGTGTTAGGGAATACTTGGAAATCTGAAAGGAACCACGGGCACCCTAACAGATGTGAGCTGTGTCAGCAAAACCTCCTGTTGAGGGGCAGCTGTACCTGGCACCAGCCGACCTAGAGCTCCCATCCCATCCCATCCCATCCCATCCCATCCCATCCCATCCCATCCCATCCCACCCCATCCCATCCCGAGCTCCTGCTCCCACCGGAGGGCTAGCGAGCACACCTCTCCCTGCTTATTTAAGCTCTTCTTTGACTCCTTAAATATGTAAATCTGATTTTGCAGCACACTTCTGACCATTTAACTTGGTTTTTTTGTCTCGACTCCCCTCCCATGGCTTGGCTGGGAGCACCATCCAGCTCCAGCTGCTGCTGCTGAAGGAGTCCCAGTGCATGGCTGGTAGGATTTTTGGCTGGCACGGGTGCTGATGAGCCACGTGCTCCTTCCACACCACTTCTCCTGCCATCACTGCTTTGCTCACACTCCCCACCTTAAGCCAGGGCTGAGCAATGCCCTGCTTTCCCCACGCTGACCTCCTTGCAGGGGGAAGAGAGGGAGGTTTCCTTCCTTTTCCTGCTGGGATAGGAGGAGAGGGAGTGGGTGCCAGTGGGTGCCAGTGGGTGCCAGTGGGAGGCAGTGGGTGCCAGTGCTGGGTGCAGGGGGTGGGAACAGGCCCCCACTGCAGGGCAGATCAGCAGCAAGGAGAACTGTGGAAGCATTCCCCACCCTACAGCTTTCTGGAGCTCAGCTGGCCCCATTCCACCATCTGAGCCTCTCACTGACCCCTCCAAAATGCATTCCCAGTGGCTAAACACATTCTCAGGGCTGGGAACCCTGGAGCTGGCTCCACACCATGGAAATATATGTTTTCAGATGAAATTTCAAACAAAACAGGAATCCAGCACTGTCCCAGTAGGCAGAAACTGGAGAAGGGAAAGCTTCAAAGCCCATAAATAATGGGTTGGATTGAAAATCCCCACTCATTGCGTGTGCTGGGTACATTTACAAGCATTACAGCACAAAGCCACATAAAACAAGAGTCTGCACATCCTCTGATGCTGTCCTGGGAGTGGTTTGGTGCCTTGTGGGAAGGTGCAGGCACTCAGGGTCATGCCCCACTGCCTGAACTGATGCACTTTGGCAGGACACGTCCAGGAGAGAGCTCCACTGATGCTTCCTCAGTCAGAGCCAGAGTGGGAAGGCAAGGATTGTCCCTGTGTGACCAAGGTGACCAAGCCCTTGCACAGGTGAGGCCAGTAGCAAGGCAGGATGGTTCTGTGGTGAGCCTGGGTCTGTGTCACAGTTTCTCTGGTCAGCACCACAAATGTGAGGGTTTTACAACACTGCTGCACGGGAACAGAGGGAAAAAAGGGTGAGAGGGAAAAAGCTGAAGTGCAGTTACATCGGGAGACTGAAAAATAGAGATTGCTTTCGAGCTGGGAAGAGGCTACATCCTGTCTTATTTAAATATATGGCTGTGCTGAGAGGGTGTGGAGCCAGACCCTTTCCCTGCCTAAAGGAATATCCCTTCAGAGAGAGGCAGGCAGAGCCGGGTGCCTTTGTTTGGGCTCCACCAACAGAAACACGGTTTGGCCACTTCAAGGATTAAGCAGATGTTAATGGTGTGTTTTCCAGTCAAACACCTGAAAATCAGCCTCTCTTAGAAATAAAACTGGCGAGAAATGTCCATGGCAGCAAACAGGAGGAGAGTTCTGAAAGAACCCAGTGAATTTTTTTTTTTAAATTGCCTCAACTCCAGGACTTAATGAGTTGACAGTATCCTTTTACCAGGCGAGGCTGCTGCCTTCTCACGATTCCCATCCTGTCCAGCTGTGCCCATCAGGGTGCAGTCTGGATGAAAAGGGGATCAAAGGCTGCATTCATTTCTGTCCACCCTTTCATTTAAATTTAACTCCAGTGTGCTTTATTTTGAGCTGCAGACTTTCTAGGTAATGACATTTTCTGATTAACTGTTGAAATTACTAATGAATTAAAGGCAGTAGTCTGTCTTCAGGTTGCAAAAGCTGTAATAACAAGCTACTAAAAATAATATAGAGCTTTAGACCCACAAAAGCAAAGAAGAAATTCAGAGTTACCCTGACAGTATTGTCCTTTGCCATCTCCAGCCTTTTAAAATACTGCAGTAAAATGGGTTATTAATGGCTTGTGGACTGGGAGTTTTACAGCCACGAGGGAGGCTGAGGCTCCTGAGCCCAATCCCCAGTGCCAAGGTCTACCTGGGCTCAATCCTTACTGGGAACTCAGAACTATGCTTCAGGAGGGCACCGAGTACATTCTGTCCTGGTCAAATTAAAGGTGGTAATTCAACATTTCCCTGCCACATCAGCACATCAGGCCTTTTGCAGCCAGTGGTTAACTGCTGACTCCAGTCAGGTCACAGGAGATACCCTGACTTAGTGCTGATAGGCTAAAAAAAGGGAAAGTCAGGCTGTTATTGCTTAGGCTTTCCTGGGTATCTCATCCTGCTTTAAAACAATTGGGGATTTTTGCAGGTTTTGGTTGGAGTTTTTGAGGGGGTTTGTTTTGACAGCTAATTTTGTAATAATTTGGGTTCAGATATTACAGATTACAAGAGTTTAAATTAATTTAAAGGAGAGTTTTTTGAAGTGAGAACACATTTGCTCTTTGACAATTTTTGAGGGGTTTATGGTGTTTGAATCCCTGAGTTCAGGCAGAGAAGATCCTGTGTTTGCTGGCACTGCCACAATAACAGGAAAGAGCCAAACCAGGGACAGCAATGGAGAAGAGAAGCCTCTCCATATGCCAGGGATGTCCAGGATCAGCTGAAGATGTTGTGACCTCTGTGCCTGGGTCCTGCAGATGCCACTCAGCTGACAGGGACAGGGGCCTTCCTAAACCCAGGATGGAGAATGAATGCATTTCACTTTTCCATGGTTGCAGGATTCTGCACCTGAGCATTCAGCAGCTCCAAAGTTGTCTTTGGACATATGTTGTCCTCAAAAATATTCAGAATATAGTTAAATATACATGTATGTGTATATATATATGCAAATTTACCTGAGTAAGCACTGAAGTATTTGATGACTTTTACAGAAATGTGTTGGCAGTGGGGTGATCTGGGGCACTGCCCCTCCAAAAGCTCTGCTAGACCTGTGCTCCCAGAAAAACCCCCAGTTTGCTCTCTGCAGCTTCTGTCCTGCAGCTTTCCCCACAGCCAACACATAAAGCAGGCACCTGGAGGTATCACAAAGCAAATGGAATTTAATATCAAAGTGACTAGCAGGGGGCTGCTGTGTTGGTGCTGTTACTCTTTTCCACATCCCATTAATTGAGAAGTTCAGTTTCTGAATTCCAATTAAACTGCTGTGAAGCACTCCTTGCAGCTCACACTGGTGTGTAATTTAGGACCCTGGACTTAAGTTTCATTTACATGTAAGAGAACACAGGAGGCTTGTATGGGGAATGCTCTTCAAAAAGCTTTTAGGTATCAGTGATGGATGAGATGTGAAGAACAAGGAGACCAGACCGTTGTGAATCCCTGGATTTAGTGCATCCTGCAGGAAAAGGGGAATGCTGACAGAGCCCCTGCCTCCTTGGCTCAGTCCTGCTGTTCCTGTGCTCTGGGAGCCTTTTCAGTGCACGATGAGGACAGAGGTGGGGTTGAAATAAAGCTTTACACCCCAGGAGGGGCTGCTGCTGGTCCAAACACTCCTGCCAGTGCCATGCCACGGTGACAATTCAGAACCAAGATGCCCTCAAAAATGTACACTTGTATCTCCTCACTCTCCTCCTTTTTCTTGTCACAACAGGTCAGAAAACATCCCAGTGCCTCAGAGCACAGCCCAGGCCTGGCTAAGGGGGGTTCCTCCAGTCAAAGAAAGGCAGATATTCAAATGCTTCCTTGCAAGAAATATTCCAAACACCTTGTTAAAAGGTGACCAGAGCAGCGATTCCCTCCTGAACAAAGACCTCCATGTTTTGTTTAAGCATGAGGGAATTTTGGATGGCTGAATGAACTGCTAGAAAGCAGCAAAAGAATCAGATTTTAAAAAAAAATCTTGAAATGAATGCAGTCTTGTACCAAGTGATGAAAATTCAGCTGAAAATGTTCATTTTCCAAAGGTTTTCCTTTGTGCCCAGGACAGCCTGGCTGCATGGAGGTTGCAAGGCTCATTTACAAATCACAGATACCTTGCTGCTGTCTGTGGATGCACCTGCCCCAGCTGTGGGAACCACATCAAAGGCTCAGGGCTGGCAAACCCGGTGATGAGGTGTACAATTCTTTACAGGTGAATACTCTGGGCCTGTGCTCAGGATGTGAAACATTTCTGAAGTGATACGAGCTGAAGAGAAGTAGATTCCATTTTAAATGATGAGTCCCTGTGAGGTTGGTGAGGCCCTGGTGCAGGGTGTCCAGAGAAGCTGTGGATGCCCAATCCCTGGAAGTGTCCAAGGCCAGGTTGGAGAGGGTTTGGAGCAACCTGGGATAGTGGAAGGTATCCCTGCCCTTGGCATTATTCCATACAAATTCCAATCAACAGGTATTTCAGCTCGAGGCCAGGCTTCCAGGCTTTTCCTTGGCATGCTTAAAAGAAGGACTAACTGGGCTGAAGTCCCCAAAAAGAAATGTGTTTCTTTGTTACACTGAAGTCCTTTCTGTCACCTGCACCACTTCCAAGTAAAAATCCCGTGTTGCTTTATTCCTGGGCTTGTGACATGTGCCAGTCAGCTGTCACAGAGACACTTGGGATACACTTCCCTTGCAGGATCAAGAAAAGGTGGCCTGGCAGAGTCACTTGCTCACTCAAGCATGAAGAACCCCCACAGCACATTCACCAAAATCTGAGGGGTTTATTTAATCTCAATAAATTTATTTGTTGTAAAATCTGCTGCAAAAGGCTGAAATGGTTTGGTTTGGTTTTGTTTGTTTAAGTGCCTGGACAGATAGCCACGGTTCAAAAACCAGCTACATCCCAGGCCAGTGCTCATCCCACCCAGACTCCCATGGGATGAGTTTTCCTAGTTATCAGAGCCCAGGCCAGCATCTGAGCAGGCAGATGGGCCTTCCCCTGTGCCCTGGGGTCACTGCATGTGCCTGCAGGAGGCCATGGGGAGAAGAGAATTCCTGAGCTGAGGATGTTTCACAGGGAAAGCAGAGCTCACACTCTCCAGATGTTCCAGTTCAGGGCGTGTCAGCAAAAGCTCCCTGGCTGCCCTCAGCTGTCAAGATAGTGCTCAGAGGAGGGGAAGAGCCAATTCCTGGGGCAGCCTGGGGCCCAGCTGTGCTGTCTCACTGCTCCAAAGTGGGGGACAGGAACCCACACCTGGGAACAAATAAAGAAGGCGCTGGCTGTGCATCTCACAAGGAAACTCCTCTGGTTTGGTTTTCCTTCCCAAAGCCTGGGGATGCCTCCCTCCCCCAGCTCCTTTGCATCCCACCACGTTCTAGCCCAGGAAAGGTTCCCTTTCCACACAGCTACACAGCCCCCTCCAACCCCTGTTCCTGGCTTGGGTGCAGGGCTGCTGCCCTCAATCCCCTCCCCACGCTCCCCTGGGATCCTGGCCCAAGCCATTCTATCTCAACAGTGTTTGCTGCATGCTCAGAGGGAGCTTTGCTCCCATTCAGTTCCCCTTTCTCTCCAGGTTATTTTTCCTTTCTTGCTTATTTTTCAGTCTCAGGAGAGTTACCCACAAGCTCAAGCCCCCTATCACACTGGTTCAAGGAGCACAAAGCAGGAGAAGCTCTGGGACAATTTGTCCAGGACTCCAACTTCCCCCTTCAACAGAAAAGGAAAAAAAAAACGTTGGTGGAATAATATTTCCCGTGAGATTTTGTTGCTCCTTCTCCTACTGGTGCCCTGAGTACAGAGATGGGTTTGTTGCCCCCAGCTTCCACTGTGGCTGCTGCTGCTGCTGCTGCAGACACTTGGGCTCTGATCCCAGGGGCTCCAAGGGGGGAAACAGCTTCAAAAACTCAGGGGGAGAGAGGTTCCAGTCAACACATCCTTGTAAATCCTTCAGTGGAAAACTGGAAGACAGTTCCTGAATGATCCAAATAAAATTTTTGAATATTTTACTGACAAGCTTCCTAGAAAAAAGAAAAAAAAACACAGATAAAAATGCAGATCTGGGTTTGCATATTTACATGATTACAGAATCACTCACAGACGTGTTTGAATATCAGGTTGATTATTACAAAACCCAGTGGGTTATTCATTCCTGCACCTGTTTCTGCAGCAAGCACATTCTCCCTTGAATCAGCACTGATCCACCTGGCTGATGAACACTGAGTACCATGAAATATTTGGCAGGGAAGAGGAATTACTCATGAGGACTCTGGCTTTGACAGCACTTTCAGACCCTGCTACTCCCTGTCTGTTCCGAAGTGGCCAAAGGAGATAACGTGACTCAGGCACTGGGAGGGCCTTCCTGCCTATCAAAAATAACATCTTAGTCCATGGCCTGAGAGAAAATGAGAAGAAAAAGGATTTTTCTTCTCGTTTTCCCTTATGGAAAGGGAAAGAAGAAAAAAAAAGGCTGATAAATGATCCAAGTATCCTGCACTCCTGCAACCCCAGCTGGAAAACTGCACCTCCACAAGTCAAGGAGTTGGTAAACCAAAGAAAATTCAGAAAAGCGCTCCGAGAGTGAAAAAAGATTTAAATAATAAACTTTCCAGTGGAGGAACTTGGTCCTTTTAAGCCTAGCAAAGGGAGGGGGCTCCTGCTCCCACTCTGTGTGCCTGAGTACGAACACAGGCTTGCAGACAAGGCTCTAATGAGATCCAGGGCTTGGGAGCTGAATCCAGACAAATGCAGGCTATAAAATAAGACACATATTTTTAACAGGGAGGGTAATTAACCAGCACAGCAACCCAGCGAGGCATTGTGGCAAAGTCTCCTTCTTTGGAAATCCTGAAATCAAACTCAGATGTGTGTGCTGTGTTCCAGGCAGGAAGGAGCCTGGTGCTGGGTGTTGGACAGGAGGGTGCCCTGGAGGACCACATCTGGCAGGATGGAGAACCAGCAACTCCAGCCATTCTTCTGGAACCAGCCAGATACTCCAGGGAGAATCCAGGCAAAGCTCTGCCATCAGAACTGGGAGCTGCTGGAACAGGGAGAGTGGGAAGGTCCAGCAGAGCACAGAGGGAGGGGCACTGACTGTTTCTTCAATCAACTGATACGCTCTGGTCAGCTCTCACGAGCTGGTCTGGAGCTCTTCCCAGCTCTATCTGTTCATCTGCTGGAGTGTTTCATCTCCTGCCAAAGCCAGCTCCACTCCTCCTGGAAGGTGGCTGAAGGAGCAGTCACAAGCTTGGCATTAGGAAATGCAAAGGGACAGAGGGGCAGACTCACAGGGGAGAGGGAGCTGAGAAACATGGCAGGGTGGGACAAAGTTGATTTATGGGATGAATGCAGGGATGTATTTACATACCTAAGGATTAGGTATTTATGTGACTGCAGGATTTTGCCTCACAGTTATGATGCCAGCACTCCTTTAGTCTGTCCCCTAATGTACATCAAGACAGGATAAGACACAAGACAGGTGAGAAAAGTGGATGTGAACATTAAAACAAGTAGAGTAAGTAGGTTTTAAGCACAGCAAAGCCACACAAAAATAGATTCAAAGCACAATATCTAAAATCAGTCCATTTTGACAAAAGTTTATTTTCAGAAGTAACCCTTTTAATAATATCACAGGATGATTTTTATACATGAGCATTACTGCTGAAATGTTTGGACAATGAATGTCCAAGGTTTTATCCAATCAAGTAACCAATAACAACATAGATTAATTAGTCATCCCCTTACCAGATTAAGGCCTCGTTTCCCCAAAACACAAAAATAGGTACAAAAAGCATAATTACATGAGTTTCATCTTCTAAATATTCTAAATATAATGCTAACAGACCTCAGGGTCACTCAAAACAGAACACACATCTTGCCAGCCCATGCCAAATGTGCCTCATTGCCAGCTGGTTGCTTTCCAAATAGTGTAATATCAAAAAATACAGAAAAGCTCTAGGAATCTTCCCAAAATGTTGGCAGTAATTACTTCTGAAGTATATCCCAATCCCTACATTGAGTAAAATACTTCAATAAAGTATCTTGTTTACAAGCATGTGTATTCAACATGAATACATTTCCAAGCTGTACTTGTATGCTTCCAGCAAGGTATTTTCCCTAAAATCCACTCTGGGCTTACCCATATTTTTCTAATGTGACCCATATTTGTGGACAGAGAGGAATTACAGGAAAACAGAACACAGAAATGCATGTATTGGAAAAAAAAAAACCAAAACCCTTTGCGATGTACGTTCCTCATCACACAAAAATCCCCAGGCACGTAAATAAATGAAAAAAACCCAGCTGAAAACAAGAAATCCTTGTGCCGTGAAAGAGGCAGGTACTAAACTGCCACTGACAATCAGCCATGAGCTGCAGAGGAGCAGGAGGACCTGGGGAAACAGGAAAGGAAACATTAAAATCCGGGAAAAGCCAAAGGGCTTTGCTGCTTCCAGGAGATGTGGCAATGAGACGTGGAGCTCGAGCCCTTCAGAGAGCCCCCTTTTTGCAGTCCTGCAGTGATCTGGAGGAGCACAGGGACCAAGGAGCCCATCCCAGGCTTGTTTCCTCTCTTTAAGGAGGAGAAGATCTGCACACGCACAGGAATGTTTGTTTTTTTTGGCGGGGTTTGTTGTACTGATTATTTACATTTGCAATGATGGGATTTCTACCTCGCCCAACATAAGAACAAACAAACAAAAAAAACCACCCCAACAAAACCAAAAACCCAACCCACAACCAAAACCCACCCAGAGCTGAAGCAGTGAGTTTGGCACACAAAACATTTCACAGCTGATGGTTTCAGAAGGCACAGGAGTGCCAGAAGCTGCCTGTGACCTGTGCAGGACCACAGGGCACACGGGGCTCCCATCCCTACAGCCATCCTGAGGACTCCTGAGCCTGCTTTCCACATGAAAGACAACTCCATGGAGGAATTTTTTTATATATATACACACACATACATACACACACATATATAAAAATTTACAATTATTAATATATTATATAAATATATAAAAATAAATCTATAAATGTATAAATAAAAATCTATTAATAGAAATCAATATTAATAAAAATGAATATGATATAAATATAAATATAAATAATAAAATAATAAAATAAAAATAAAAATAAAAATAAAAATAAATATAAATATAAATATAAATATAAATATAAATAATCACACACACATGCACTTGGGGTGAGCCGTGCTCACGGGCCAGGAACTCTCTGCCCACAGCCAGCCCTCCCTGGTGCTCCTGGTGTCCTTCCTCCTTTGACAGCTCCTGGCCTTTTATCTCCTGCCAGCCAGTGGGCAAGTGTTTGATGCTGGCACACAATCAACACCGGAGGTGTTTTCCAACTGCTTCCCCTTCCCAGACTCCACTGTTCAGAGCTCACAAGGCCCAGGAGCCCTTTGGATTGCTTAGGAATTTAGCATTAGGGACTTTCTTGCCAGCATCTGAGAGGAGCCTACAAGAGAGCTGGAGAGGGACTGGGGACAGGGGCCTGGAGGGACAGGACAAGGGGAATGGCTCCCTATTGCCAGAGGGAAGGTTTAGAAGGGATACTGAGAAGAAATGCCTCCCAGGGTGCCCAGAGCAGCTGTGGCTGCCCCTGGATCCCTGGAATTGTCCCCAGGCCAGGCTGGATGGGGCTTGGAGCAGCCTGGGGCAGTGGAAGGTGTCCCTGTCCATAGCAGAAATAGCCCTGGATGGGCTTTGAATGTCCCTTCCCACCCAGGCCATTCTACAGTTTGGATGGGGTTTGATACCGTTTAATTCAGTCCTGAATCACAAAAATGATCATCCTCTGCAAGAATCCTTCTGCACACAATGTAGAAAACAATCTGCTTAGTGGCAATGCTGCAGGCTGTGTGTGTGGGGGCGTGTTTATATATATATATAAAACGATGTTTTTACTGAGAAAATGAAGCAGGTTTTTGTGTTCTCACAGTCGGTTTTCTGACTGAGAAGAACGCAGGCTGGGGGATTTTGGATGCAAGCAAGGCTGACTGCTTTTGTTGAGAGCAAAGCAGAAGGCCTGAAATAAATCAGTGATAAAACCTGGCGCTTGAAAGATGGCTGTGGGCAGTGGCAGGTGAAAGGGACAGGATATATAAATAAAAACACACACACGTGCACTTGGGCTAAGCCATGCTCATGGGCCAGGAACTCTCTGCCCACAGCCAGCCCTCCCTGGTGCTCCTGGTGCCCATGAGGGGCAGTGACCTGGCTCTTTGTGCAGTGCACTGACACCTCAGCAAACCCCTGATCAAAGGTTTATTCAAGGAGCAGCCCAGACCACTCCAGTTCCTTCTGTTATAAATACAGATTATAAAGTTGGCTTCTTGCAAATATCCAAATGAATGCTAAAATACATATATATATGTAAAATATTTTAATGTTTTAAAATAACTTTGCTTTTATTTCTGCTGTTAACAAAAACTTAGACATAGTAGCAGTAGCTAATATAGTTTAAAGTGAACTGGCTGTTAAATCAGGATAACATGCAGTAAACCTGTGATGATGACCCAGCTATTGATTTGCCAACAATCAGCACCTGCCATCTGAAGAAAGCATAGACCAAGGCCCAAACTAAAAGTAACAATAAAACCTCAACAAAAAACCACACATACTCTAAAAAAGCAAGCCCCAAAAAATGGCTATGCTAAACAGTTCCTAGAAAAATATAAATATGCATAATCGTCTATAAATATGCAACAAGCTGATATAAGAATTTAAAAAGAACCTCCAAAGACGACAAGTGGGCTCTCAGCTTTACCAGGACAAAAAAGTTCTCACTGAACTTTGGGTGGTTTGTCACACACAGTGGGTTGTGCTGGAGAACAGAACAGCACAGACTCCCTGAAGGATAAAAACCCCAGAGGTGATAAAGCCTTTTTCAGTGGAAAATAATCTTCAGGCCAGACCTCAACATCTCCGAGCAAAATGCTGGGAACTGCCTTCAGATGATTCTCGCTTTCAAAAACAAACAACTCGCCCACCTACAGCCAGGAATTGTGTTTGATGCCAGCCCTCTGAGTTCAGGGACACGCCAGATCCCTCGTACCGAGCAAGGAAACAGAGTCCCTTTGTGGAGCGACGAGTTCCTGGACTTTGTTCTTCAATCTGCGCCCCTCATGTGCTGCGAGATCAAAGCCATCTTTTATCCCGTGAGTTCACATTGGCCCACGACATCGCTGACACTCCTCAGACACAGTTTGGGGAGAGAAAATTGCATTTCCCTGGTTTGCCCCTCATAGTGCGGACATCAGGGCCATCTCCTGGCCACCGCGGGCACTGCCGGAACAGCAGAAAACTGAAAAAAAAAAGCTTTGGAATCGAAGGTGTGAAGCCTGTCAGGAATTATTTGCTCCCCCAATACCCGGAAAGATTAATAGAAGCCACAAGTCAGGATTTATCAGTGCTTCTCCAGAGTATTAAGGAAAAGTGTTATCAGCTTTGATCTAAGAGTTGTCTCTTGTATCGGATTTCTTTCTCCTCCCTCAAATATAATCCAAATAGATTTTTTTTTTTTTACAAGTGTGTTGCAAAACCAAAAATGCTTTCAAGTTAATTGGTCATACACTCCTTCTCAGGCTTAAATACTTTGTGTTTATATCCCATGGAAAAGCACTGCTGGGATCCAGAATTTCGTTGTAGCCCATGGCTCAATTTTATGGCTCAACCGCTTTCTCTGAAGCAAGCCCGGCCGAACCCAGCTGAGCCCATTCGAACTGAAATTCTGCTGAACTTGTGTTCCCTGATGTTCAAAGTGACAAGGACTCTGCTGAATTCCAGCACACGGGCAACAACAGCAGCAAAAGCTCCACGTGAAGTTAATCTGCCCCATTGGAAGCGGCCAACATGACTAAAGGCAAAGGCACTCTGGCAGTAGGTAGGCGATATTATATATTGTTTATTTATTGTTTATTTACTGTTTATTTATTGTTTATTTATTGTCAGGGACCCGAGCCGAGCTGCGCCCAACGCACCGAGCGGCACCGAGCTCAGCCGAACCGAGCCGAGCTCCGCCGAACCCATCGAACATAGACGAACCCAGCCGAACCAAGCCGAGATGGGCCGAACTCACGAGCTCAGCCGAACTCGGCCGAGTTCAGACGAACCGAGCCGAGCCGAAACGAACTCAGCCGGACCCAGCCGAGCCCAGCCGCACCACAGCGGGAACCCCTGAGGGGCCGAACCGCGGCGCCTGTGGGGCATGTCGGGACAGCGGTGCCCTCCTAGGGGCTAAGGCAGCGTCGGTGACAGTGACAGCGGCTGAAGGCACCGACGTTGCCGCTGCCGCCATTCTCCCCCTCCCGGCAGCGGGGGTGGCGCTGACATGGCGCTGGCGCGCGCGCGGAGCAGTCACGTGGCCCCGCCATCCCTCCTGCCCAACCTCTCGCGTGGGCCGGGAGGAGGCCCGGCCGATCCCGGCGTGCACCGCGCCTCCCCCCCCCCGCCCCCCCGCTGCCCGTCGCGCGGTCGGCCCGGGCCGCGCGCTGCCCGCGAGCCCCGCCATGGCCGCCGCCATCATGGCCGCGCCCTGAGGGCACCGACCGGCCCTGCCGCGCCGCCCGCCCGCCCCGCCCGCCTCCTTCCCGCCGCCTCCCGCCGCCAGCGCCGACATGGAGGCCGTGAACGCCTTCAACCAAGAGGTGAGAGCCGGCGGGCGGGCGGCCAAGCGCGGGCCGCGGCGCGGGGGGGGGGACACACGGCGGCCGCCATCGCGTCCCCCGGCTCCCCGCGCTTCCGGCCCGGCCCGGCCCCGCCGGCTGCGGCCTGCGCGGGGAGCGCCGGCCCGGGCCTGCCGCCGGGCGGAGAGCGGTGCTCCGGGGGAAAATGGAGGCCCGCGCGGCCGGGCCGTTCAGCGGCCGCTCCGCGAGGCCCCGCGCGGGCCGGGCCGGGCCTGTGCGGGGGGAGGCGCTGAGGGAACTTTGGGCCTCCCCGCCCGGCTCCGGCCTCTCGCCTCTGCCCTCGGTTTCCTCCTGGCAGCGCCGGAGAGCGGGCTGCCCGGCTCCCGGGCCGGATCCCTGTTGGCAGGGGCTCCCAGGCGGGCTCGCTGTCACGCGGCGCCCCCGGCCGTGTGTGTTGTTCGGGGGCTGGCTGGGGAAGCCGGGTCTCGGGATTTGGCGATTCCCGGGGCGAGAGAGCCGCGGTGCGGGGCGGCGGCACGGGCAGGGGCTGCAGGGGGAGGGGGCTCGTCCCTGGATGGGAACGGCGCCTGGGATGGGACTCAGGGAGCGATCCCAGTTCTGGTCGGAAGTCCTTTACTCGCCTTTCGTACTGCCCAGGATGTCCCGTCCTGTCTTCTGATATTTTTAATTTTTTTTTCCAATTTTTTTTTTTTTATTTCTTAGTCAGCCGAGAGGAGTTGGAAGTAAAGCGGACCGTGGTTGTTCTTTTGCATAATGTGTAGCAAGTCAGTTCAGCCTCTGCTGTATAAAGTTTTTGACACGTGACTTCGATATGATTATTAATTACTGTTAGTTGTATTTCTGCCCCAGTGGGACAGTGTGGCTTTGCAGACCCTCCGTGGACAGAAAATCACTTAAAGCTCAGGCAGAGCCTTTTCCCAGCTGGGCGTTGGAGGCTGGGTGGCTGTGCCTGCCTGTTGAGCAGAAACAGGAGAAATGGCAGCTGCTCCCGTGTGGTGTGTAAGGCTCAACTCCCTGCGAGGGTTTGTCATACACACACCTGAGAATGCCCTGTTCTGTACCAAAACTGCAAGTGCAAAGGGATAGCATGCAGCTCCTGTTAATGCTTTGTTTATTTGCCAGCGTTTTGGGGGTTTTGTGCAGCTCTGAACCAGTGGGATGGCAGGGTGCAAAGCCACCTTCCCCAGGAAATTCAAAAATGAACAGCACCCGTGTGCCCTTTTCAGTGTTGATGGGAAGAGGGAGCAGCAATATCCTCATTTACCTGCCTCAGTGTGTTCAGGGGTCCTGGCAGAGCACTGCTGCCTGACAGACCCGAATATTGCAGCATGTCAAACAATAACCCCAGTGCTTGAGCAGAAGTGGTGTTTGGGGATCCTGTGACTAATCCCTGCATGTTTGGATCTGTACCTCTTCCTCTCCCGTGTAGGGATAGAGGGATGGTGCTTTGCTTCAGTGCAGGTAGAAACACTGAGTGAAATCCTGGTGTGTGGCTGCTGGCAGAGCAAAGCACTGGGTTTTATCTGAGGGAGAGAACTGGGCTTGCTAAAATCCCTGTTCTGCACTCCTCTGTACGCCTGAGTGCTTCTGCAGAGCTGCTGGTGTGTGAAGCAGCACATGGATAACTTCAGGGGCTGTGTGCTTCCTGCCCTGTTCCCTCTCAGTGCTTGTGCTGGTGTGCAGGGCAGAAAGTCCAGCTCTCAGGCTGCTCCCTTCCCTTTTCTGCGTGAGCCACGTGGGCTGACAGAAATGTAGGGAGGGACAGATTTACGGGCAGGTGTTGTTCCTTGCTGGGCTCTCCCAGGACAGAGCAGTCCTACCCCGGGTCTGGGTGTTGTTCCCAGAGTGCTGGGAGCCCAGAGGCTGCTCAGCCTGGGAGGCTTTCCCAGCTCGCTGAGGAGTTAATTCTTTTATTGGGAGGGGAGCAGCTTCAGTGTGAGGATGGGGCAGCTACAGAACACCCTGCAGGCCTGGGATTGCTGCACTTGCTGTGCAGTGCCACTGCAGCCAGGGAATTGTGGTTTTACCGTGGCAGCCCCAGCTGCAGGTCGGTGCTGCACTTGCCATGTGTGCCAGAGGTGATTTCCTGCTGACTGGCCTTCCCTGGAGGTGGCACCTGCCAGCTCTTTGCCACTCTGCCTGAAGGAGGAGATGCCACTGACTCCATCAGGTGCTCCCATCCTTTGGGGTTTGGGGTGGGTTTGGTGTTGGCAGCAGTTTCTTGGCTGGTGGGAGCCCCAAGTTCAAAGCGTGGCTGCAAACCTGGTGTCCTGTACTCTGTGGGGTTGGTGTCCCCTCTTGGGCAGAAGGGCCTGGGGAGGGACAGAAGTGAGCTTGGCTCTGGCAAGGGGTGGGAACTCCTGGGTTGTGTAATTCCCTTATGCTGGATGGTGGTGCCATTCCCAATCCTGTTCTTTGGACCTGAATTTCAAATGCAGCTTTGCCAGTAAATGTCCTCTTCCAGGTCCTCGTGTTTCTGCAGGAGCAAGCAGGGCTTTGGTACTGGCTGCTTTTTTTTTAATCCAGCTGTGGCTTGGGCAGGTGCTGCCAGCTGAAGAGGTGGGATTTGACAGGTCTGTAAGTGCAGTGTGTTTTCTCTGAGGAGTTCACTTTCACGAGTTAGAATTCATGTGCTGTTAGGTGTATGTGTTATGTTACAGTAATGGTACAGTATAAATAAATCACAAAAGGTAACTGGGTAATGGGGCAGAACTTTTTATGGCTTTAAGGAAACAAGCACACACTTTCCTTAAAAAAAGAAAAAATTAAAAAACCACAACCCCAAAACACAAGCAAACAAAAAAAAAACCCACCAAACCCACACATCTGCCATGTAAATCCTTGGCATGTGTTAGTTCAGGGGATGTCTGTCCTTTTCTTTAATCTGGAAAACTTGAGGCATAGTTTACTGGTTATGAAAGTTAGAAATGAAGATTTTTTTATTTTTTTTTCACAATCTTGCTGCTGGAAGTAGAATAAGGTCAACTTTGCTGTTTTGTAATCTTTTATTTGTGTTGGGTAAGGCGTATCATTCCCTTAGTCCTGTGTCTCAGTAGTTAATGTGTACCCCTGGAACAATTGAGACCCCACCTCAATGTGCCTAGAGACAAACAGATAGGAGGAGGTCCTGGGGGCTGTTTAATTCCAGTTGGAGCTGCAGATTCCTTGCTGTTTGCCCATCCTTAGGGCACTGGACAGTTGGAGTTTGGATCCAGTGTGGCTCTTTGCTGCCAGTGGCAAGACTTCATTTTGCCCGTGCTGTGACAGCCTTCCCCTCCATCCTGAGGAGCTATAAATAGAGGTTAACAGGATATCCTTCCCACTGGTTCTGCAGCAGTTACTGGGCTCAGGATCCCCAGTGAGTCTCCATGTGCACAGAAAAGGAGAAGGACACAGCTGCCAGCATCTGGCTGGCGTCTCTTGCCTCTGCCCTGAGCTTGTTTCCAGGAATATTGGGAGCTGTCACATTCTGGTAGAGATTCCTGGTAAGAAAAGTAGTGGGACAAGCAGCTTTCCAGGAGATGTGCTGGACAAAAGAGGCCTGCACTGATCCCAAAGCTGCATTTCCAAAGCACATGAGTGGAAAACAAAACTCTATTCTGTGCACTTGCATGATGTCATTTTCATATGAGTATCTTTTGTGAAGATGTTTCTCCCCAGTGGTTCAGGATTTGTCAATGGTCTTCCTAGGCCACAGAAGTAGCTTGGTTGATGAAGTGCTATTGAGCTTGGGGGTCATACCTGGTCCAATTCAAATCTGACTTTATTTTCCAAAGAATGCAGCCTGACAGCTCTGGATTTTATGGTGATCTCTTACCTTCAGCAGCATCTACTACTTGCTGTGCTTCACAGCTGGTGGTCAGGCATTTAAAACTTGCATTGATCCCCTGAGATACAGCTTAGCAACAGATCCTTCTCCTTCCCTTAAGGAAGAACGGGGACCTGAAGAGGCAAGGAAGCAGTGACTTATAGGGGAAGGAAAATGTACAGAGCTGACAGAATTCCTTTCAGAGATCTGGTCACTGCATTAACAGTAAAGGTGTTTTGTTAACAAAACAGTGCAATATCTGTGCTCATTGGTGTGTCCTCCATGATCCCTTTGTTTCTGTACAGGAACAAGTGACTGCAGTTATGTCTGTAACTCACTGGGGGTTGGCAGGGCTGGGTGGTTTCTAAAAGCATTAATAAAATACATTCCAAAAGACAGTGAGTGGATATAGAGTAGTGCCTGTGCATGGAGCCTGCTTGGGGAAGTGTTGTTGGACACCTAAGGCGTGTTGGAATGGTTGAGGGCGTGTTAGACTGCTCTGGAAACTGGAGAAGGGGAGGTTGAATGAGGTGTCCTGACAATGACCTGTGTGCTTGATACCCACTAATCACTAACCACTGTCTGGTTCAGTAGCTCGTGCTCCTCTCTGTGCAGCTGCTGTGCTCTGGTGTTTGCTTAGTGAGTGTATAAAATGGGCTCGTAGCTCTTTATTTGTAAATAAAGACACCTTTTTGTGGCACAGGCACTTAAGCAAGAGGGAAAGCCAAGGAGGTCCATCCAAGTCCTAAAAGGTACTTTTGCTGTGTTACCTCACACTTAAACCAGACAGACTTAAGACCATGCCACAAGCTGGGTAAATTTTCAAGTAGCAGTTCTCCCCTTTACTTCAAAACCCCCTGGTTCTCAGGTTTCCATGTAAACTAAACCATCAAAGGGCATTAATTATAGAATGAGAGAAATTAATAATTTGCTGCTCAAAAGAGTGAGGAGTAAAGGCCATCAGCACCCTGTTCTTTGTGCCCTGACCTGCCCCTCTGCACCTGGGCTGGGGCAGGGGCACAGTGGGAACTGGGAGGTCTCTGTTCACTCCTGCCCCATGTTCTCTCTGGAGCTCCTGTACCTGACACCCAGTTTGCATTTGGGGACAGTCACTCTGTGCTTGGTCTCTCTCACAGTTCAATAGCATTTATTAGCCTGGAATTGAGCAGGTAACTTTCCTGCCTTTTGCATCCTTGGCTTTGTAGATGCTTCACCGTGTGCTTCCATCCTGCTGGGAGAAGCACCCAGAAATACTCTTAAATCCATATTTTGTATAGTGGCTTGAGTTTAGTACCCTTGAATACCTCTACTTCTTTTGTATCAACATCCTGTAAACATGCAGTTAGGGGCAGTAAAAGCAGAAAGTCATTTCTGGCAGGTCACAGCATTCCAGGCACAGGCTTCTGTTGTGAGGCAGGACTTTGGAAACTTCTCAAGCCATAAGTTCTCTTTGCCTCTGTTACATACATCACTTTTTTTTTTATGTAAATAGAGTGGGTTTTGTGTCCAGGTTGTTCCTTGAGTTCATCGTGGTGTCCTTTGGATATATTATTGTGAAACAGCCCTCTAAAAATAGTGCTTGGGTGACTTTTTTGTGTATTGGTTTGGGAAGTGTGTGTGAAAGAAGATCCAGGTCTAATTGAACGAATGCAACTGGAAGCACCTGGATGTCTTCTGAGCAGCTCCCCTTTCCAAGAGGGAGCAGCCATGAGGAACTAGGCAGGGAGCTAAATTTTAGCTGTACCCATCACTAAAACTTGGTGTTGACACATGGAACTGATACTAATTAAAAAAGTTACATAAAAATTGACTATAAATAGTTATTTGGTATTGTAAGATCTTAGGTAATTAAAAACAAAGGAGCAAAATTCTGAGGTGAAATTCCAAGAGATGGTTTGGGGGGGTGAAAAGAGCAAGGTAGGTAGATTGATTGATTGATTGATTCTCCCTGGCAGTTTATTTGTCCTTGGATGTTTATTTTCTTCTGTGTTTGCTCCAGTTGCAATGTCCTGCTTGGGATGCTTACTGGACACTTCTTTTTATTTTTTTGCTGCACTCGTTTCTTGTCACCTTGGACCCTGCTCTGAGCTCTTCCAGTTTCCTTGTGTTGCTGAAATACAAATGCCAAAGTGGTGCTTCCACACCAGCTCCTTTTTTCCTTTTCTTTGGGCCTGGGTCCTTTCCTGGAGAACCAGTTGCTTCCTCATGGGTAAAGGAGGGGATATGGAGTGCCTGTTGTAATGCTGTTTTTCTTCCTCCCCCACCTCAGTTTTTGAGCCTTCTGCTGGTTTGTTTGTGGATGTTGGGGTTTGGATATTTTTCCCCTCTTTTGTTACCTCTTAAAGCAGATTTTCCTGAGTTTTAATAATAGCACTGACTTTGTTCATCAAGAGTCTCTGCACTTATTGTAAAGCACTTAAGTCTAAATTGAAAACAAGATTTAAAAAAAAAAAAAAACCACATCAGCTCCCAGACCCCTTTTCCTTCTGTCCTTTATCTGGCAGTTTTTCTTTGTCCATACTGTGATTTCTCAGCAGGCAGCAGTGTTAGCTGAAGTCTCTCTTACAGCTGAAATGGCTGTAAAACCCCAACGTTCTGGCACAAGAACGTGCATTTTGTGGGGATGAATAATGAAAAGTCATGGTCTGGTGTTGGTGTTGGAGGAGGCATGTGGCTCCCACTGTCTGGAAGGACAGTTTTTCTTCTTTCCTATCTCCTGGAATAGAAATCAAATTAACAAAGTAAATACCTTGTTTCCTACTCTGGATGTTTTCTAGGTGTAAGGGTTCCTTTTATACAGCTGAGAGCCCTGTTGGCATTTCCCTTATCTTTGAGTATGTGGCCAATCTTTTTATCTCCCTCATTGATTTTTTTTCCTTAACTGAGACAATGGATAAATCTGTGTAAGTTGGTCACTTCACCAGTCTCTTGGAACTTTGAATTAATTAATAAAATAAGAGACAGAGTTTTAAATGACATCTTACTTTCCATTACACTGACAAATGAAGACACTTTGATTCCCTTACTTTGCTTTGTGGCAAATAATTGATGACAGTTTTTATTCGCATTCAAGGGCTCCATTTTTTCTTTATGATCAAGATGAAAATGAAGTTATATAATACAAACCATTTTTTTTCTGTGATGTGTGAGGAGTATTTCAAGGTAGAAACAGTTAATGTGTGTATGCTCAGCTTTCTGTGTCCAGTTCTCAGTTTCCCTCAGTTTCTGAAACGTGAAATCAAAGCTTATTTTCAGTTATGGCCAATGTCACCTATAAAGATAGCTTCTATATACTTGATATGAACCTCTATAAACTTCATATAATATCTGTAACTCCTGCAAACCTTCTCCTTGAGGAGTGAACTTTTCCCCTGGGAGCCATTTGGAGGGTAAGGCAGCCAAGTCTGCAGAGCAGTTGAAGCAGTTCTTTTTAGCAATAACCTGGTAAATGCTGATTTCTGTTGGGTTTGTGAGACATCCAGTTCTCCCAGGGCCACCAGCAGCGTGGCCATGCAGCGTGTGGGATGGCAGGAATCAAGTCACCCACCTGAAATGTTGTTTTCAATGAATAGCTGAACTTCAGAATACATTTTTAATGTTTGTTTTCTCTGTTTAGCTCTTCTCGCTGATGGAGATGAAACCTCCTATTTCCCGAGCAAAGATGATTCTCATCACAAAAGCTGCCATTAAAGCTATTAAGGTAAAGTACAACAAAGCAAAGATGAAACTGTAACAGCAGCAATGTCTTATTATTTCACTTGTAAGTAAATACTCAGGATTTCCCAATCTCAGCTTCGGGGATGGTTTATTCCAGTTTCTGTTAAGGCTGTTGTCTAGAAACAAGTGGGTGGTGAATATCATCCCTTGGTTTTGGACTAGGAGCAAAATGCCAGCTTGATTTTTTTTGAGTCGTTGCTTTTTCATGCTACACCCACTAGAGTGTTATGATTTTTGTGTGCTAAAACTAAATATTGCAGGATGCAACTGCACCTTAACATGTGAAACCAGTGTGGATTGCAGAGAAGTAAGTGCAGAAAGCTTTCACTGATACTTGGCAAGCTCCGTGCCTTGTGTGCACACTGACACACTTCTGACTTGGGTCTGGGCTTCCCCCATGGAACATTTTTCTCACTTTAGGAACATCCTCTGTTTTAGAATGTGGCTGCAACATTCTGTAGCCTTTCTGAAATGGTAGTAAGCACAAAGAGTTAAAATGCTTCTAAAATGATGTGCCACTGCTGAGGAGATGATAAATTAATGGCTGTATTTATTTTCCAGCTCTACAAGCATGTTGTCCAGATTGTAGAGAAGTTTATCAAAAAGGTAAAAAGTAAAAGAAATTTATTGATAAAGTTATCTGCATGCTTTGCTAGTTATTGCTAATAATGCTAGTAAATAACCAGAAAGGTTTCTGATACTTAGGGATTGAGGGAGGCAATTCTGGTTTGTTAGGGTATCACACAGTCTGTATAAGCTCCACGTTGTAGTTTTCCATAATACATTAAGGAGGGGAGGACAGAAGTAAACTGTGAGACTTCTCATCTTCCCTACACAGCACCTGGGGGGGAACCTGGCAGTGCTGAGCTTCAGATTAATTGTCACTAAGACAATAGGTGTTTCAGAGAAGGCAGTGTTCATGCTTGCCTGGGCTTGGCGAGCAGGGGCTGGAATGCAGAGCTGTGTTTGAGCCCCAGAGCAGGTTTGCTGTGAGGCTCTGAGGGGGACCTGACACAGAATCCCTGTGCTGTTTGCAGTGCAAGCCCGAGTACAAAGTGCCCGGCCTGTACGTCATCGACTCCATCGTTCGGCAGTCTCGGCACCAGTTCGGAACGGACAAGGATGTCTTTGGGCCAAGGTTCTCTAAGAACATTACTGCCACATTCCAGTATTTGTACCTGTGTCCATCTGAAGACAAGGTAGGACGAGCACTTCAGGTACTGCTGTGCATTGATGGGGTGCTGCCTTGGTGCTGGCGCTCCTGTGGCAGTGATCTGGGGGTTCTCTCTGACCATAGTGGTGACTGATGCTGAGAAGGATTATCAAAGGTGACAGTTAAATGCAAATTCAGGTTAAAAAATGTATTTTGCCCCACCTCATCAGTTTCATCTTGCCTATGCAGGCACTTCAGCAGTGTGCGTTACTGTGGCAAAAGTTCTTCTAGAGGCTCCCTCAGAACTTCCTTTGGAAGGCAGTGTCTGCCACAAGAAGAAAGCTTTGCTTTTGTAGGCAGAGACTGTTCTGCTCAGAAATGTTTTCTAAGAAAATGATCATGTTGATTTCTTCAGTCTTTTTCAGTCCCATACTTGAGTTTTGTTTGTGCTCTCCGCTGTCAGGGCTGGTCTAAGGCCTCATTTTTCTTAGTTCTGCTGTACTTTTTAGTAGAACAGAGGCTCAGAAAGTGGTGTGAATTCCTGATGGTCCCGAGAGGATGTTTTTTGTGACCTCTGTCAGAACAATTTTGAGACTCCCAAGATCAGTGTGTTTTAGAAGCTGCCAGCTGGTTTCCAGAAAATCACCTACCCCCTTTCTCTTTGTCAGAGTGAAATACTCATTTTCTACCTGACTTCCTCAACTCTGTAGATTTTTGAAAGGCTTGGATGCTCTGTAGTTTCCTAATGTGGAACATTTAGACCTGGGTTGATAGCCTGTGAAACAGAGCAGTCCCTTCTCCTTTCTGTTTCATTTTGTTCATCTGAGAGAATGAGACTGAACATCTCCTTCATGGAACTACTTGATATAGGGAATAATATGTAAAACATCCTTGCATTAATGAATTTCTAGTTCCAAAACAAAACCACAAAAACCCTGATCTGCAGATACACAACAACTGTGGGTGATGTCTGAAGAGGATAATGCTGCCTTCTTTTTTTTTTTAAACAACCTTTCTGTAAAATTATTATGTGACTCAAAATTAGAGTATAACATTTGCCCTTTTTTTTGGCCTTTGTATAATTTTCAAGTTTTCTGGAGAGGTAGAATACCCAAAGCAAAAAACAAAAGCTGCTGTTTTAAAGTTAACTGTTTTTGAGACCAAAATGTTCCTTAAAAATAGACATTTCAGGTTTCTTTGTAATTGATGCTATTTTAGCAAACATTTGGTAAAATTCTTTAATCACTTGGTTAGAGGTGGATTTACATGGGTGTATATAACTGAGTCACAGTGAAAGAACAGAATCAATTCATTTGAACTAAAGGTACTTTAAAGCTTATATGTGGCAAGTGAATGACTAAGTCTGCAGAAAGGACAGCAATACAACGTGTGTTCTTCCTTCTACCTGCTGCTAGCAGCACAACTGCCGAGACATTTTTGTTTGAATGCTGGGCTAAAGAAGGAAAGGCAAATTTCCAGCTTGTTCCTGGAAGCTGCATTGTTCTTCGTGTCAAAAAAAAAAAAAAAAAGAAAAAGAAATGAGCTTAAAATAACAGCTGACAATCAGAGATTCTAAATTAATCCTTCTGCAGCGATCAGTGAGGATGTTTCCCACTTGCTTTCCTCATCTTTTGGATAAATAATGGAGATGCAGTTTCTGGTCTCAACACAGAATTGGCTGGGGTAGGAATATTACCAGGCAAGGAATCCTCAATCTGACTTCAGAGTGTTGTGGTAGCATTTTCTGGTCTAACTGCCCCTCTCTTCATGAAGGCTTTCCAGCTCACCTTCCTTTTCTCTTTTTGGTCACATGGATTGATGGTTTCATCCCTTTGTGGCCCACCTGAAATATTGTCCTGGATTGTACATCACACCTGGATTTCTGACTGGCCAGAGGAGTTTTAGGGAAATGTCACAGATTGCTTTGACAGTAAAATAAGTCGGCAGTTTTTATCTTTGCCAGTTCAAAGGTGTTGCTGCTCTCTGTCACGACACAGGGTTTGTTAAGGTGGTGTGATTATGCTGTTCAAACCTTCTTTGTGTACAGAAGATAAAATGGTGACCTAAGAAAGCTGGTGTTTCCTTTTGTTTCCACAGAGTAAAATAGTTCGTGTCCTGAACCTCTGGCAGAAAAATGGAGTGTTTAAAATTGAAATAATTCAGCCTCTCTTGGATATGGCAGCAGGAACCAGTGCCACTGCACCCATGGCAGAGAATGCTACCAACAATGAAGGTAGGAATGACACTTTAACTTCTGCTCTCAAAGGGCAAATGGCAACAGCTTGTTTGCTTTCAGCACAAAGGGCCTGCTCTTAGTTCCAGCAATCACGTAGCAATAGAGTCAGCCTTGTCACAATGAGCAGCCAAACTCATTTTAAACAAGTGCTGATACTGTACCTCAGAAATGATCAGCATGTGAATATTGACTTGGGAAATAACATTAAACATTTATCATGTATAGATGCACGTGTACATATATATGTGCACGCTTAGAGGTGGCTTCAGTGTGCCCTCTTAAACAGATACTATGTTTTCTTTTGCTCTGAAATATTTTTATGTGATTTCTCAATTTTATAATTCTGATGTCATTTTTTAATGCCAGAATCCAGGTAAGTAAGTGAGATCTTAGATGTTAAAGAGCTTCATCTTCCTTGGAGTCAGCTTGGCAGCCAAAAGCAGCAGCTGTCAGTGTCTCAGTGTGCAGCCCTGAAAGTCTTGGCCTGGTGTTTCTCATCCAGATTCTCCAAGAGAACATTTGTGCCTGGGATTTTGCACGGGCTGCTGGCTGGGAAGCACCGACCTGCAGAGCACAGCAGTGCCAGCCTGCCCACAGTGCCTGCACTGACCTATTTAGTGCCCCAGCAAAGCTGGGAGTGAGGTTACAGGGAATATGCATTCCACAATCCCTTCTTTCTCCGCAGAGCTGCTTTTTGGCTCTGTGCTCCGTGTTTCACACTGAGCTTTGGTAGCCTCCTTGTTTGCCGTGCTCATGGAGTAGGACTGGGAAAATGGAATGGAGGGAGTGAGGTGTGGTGAGAGACAGCAAAACAGTGAAACCACCTCCAGCTGTGTGCAGGGAAGTGTATCCCATTAAAGGTTTTATAAACGTGCCAGGGCCAGGGAATGCCTTGGCATCTGAGCCCGGGGACAGAGTGGTGGCTGTACAACTGAATTTTGGGGCAGGTGAGGGACACTGCCTGTCTAGCTCTATCTGTCCTCATTAGTGGTGAACAGGTTGGCTGCCTTCTGCAAAGATTCTCAGTGAGGTTATTCAGATGCACCAGAGGGGGTTATTTGGCACTGCAATAAATACGCTAATGAATAATAATAAATAAATAATAATAAAGACAGAGAGAAATGCAAATTTTCTCCCTTGAGCAAGCAGATATCCTTCTGAACGTGTACAGGAAGTAATTTGGGAGTTACTTTATATTTAAAAACAACACATACCTTTTTGCTTTAGTTTTATGTTGCATTTCACTTCTGGGAAAGTAGTATTCAACACATTTGCCTGTGCATGCTGCCTGTCAACACTGGAGTTATTTGAAGTGCAAACAGAGGAATGGAGTTGCTATTGCAAGGCAAACATGTTTGCTTAGTGTTTCAAACTAAATATATCTGTCTGTGAAGGTTTTTTTAACTCACTCCTTGTACAGCTTTATTACGTCCATTAAAACAGCTGAAGAATAGCTACTCACAGTATGTAGGAATTGATGGGATTATTGCTAATTTACTTGGTACTGGCAAGATGTTTACTGAAAAGGTGTTGGTGATGTAAGGCAAAGAGAATGGGAGCACTAATAGCATGTCTTAAATTGTGATGTCAGTTTCAGCAAAGCTTAGTGGAAATGGGAGTCTTTTCCTGAAAAATGAGTAAATATCATTTTCGTGGTGGGAGGATTTATCCATCAGCTGCAGGTGTGACTTGTACATGTGCAGAAGGAACATGTGAACAAACTTTATCAAAGAAAACTGCCTGGGAAGTAATCCTTAAAGACCTTTAATTATTGCCAGACTTCTCTGCAAAAGTTCAGTAACTGCTGGAAAATACTGAGAGAAAGTCAGCTGCTCTTCCAGTGAGCCATGAGATGGTTGATTTGGGTCATTCGTCCAAAAGGATGAGCCCAGGTCTGTGGAAGCAGAACCACCACATTCAGGGTATTGAGACTCATTGCCTAATGCCATTTGAGTGAGAGCTTTTCTAAACCTGCACAGCAACAAACGTGGAGCTGGGACCTAAAATTCCATGTGGGCCCAGCTTTTCTGCCTTGGTGCATCCCAGGTGCAGGTGTGAGCAGTGCCCAGAGCAGTTCATGGCAGAATGAGCAGAATATGCAGCTGGGGGGGTGGTGTAAATGGGCCCTTTGGGGTTCAGCAGGGGGTTGTGGGCAGACACTGGCTGTGTGGGGAGCAGGAGGAACGCTGTGGAGTCACACAGCCCTTCCTGTGATGCTGCAAACCCTCAGGTTCGCCGCCCCCTCCGGCCAAGGTTCCCTCGGAGCCCCCGCAGGTGACTGCCAACTCGGTGCCCGCCGTGCCACAGCTGCCCAGCTCCGATGCCTTCGCAGCTGTAGCCCAGTTGTTCCAGACAACACAAGGACAACAGGTAAGCTGCTCACTCATTCCCCTCAGCTTCAGTTTCTGCCTGAAACGAGGGGGGAAATGGTGGAATTGATAGCCTGGGTTTGAAGCAGGAGAGCTTCCCAAAGGTCTTCAGTGGAAAACTTGCAGGAATCAAAGTATTTAAAGTCTTCCATCCAATAATTGTGATATTTGGTGATACCCAGTTTTATGTTCCTAAATAATTAGTTACGAATTGATGCAGTAACAGGGTTTCCAGAACAGGTGGAGCATCTCAAAGAAAATCAGGAATGCTACTGTTCAGTCCATTTAAATGTTGGCTGTGTTGAAGGGCCTGAACACTGCAATGTTGGGATCTACTGAATTTTGCCACCCAAGTATTTAAAAAGGGACTCCTGGTCTTACTGTAAATGCTCCACAGTTCAGTCAGGTTGTTGGTGTGTTTGTCCCCTGTCACAGTCTGCATTGACAAAGTTTATATCCTACAACTCTTTCAATACTTGGTGTTTATATGAGAGCATACACTTAATACAGTCTTACGTTTCTGTAGCTCCAGCAAATCCTGCAGACCTTCCAACAGCCTCAGAAGCCCCAGTCACCGGTCATAGACAACACTGTGATGGCTCAGGTTCAAGCTATTACTGCTCAGCTGAAAACCACAGCAGCACAGCCCCCAGAGCAGAAAGCTGCTTTCACAGCACCTGAGCAGAAAACATCATTTGACAAAGTAAGTCTTGGTTTGCATTTTCTGAAGCTGAAGAAAACTGGTTTTGAAATATAGATTTCTATTTTTCCCCAGTTCTAGTTTCATCTTTCGTTTCAGAGCTTACATATGTTGTAAGAATGTTACAGTAAAGATATTTTGGCTGCCAGTTGGGTAAGATGTAGAAAAAATAGTTGTCCCAATGTGATTTCTTTCAGAAGCTGCTAGATCGGTTTGACTATGATGATGAACCAGAAGCAGTGGAAGATTCAAAGAAGGAAGATTCAGCTCCTTCCCCTTCAGTATCTCAGCCGGCTTTGTAAGTTCTGTGTCATAATAAAGCTAAGAAATCTTTGTCCTAAAACATTTTTAGCTTAGAAAGTAGATGAAAATTCCAAGTTAGTTCAATGTTTAACTGCTACAGTCCAAATTTAAAACACTTAACAGTTTTTGGTGGGGTGATTTTTGTGTCTCCTTACTTTGGTGATCTGGTGTAGATCTATGTTGCCTTGTTGATGGAGGACTGTGTTCTGTAGAGAAGAGTTCAGTTCTGGTTGCAAGATGAGTTCCATGTTTTTACAGTACAACTGAGGGTGTCAGGGCATCATTGGATCAGCTGGATTGCTTTACCGCCTGAGGGAAAGCTGCTGTTCCAAACGTTGTGATACTTTTAAGTATTCAAGAAATGAAAATTGGCTTTACAGTTTTACATTGGCAAACGTTCCATCCCCTCGCAAGCAAGCTCAGGCTCCTGTTTCCCTTTTGCTGTGCATTATGATGAAGTCTGGAATGACATGACCACATCCCAGTTTTTTCCACAGGACCTCTCTCTCATTCAGTGCACAGGCTGGATGGTGCTCAATGCCGGGGTTAGTCCATATTTCTTTTTTCCCTGCTTCAGTACGTGGCCCCATGTCTTACTCTCTGTATCTGCATCTAAACCCTGCTCTCAAAACCAGAACCACTAACTCTGTCATCAGCTTTCTGACTGTGTCTCTCACCTCGAGCACTTTATGTCCACGAGTAGTAGTTGATGTAAGTCCTTTGAGGGAAATGGCTAGGATTTGCCTTAGAATGCAGATGGAGCTCTGGAGTACAGAAAGATGAGGTACATCAAACATAGGCACCACTTGTGTCTGCCCAGCTGGAGGCTTCTTGTGGGCATGTTTATG
Organism: Phylloscopus whistleri; assembly: GCA_017589585.1. Taxonomy (NCBI): domain Eukaryota; kingdom Metazoa; phylum Chordata; class Aves; order Passeriformes; family Phylloscopidae; genus Phylloscopus; species Phylloscopus whistleri. The sequence goes on from JADMLD010001382.1 coordinate 196,363, forward strand.
TTCTGTTGGTAGTGCTTCAGGGCCTCTGTCCTTAGTGCCTCACAGCTGTGCCAGGTGTCCCTGAGGGTGGCATTCCAGTGTTCCCAGTCTGGACATGCAAGCTCAGTAATTCTCTCTATAAAATACTCATCCGTCCAGAATCTTCTCAGGATTCTTCAGAATTCTCAGTGTCTTCAGACACTGCCAAGTGCTATTTCTCATCACCATCAAATTCCTTTATCCCCCTGAAATCCTGCTGAGTTTCTTGCACAGGCTGCATCCTGCAAGCAGGTCCTGTTACCTGCACAGACCTCCAGAATTCCCTGAGCACTGTCCATTCTGTGTGTTGAATCAGGAAGCGATGGGCATCACTGTAATCCTTGTGTGATACACACCCCCTTCTCCTCTGCCCTGTTTCCTCCCAAACCAAAGTGTTTTCTTACAGCAAAAGTACAGCCAGTTTCTTTTCCTTGAGGAGAAAAGCATTGCTTCTTTTGTTCCCAGAAGAGGAGCTGCAGAGGAAGAGAATTAGCCCAAGGAAGAAAACCTTCCTGAAATGTTTCTGTAGGCTGAGATCTTTAGAAAGCTTGTATAAGTACAGGGGTGAGAGAGGCTCTAATCTTTGTGTAGCATTTCTTTAAATGTGAAAGGACTGCTCTTAGAGTGGAGGAAGGATCAGGAAGCCACTCTTTCTTCCTTTTCTTTTTTTGTTGGAAACGGGATCATAGTAACAATAATTGTTCTGTCTAAAATAACAGCAAGAATGTGTAAATGTGCATAGAAATCTGTAAAATAAAGACAAATCTGTGCATCTACTGACTTGTCTCACCAAAATTTTCCTGGTTTTAGTGGGTTTCCAGGAGAAGGCATGCAACAGCCAGTATTTCCTCAGCTCCCAAACATGGATCCTTTTCAGCAGCGGATGATGGGAATGCAGCAGGATCCAATGAGGCACCAGGTAATCCCAGGCTTTTCCCTTGTCCCCCTGTTGTGTTTTCCACCCTTTGCTGTTTTCTTTTGTGCAGAAGGAAGTGATTTTCCTGTTGGTGAAGAGTGAATGTGGCTTAGCCCTGTGTCTTCCCAAAGAAATGTCTTTTTGGTGTCTCTCCTAGTCAGGCTTTGAGGAACAAGATTGTTACTTCTACACCCAAATGCTTGGCCTGCTTCATCTTTCCCCCAAAATCTTTCTTTTGTTGTGACTTTTGAGCAGACATAGAACTTTACTTGAGCCTGCTGGGAAAGCAAATGTAATTCCTTCTCCTAGCTGGAATTCTGTGTTTTTTCCTTCTCCCAAGGTGCCACTTCCTCCGAATGGGCAAATGCCAGGCTTTGGTCTCCTGCCTACCCCCCAGTTCCCACCCATGGCTCAGCCAGTGATGCCTCCAGCAGCACCAGTGCAGCCAACTTTCCAGTCTCCCTTCCCAGTGCAGGCTGAACCACACCTGCAGAAACCCCACCAGCAGGTGAGCAGCCCTTGCAGTGAACAGACTGACTTAAATGCTCTCATACGTGTCTCTCCCACATGTGTGTGGATTGTCGTGGAGCAGAAATGTCGGGATGACCAGGACACAGCTGGCTCTGCTGGGAGACAGTTGGAGAGCTCCAGGATTTAACTCTTTCCTGTCTCCAGCGTACTTCAGGCTTAAAGTAGTTTCTTACAACATCTTGGAGAAAAGTTGCAGCAGATCTCACTTTGCCCGAGATTTTGATGATGGAGCAGGATTCGCTGACTGATCTTAAGGAATAAAATCATATTCTGTGGAGGTGCAGGTGGTGCTGAAATGGGGTAAAATGTGGAAAATCAGTAATTTGCAAATTGAAAATGGGAATTGTGTAAATTATTTCTATGTTGTCTTTTCAGTGGCTGTATTAAGTACATGCATTGCTGGATCCTCTCCCTGCTAGTAACCACAGAGTGAAGTTTTTGAGTCACATTACCCTTTAATTTCACATATTTGAATATTCAGTGTCCTTTCAGTGCTGTTCATTTAATCTGAGCATAAAAAGAAATAAAATGCTTGTGCTGCTCACCCGTAACACCTGTCCACTTCACGTTTTAGGATATGGAAGTGGAACAGCCACCCATTCAGGAGGGAAAACGCCATGTTTCTGACAGTAGGAAATCAAGATCTAGATCTGCATCAAGGTAAATGAGTGGAAGTTCTATTAGTGCAGGAATGAAAAGCAGATTAGCAACTCTAAGATACATGAACCTCTAAAGTCATCTCCCTTCTAGGGAAAATATGTATCTGCAGTTCTCTCTCATTGGGAGAGAGCAACTTCCATGTCAGTCCAGAGCAAATTCTAGGGAGGCAGAATGTGATAGTTTAATTGTGCCCGTGCTCTAAAAACACTTTTCTTACAAAAACATTTGTGGTCTGTGACTTTGTGTGTGACATCCCAGCCGTCCATTTAGTTGCAGGTCATCTTGTTCACCAGGTTCCACATGATTTCTCTGAAGGCTTGCAAGGTCTTCCACACCTTGAGTGGTTTATAGCTTGAATATGGTGTAAAATAAAATTTCAGTGGCAGGATTTATTTATAATCTTTTTTTAGCCATGTCTTTGTAAAAGCAATAAACATGCACCTCGTTGATGCAGGTGTAGCTTTTCTTGTGTTGAAGTGGACACGGTTTTGATGGTCAGCTTCAAGACAAAATTAGTATATGACGAGGAAGTAATCAGAAAGTAATCAGCTGTGCAGTAATTTATTGTGGTTCTAAATGCCTGTGAATGAACTTGGATTGATATTAGGAAAAAGATTTTCACAGAAAAGGTGATAAAGTACTGAATGGCCTGCCTGGAGGTGGTGGAGTCACCATCCGTGATGTGTTTAAAAAAGACTGGATGGTGGTTTAGTTGAGGTGTTAGGGCGTGGGTTGGACTCGATGGTCTGGAAGGTGAATTCTGTGATATATTTATTCCCTTACTGGTGAACTCTCTGGGTACTTAAGCCCTTTGCTGAGGCCGTGTGTCAGCGTGGGGTGCCCAGCACTGAGCACACGTGGCTCTGCTCCCCGCAGGTCCCCCAAGAGGAGACGCTCGCGGTCGGGCTCGCGCTCGCGGCGCTCGCGGCACCGGCGCTCCCGCTCGCGCTCCCGGGAGCGGCGCCGGCACTCGCCCAAGTCCCGCTCGCAGGAGCGGCGCGAGCGCGAGCGGGACAGGGAGCGCCGCACCAAGGGGCTGCCCCAGATCAAGGCAGAGACCGTCAGTGGTGAGTGCCTTCTCTTCCTTCTCTTCTCTGCACCTTCAGCAGTGCCGTTTGCTGGCGGGGTGGTGTCAGAGTTTTTGTGAGCCTTGGGTTTAATGCTGCTTCTCGTGGTTGCCGAGGCTCGTCCAGACGGAACAAAAATTAACTGCCTCGTGATTCCTGGTGGGAGCTTCACCACACTTCCCTGTGCTTTGCTCATAGCAGACAGTTTAGTATTTCTGGAGTATCTCCAAGTTAGAAATATGCTGGCTGTAAAATGAGAAAAGGAAGAGCTGAAACCCCATGGTTTTCTTTTCCTTCCTTTGAGATATATAAGATAAAGCAGACTGAACAAGGAGAATTGGAGTTAGTTGTAAATTATTACAATTTTTCTAAGTATTCAGTCTTGTGTGTCTCTCCAACCTGAAGGGGAGCTTTGACCTGAAAAACACACAGGCTAATGTTTGGATTTCTGATATAATCCTGGCTTTGCCAGTGTTTATAGAGCAAACATAATAGTTGTCTTCTGAATATTCCTTGGGAGTGTGGAATCTTCTCTGGGGTCATCAAGTAAAATAAAAACATTCTTTCTTATGTAAGAGGGACAAAAACCTGAGGTGTTTTAAGAGCCAAGACCTGGTGAGTGAGAGTCCCAAGGGTGTAAAGGCCTGCAGAGCCCTGTAGCTGTTCAGTGGAAGCTCCCTGGCAGTGCTGTGAGGTGTGCTGCTGCCCACACCTTTCCCAGGTTCTGTCACATTGACCGTCAAAGTTTGTAGTTCTGTGTCTCTCAGGTGGAAAACCTGGATGAGTATTCAATGTTGCTGCAGTACTCTGCAGCCTGGGGGATACCTTGAGCTCCTTTCCTGGTAAATTCCCTGGATTCAGCATGGGATAAGTGTTCATGTGTCCTGTAAGGAGCTTGTGTCAGTAATGGCTCTGCCCACCTGTGCTAACTCTTGGTTGTAGTTTGCAGTACCACGCTCTGGGTAGGACAGCTCGACAAAAGGACAACTCAGCAGGATGTGGGAAGCCTCTTGGAGGAGTTTGGCCCCATTGAGTCGATCAATGTGAGTAGAAGGGGTGCAGGACATCTCTCCAGGCTGCTCTGAGGCAGAGTTATTTCTGATCCATTCCAAGGAGCTGGCCTCTCATTTCCTATATGTTATGTTTTCAGTGTGTGCACTCAATTCACGTGTCTGACTTGTACACAAACAAGAAGGGAGCTGCTTTGGTTTCCTGCAGTGTTTAAAAATGCTCGTGGGGTAACACAGAAGATTATCCCATTTTCATAAAAATCCTGCTTTCTCTGCAGGGTGATGGCTGCAGAATTACATCCCGTGCTTCTGAGTTCCTTGGCTGCTTCATTCTGTTTGATTATAGGAGTGTGGACTCACAAGCTGGTGTTCTTGTTGCTCTGCTGTCATTTTAGCCATAAACATGGAGAACTATTATTTTATTTTGCTGTATATAAGGATATTTTATATATAAATTACAGCTGTTCTGATAACTTCAAAGATTTCATTCATTCAAAAAAAACAAAAAAAGTGACAAATTTTCTTCCTATTCCCAGATTTTGTAAAAGAGCATGGGAGTTTTTTTCCTCAAATTCAGTACAAATGATGTCCCAGCTTGCTGTAACTGAGCATTTGTGTGTTGTTCACTGTTTGTTACCTGCAAAGTGACCTTTTTCCCTTAAACCCCCCAGATGATACCGCCCAGAGGATGTGCCTACATTGTCATGGTGCACAGACAAGATGCCAACAGAGCCCTCCAGAAACTGAGCCGAGGCAACTTCAAAGTCAACCAGAAATCCATCAAGGTACTGCTTGGAAAACGTCAGGCTTTCCAAAGCTGCTGTAATTACTGTCATCCTGTCTCACTGTGCTGGGGTATTTCAGACTTCTTTGTGTTCTGGAGATGAAACTCTGTAAAATTCTGAAAAAATACACAAGTGAACGGGGTTTTGAGAATTCTTGTTCCTGGTCCATAGTGGGATTAATAGAACCTTGTATCAGTTTCCTTGAAAGATTGCCAATAATTATCTGTTTAATCAACAGAAATGGTGTCCTTTTGCTCATTACAGGGGACTGGTGCTGTGTTTCTTGTTAGCAGTTGTCTCCTAACAGTTTCATTACATATAATAATCCTACAAAGAGTACTAATAAATAAGGAAATATGCATTCATTTGTGAAGTTCTTCCTTCTGTAGAATGTCAAATTATTGTGACACTGTCCTCCAAGGGGAAATGGGACTAATCTTAGTGGCTGGGGATCATCAGAAGCAGCTGACTTTATACATTTTTGCAAACAGTGTGCAAGAGTCAAGCCAAGAATAGGAACTAAGTCTGCTTTAAAAAAAAACTTAGTTCAGAGTTTTGTTTCACTTACACTTTTTAGTTTTCAGCCTCAAGTGCTGTTTTGTGAGAATGAAATATTAAATCCATTAAAATGGAAATGTTTTGCTGATCACTTGTATTCCCTCCCCCAAGATTGCCTGGGCTCTGAATAAAGGAATAAAGCCAGACTACAAGCAGTATTGGGATGTAGAACTGGGTGTGACTTACATACCATGGGACAAAGTCAAACCTGAAGATCTTGAAAGTTTCTGTGAAGGAGGAATGCTGGACAACGAGACCCTTAGTCCAGGTACAGTGTTAGTGCATGTTTAGTTATTGAACCTTTATTTCAGGGTCTGGCCATTCTGTCCAGTTAGCTGGTGATTATTGTATGTGTGTTCTAATTGTAGCATCTGTTCATGCTGAACACCCAAAAATCAGTCATGTGTTTTAAACAAAAATGTAATGAATCAGGAACCATAATGTCATGTGTTCCAGTCTTCTCAGTGCTTTTCTCTTTCCCAAAGTGCCCCCTCACTGATCCCTCTTTGTGCTTAGCTGGCTTTTCCCAGGAAGTTCTGACAGACAACAGGAGCTCTTTCTTCCATAAATTAAGCTTAAAGCTATGTTTTGCATTTTTCTTATTTTGCTGCAATTGTGTACAGTTGTATTCTTCTTTTCCTTGTTTTAGGCTTGAAGATGTTGGGTTTTTTAGAAATGAGTTCTCAAATTAGTGACAAAGCTGCTGCCTTCTTGCCTGAGAGCAATAGAATGAACCTGTTGAAAGCTTGTCCCAAAAAGCCTTACAGTTTTTGTCACAGATAATGTAACAGAACCCTGGGTGTGTATAAACACTGCCAGTGCAAAGGATTGTTAAATGACCACTGAAAGGAACAAGTTTATTTGTTGTTTCAGTGTTTGCTGTGTATAAATGAATTTGGAATTTTTATTGTCAGAAATAGTATAAGTGCTTCTTAGCTCTGTGCTGCTTATTGTCTGAGTATTGTCAATTAGATCATTTCTGTAAACATGACTAAGGCTGTTTCACATGGCACTGCTTGTCTGATCCGTGTCTGTTGGGATTCTGTTTTGGACAGAGTGGAAGGGAATTCCCAAGAAGTCTGAAAATGAAGTGGCTCAGAATGGAGGTGCAGAAGCTGCACACAATGAACCAGTGTCACCTATTCCCAAAGCTTTACCTGTCCCAATTCCTGTTCCCATGCCTGCACCAATAACAGTACCTCCTCCACAGGTGAGAGTTGTTCCACAGAAATAAACAAAAACTCCCTTTAAATAATAATTCAGGGAGGGAGGGAATGCCATGAATGGTAACACTGTTCTCTCAGTCACAGAGAAATTACTGCAGTAGAATCTTGGTTACAGAAGGGCTGAATTGCATCTTCAGGTTTTGTGGTTGGCTTTTTTGTTATTTATTAATTAATATTTTGTTATTTATTTATTTATAATTTTTTATTTATTAATTAATTTATTTATTATTATTAATTATTATCCTTTAAAAGCTTAAAAGCTTTTCTTATTGACAGATACTCCCCTACTTTTATGTCAGTGTTAAAATAGTAGAGTCCCTTAAATCAGCTAACTTAAATTCAGAGCTTGATATAAATCAGAAATAAAGAAAAAGGAAACAGCAGTTACTCTAATGTGCAAACTCAGGTAGTGAGAAAGAGATGAGCAGAGGTTTTTAATTGCTCTGAAGTTGTGAGCATTCCAGTGGATCCTGTCTGGAAATCATCATGCTGGGTGGAAATGAATCCCAGGTACTGTGTGAGGGGTATGTGGAGGTGAGTTACCAACATGCATTAGTACTCATTTAGCACAGAGGAAAGTTTTCCTCCAATTACAAAGGCAGACAGGACTGGTGTTGGTATTTTCAGTGCTGGGAGTTCCTGGAGTGCTCCTGGATCTTTTGTGCAGGTCCTTCCTTGTTGCAGAGGGGTTTGAGGTCGCTGAGATGGATCTGGACAGAGATCCCCTGTGGGACAGAGAATCGTTGGGGCACTCTTGGGGTAACCCATCTTTCCCTTCCATCTTCCTAGGTTCCCCCCCATCCATCAGGGCCTCCCGTGGTTGGTGCACTCCAGCCCCCTGCTTTCACAGCACCTTTAGGAATCCCCCCTCCTGGATTTGCCCCCGGGGTGCCGCCGCCGCCACCGCCTCCGTTCCTCCGGCCCGGCTTCAACCCGCTGCATTTACCTCCAGGTTTGTGGGGTGTGCCAGCCCGGGCCCTGCTGGGCCCACAGCTGCACTGGCTGCATGGGCAGGGGTTGTGCCAGGGGGGCACTCAGGGCTCTCTGTGCTTTTTGTAGGATTCCTTCCTCCCGGGCCACCACCTCCCATAACTCCTCCGGTCTCTGTCCCGCACACTCCAGCAGTGAACATCCCAAACTGTAAGTGCTGGGCCCTGTGGAAGGTGGGGGTCCTGCAGGAATTGCTGGCTGGTGTTCAATGTGTCCTTGCCTTGTTCCTCAGCTACAGCAACTGGTGGGAATGAGGACACTACAAAGGAGTCGTCTGTAGGAAATCCCATCCCAACAGTAGTTTCTGGAGGCAGAGGGAATGCTGAAAGTACTGACACTTCCAAAATCTATGGCACTGTTCCACCTCCTGTAGCACCTACCAATGTCCCTGCTCCTGTCACACAGGCTGTTCCACTCCTTGGTAAGTTCCCTCTTGGGTAAGTTCTGCACTTCATTGTTCCCTGCTTTTAAAATAAGACCATTTCGATTTGGCTACTGACTTAGAGTCCAGGGGAAAGGGAAGCACATTTTTCAAATTTCTGTCCTACTGTGGGCTTTGAAATCAATTTTAGAGGCTTAAATTTCTTCTTAACAGAAAAAACAGTCAATATATTTTGCTACTGAAGATCTGTTTTCTGAAGAATCAAAGCCATGAGGTGTAAGTTACAAATTCAAATGCTGTCCATTTTTAACAAGGGAATGTTTATACAGTGTAGAAAATGAACTTACAGCAACACATATGTAGGACACAAAAACCAGATTTTAGACTCAACAATTACATACATAATGTGCAGAGAAATTATTTTTAGTGTATTTTTGACATCTCTGAGGATGGGTTACATTCTTGTTATGTGTGGAATAAATTGTTTACATAGAACAGAAAACCCAAAGCTTTCGTGCAGCTCTGCAGTAGGACAGGTTTTGAAACCTTTGTAAGAAGATATTATTTAAATATTAACAAATATTTTTTGACTAGTAAACCCAAGTAATGGGAGTATGTTGCATAAATTACCTTTCCTAATATGATACAAACTTGATCAGATTCTGAAGGGGAGTGTGAACTGTTACAGAGCTCTGCTAAATGCTTATTTTATGATGGCCTTAGATGTGCCAGTGTCAAGAATTTACCCAAGAGACTTGTTACCTACAAATTTTAGTGAGATTACTGCATTTATGGGATTTTAGGCCTCTACATGAGAGCCTAAGAAATGAATGAAAAAGCCAATTTTGTGTTAGTGGGTTTCTGCCCAGAATTTTCAGTGATCAGTGAAGAAAATCAGGCGTTTGTCTCCCTGAGAGCTCACTGCTCTATTGGATGTGAGGGCTAAATTTTCCATCCATGACTAATGATTTATGGATCCTTCAAATTGAAAACTTGACAGAAGACCCTTTCAAAACAGAGAAAAGCTTAAGAAACTCTGTGGTGAGACCATGGAGTCAGGGAATTTTGTTAGGAATTTCAGAAATGTACACCTTCCTGCTGACTGACACTTTCTGTAAAGGTAGCACAGAGTTTTGGAGTTTCACTGTCTTGGACAGCATAAGCTGCACTTCATGTTCCAAGCCTTGGGAATGTATGAGGCTCCTCTGCACTTTGCTGTGTCTCTGTACACGTAACAGAAAGGTTTCATAAAATGAAGGCTGAAAAGTTAAGACACCCAGATCAGTTCTTGGACAGCAGCTGCTTTTTATTCTTAAAAATCCAGGAAGCTGAACTGAGAAACCTGGAAATCAATAACTTGCCTTTGCTTCCATTAGCTCATTCACTGAGTGGTTGAGGCAGATAAAGTTCTCTGTGTGCTCAGAGTGACTTCTGTCAGTGAGGGGAGGGTTTAGAGCTCACAGAGCAGTCCTGGAGTAATGGCTGAGATCTGTGTTTGCCTAGGCAGTAACATTTGATGTTGGGGAGTGTCTGATTTCAAGAAGTTATTTATAATTCAAGAGTTACGTAAAACCCATCCTGAGCATTCTGGAGTTGCAGGGCACTGTTCAGTCTGATAAAAGAGACAGGAAAACCAGAAGAAACAGATGATGACATTTTATGTGATTGAAGATAAAAGGTTACTATCAGTTGTCCTGGCTTTTTAAAATCTTTCAGTAAGTTAGCACAAATTACACTCTTCTTAAAAGTACTTTTAGTCATTCTTGCATTGAGTGTAGCTCTGCATGTGGGAGGCCAGAGAGTGTCTTGGGAAGGATGAGGAAAAGTCCTCTGGGTACTTGGGCAGGATGGGAGAGCTCCTGCAGCAGGCTGGACTCAAGGGATGGAGATTGCTGGGAAGAGGCTGTGGGAGAGATCCAAACTTCTCGTTTGGGAACACTTCTGTAAACCCTACAAAACACAGGAGCTCTTTAATAACTTTCGTAACTTCAAAAAATGCCACTTCTCTCTCTGGGTTCAGTTTTTCTGTGGAAGACATGTTACAAAGTAATTCTGAAGGGATTATTGTAACACTTCATACCCTTTCATAAGTTCTGCCTCAATTCCACTGATTTCCTTTGTGCTTCCACTGTAATTCCTTCATCCCTTCCAACCAGGACGTGGTTGTGCTTCAGAGGAGTGATGCCTCTTGGACTTTGGGTCTGGATTTTTTGTGCTTTTTTCTAAAGCCCACCCTCAGGTTGTTGAGATTTAGTTGTGCCCTTGATGTCACTCTCTGCTGTGACACCTTGTTGATCATGGGAACAGGACAGTCCAGGCTGTGATGGCTCAGTGAGTGTGTGCTCAGGGAATTTGAAATGTCTGCAGAGCAGGTATTTGTAGGCTCATTTGACATGTGCCTGCTGCAGGAAATGACAGCCTTTAAATCCTTTGGGATTGGCCCACATGTTCCCAGCATTGAGCAAGTGCTGTAGCTCAGGCCAGCAATAAACTGCAGATGCTGTGTTTGGAATACTCAGATTCTGGGATGTGTTATCCTGATGAAATACACCCTGTTGCAGTTGTAGGTCCTGATCTAGTGCTCTTGTTACCCAAATTCTTACAAGGATCATAACATGTAATCAAAGCAAAGTTATTCTGGAGTTCCCATCGAATTTGCATTCACTTCCTGGTAGTACAAGCTCAGTTATTACTCTTTGCTCCCCTGATGGTTTGTTCTGAAGTGATTTTTGTAATCTGCATTAAACCATAAAACACAAATACAGCATTCTCTGAGCCCCTCAGAGTGTGACTGTCCCAAAATGTTGGGATTTTTGCTAAGATTCTTCAGCTGTGCCTCCATATTTAGGCCCTTTAGTTCAGGCTTCTTTCTTTACAGTCTTGAGTTGCTCTGAAAGATTCTATATCAAACTCCAGCAAAAACCCACCAGAGGGTCCCTCTGTCAAGAATTCCCTGGCAGTATTTAATGTTCTAGCTGTAAGATGCCACATTCCCCACTGGAGAACATGCAGAATGTTGGAGAACAGCAGCTTCAGAGTAGAGTGAAAACCTGCTGCTGTTGTGCTGGATCCGTGAGCTTTTGGCTTGTTCCATGTGTTTGTTTCCATGAGGTTTGTGTGCTGGGAGCTCCACGTGCTGGGAAGTGATTTAAGGGGTTGGGAGTTACTGGAAGCACTTAGTGAGCAGAGTTTGTGTAAGAGTCAATCAGGTGTGTCAGCACTGGTGAATTATCCCAAGGGAGCGTAGGCTTTGTCCAGCTGGGAGAGATGATCAGATCTGGATCACAGTGACTTGGAAGATCTGGCTTCACACCTAATTTATCAAAGCATTTATCAGAAGGATGGCTCCTGTGCCCTCTCTGGACAGAAGATACTTCAGGCCAGCCCGAGCACCTGGGCTGTGTCGTAGGAGTCAAGTGATGAAACTTGGGACACTTTGGTGTGTGAAACCCATAAAATCTGTTGTGAAGGCAAGGTGTGGTTTGGCACATTGGGACAGAGGAGAAGGTGTCAGGCGTGAGGGAACTGGCTCCAGCAGGACAAGCTGGGTCAGGAAATCACCTCAGGGTTTCTCTTGGAGCTCAGGGAGTTCATACTCAGTTCAAGAAGCTACTTGAATGTCAGGTACTTCCTAAACCAAAAGAGGAGTTCAGCTTGCCCCAGACATGGTGTGTGTGTCTGTACCTGAATGAATTTCCCTGAGCATTTTCAGTACTGGGATGTGTTTCTGGACAGCTCTTCTGGTTTTTAGTTGGTGCCTGATTCATCAGCAGAGTGAGGAAACTCCAGTAGTCCTACAGGTGTGTTAGCCTCAGCATGGAAGGGGGTTGATATTTAAAAATAAATTTAAAATAAAAAGTGTGCAGCTCTCCAGCTGATGCAGTTCAGAATGAAGGAGTTCCAGGTACCATTATGTTGCTTCAGTGCTGCAGTTTGTGTAGAAATAAGGTTGAGAAATTAAATGACTTGTACTTATTAAATGTGAAACTGCCCTCCCTAACCTAATGTTGATGCTCTTGTAACCCACATCTGCTCTTTAGTTCTCAGTTATTCTATTCTGCCTTGTTTTAATCTCCTGAGGAAGATTAAAAGATGTTTTTACCAACAAGAATCTCCTCACACCTCAGAATTCCTGGGAGACATCGTTAGCTATGAGTGTCTTGTCAGATCTGTAGCTCCATCACAGGAGGAATGTAAACTGGGTGATTACAGACCTGGTTATTGACAGGTGGGGGGAAGGTTCTGCATTTTAGGGACAGGGAAAAATGCAGGAAAAAATACTGTCTGCTACTGGACCATTTCTCTCTGAGAGTGTCACCTGTGGAGCTGTGTCTGACTGCTTGGAGGGAAAGGGGGGAGGATATCATGGACTGAAAGATGTCACATGAGTCTTCTCGCTGGCAAAATACAACTTCCTTCCAGTGTTGATTTAAAGATCACTCAGGTGAGAAGGTTCCTGTCAGAGACATCCCTAAGAGTCAGTGGTGTGGTGAGAGGGCAGCACAGAAGGCTCAGGTCTGTCTGGGAACAAAGCCTGAGAAGGGAGGGATGAACACCACAGCAGCTGAGGGGGAGCTGGTGTGGCTGCACCCAAGTGCAGTTTTCACTGCTGACACCAGTTCTGGGATTAGTTGCTGCCCTGGCACTGCAGCACACAGCGGGGTGTTGGCCGCCCGGGCAGTGCGTGGGGAGCCCCAGGGAGCTGCACTCCAGGTTCTGGGGTGCCCTTTTCCTGGGATAACTGCAGATCGGGTTCGCAGGTAGGGAAACGCTCCGTGTTTCCTCCTGCCCGCCTCTGACTGTCCCTTGTGTGTTCCTTGCAGGCACCCAGGGCGTGGCCCCGCCGCCGCCCGCGCCCGTGGTGGGGCTGCAGACTCCGTCCACGGGGCTGCTGGGCGCCCGGCCCGGGCTGATCCCGCTGCAGCGCCCGCCGGGGATGCCGCCGCCGCCGCCGCTGCCGCGCTTCCCCATGATGCCCCCGCGCCACATGCCCCCGCACATGATGCACAGAGGGCCCCCGCCGGGCCCCGGCGGCTTCGGGATGCCTCCCCCGCACGGAATGAAAACCCCCTTCCCTCCGCCCGGCCACTTCGTGCGGCCCGGGGGCGGCGCCGGGCCGGGCGGCGGGCCCGAGGAGAACAGGGACGGGCGGCAGTTCAGGAACGACAGGCAGTACACGCCCAGCAGAGACCAGGAGCGCTTCGGGAGGAGATCCTTCGGGAACCGGGTGGAGAACGACCGGGAGCGCTACGGCGGCCGTGACGACCGGGAGCACGAGCGGCCGGGCGGCCGCGACAGGCGAGACTGGGGACGCCGCAGCCCCGAGCGCGACAGGCACAGGGACTCGGAGGACAGGAACAGGCGCTCCAGCGGCCACCGAGACAGGGAGAGGGATTCCAGGGATCGGGAGTCTCGTAGAGACAAGGAAGAGAGCCGCGGCAAGGAGAAGCCGGAGGTGACAGACAGGGCGGAAGGCGACAAAAACCACGAGCCCCACGGCAGCAAAACGGAGGGCGCGGAACTTGTTTCGGAACTCGCTGCGGGAGACGCGGAGCCCGCGGGCGCGAAAGCCGCGCCGGAGGCGGTGCCCGAGGCTACCTCATCCCTGGAACAGGCGGACAAGGACACGGGCTCGGCGGCGGAGGCGCCGCGCTAGGGCCGCCGCCCGCCTTGGAGTGTCGAGCTTTAGTTGTACAGTGCTGTAAATCCGCTTCCGCCCCTGCGCCCCCGACGCGGGGCACTGTGAGCAATTTGATTGCTTCCCTTCTATTTAAAATAGCCACAACGTAACATAAAAATACTGAAGAGATGATTAAAATATTACCCATTTTTGCTGTAACTTTTTTAAAGTTTTGACTTTAAAAAGTTTACGAATCAGAAGTAGAAGTGCTTTCTATTTTTTTTTTAATTTAAGAAAAGGTAACGGTGAAAGCTCCTCAAAACAATAGGGATGTGTTTTTAATAAACTCTATTTTCGTAACAAACTTTTAACGTGTGCTATTCTTCCTACGCTGCACTGAAGTGGAAAAGGAGTGTTCAGCAGCCTAAAGTTGGAACTGTTAATGCTGTACTGGAGTCTAAATTAGACTGGTTTGGTTCTGCTTGTTAAAGGAAATCCATCTGTTTGTGTAGCGATTCACTGAAGTGAATTTTTATTTGTAACAGTCCTCTGGAGTTTTAGATTGCTGCATTTTAATGAGCTACTTGGCCACCCCGGGTAAAAGTTAGTTTTCAGATGTTAATTGCAGAGTTAACTGTTTTAGTGTTTGCGATGCAATCCATTCTTTGCTTTATTTTTTTTTTCCTTCCCTCTCCCCCCCCAATTGGTTTTGTGGTTCCTGTTGCCTTTAATTTGCCTTTCTTTAAAGAAGTGACACCTTCAGGCACCGACCGTCTGCTCTGATGTTACAAAGCGTGTGCTGGGCTGGACAGCACCTGCTCCACAGCTTTTGTACTTCCTGGGAAGTCAGACCTCGGAGGCACCAGAATTCCAGCCTGGCTGGGACAAGGACTTGGCCTTTCCTCCACGGAGACGGGGCTGCTCCTGTGGGAACGCCAGCCCCTCCTCACCCTGCCAGAGGTAGGTTGTGCGCCCCTGGGCTGGGGACAGAGGGCAGCTCCTGGGTGTTCCTGGCTGTTGTGCCACCTCCTCTCCAGGGCGCTTCCATGCTGTGCCGAGGGCAGGTGCAGTTTCTCCACGGCCCAACCCTGGGGCAGCGACACTTTGGGAAGTTGTGCCCACCCCACGTGGCTCGGCTGTGGCTCAGAGCTCCCGTGACCTCAGCAGCGCCGGGGCAAACCTGTGTGAACCCTGTGCATATTCAATGGTTTTTTTTCTCCTTGCTATAGGTGTGTTCTACCTTTACAGTTGGGGATTTTGCCCCAAGGAAAAGGGCAGCTGCTTCCTTACATCAGTCCTTTTTCAGCTGCCCTGCAGCAGAGGGAATTGTCTCTGGGGGGGAGGGAGAGGGTGGGAGAGCCGCTGTGGAGCTCTGGACTGGGGAGAGAACATCTATTTTTATGTTCTTGCAATAGCAGAATAAAGAGAGAAAGAACCTGTTTACAGATTGTAGTGACCTCAACTTCCATGTGTTAAAACTCGTGTCCTCACTGGTTGTTTCCTGCCGGGCCCATGGGACATTCCCTTGTCCCACACATCGAGGTTTGAGCCTTGGAAAAAGCTGCCCCAGCTCTGTGAGGAGGGAGGGTTTGTTTCACTGAGAACACCTCCTTAGAGAGCTGGAGACAGGAACGAGGGACACAAGGCTGCTCTGTTCATGCAAATCCCACCCCTGTTCTCTGCCTCAGTAGGGATTTGAAAGCAGAGCCTGGAAAACTGTGGAACAACTCTTTACCACCTCCTGCAGCAGTGCCTGTGCACAAACCTCACAGCAACAGCAGCAGCAGTCCTCTGGAAGAGGCACAGGGAGGTGAAGACTCACACAGTGGTCTGGCAGCAACAGGGAACGTAAGTTCAAAGTATTTTTACAGTATTCCTGCTCTACTACCCAGTTCCCTTAGTCATGTGCCTCAGTGGAATGGGGTTACCTAGAACTACAGCCTGCTACTTCCATGAATATCCTGAAGTACAGAAGAAAGGAACATTGACAGAAGTTATCATTAAAATGACTCATTTTCTCTATTAAGAGAGCCCCTGAAATCTCTTTCAGAAGGACACACAGAACAGGATGGAGCCTGGCACTGGCACACAGTGGTCACGCCTGGGATACTGCCTGGAACCTCTTGCTGGATGAATTTAACCACCTGCCTGCTGAAGCCCAGGCCCCCTTTCCCAGCAGGGGCAGGTTTGGGGTGGTTCCCTGTTCACAGACAGCCAGACCCAGGTGTATCTGCCCAGAACATTTATTACACGAGTTTGAAGCCTACAAATGCTGCCCCTGCCCCGGGAGGAAGCCCTGGCACACCCAGGGGCTGCTGCTCTTTGCCAGAGCACCCTGGGTTTGGGACAGGAGCACTGCTCACATCTTCCCTCACAGCAGGGATGTGACACGGAATGGTGACAGCAGGAGCGTGAGCAGAGACCACAGAGCCGTTCCATCTTTACACTTTAATTGAATGTACATCATACAAAACTCGGTCAGTCTCCAGCGTGTGAGAGCTGCTTGGGATGCAGAGGAGCAGGAGATTAATGACAAATCTTGAGCTTGCACGAGGAAGGGCAAGAGCAGCAATGGAAGAGCAGTGCAGGTGCCACACTTAGCTCTTGGCAATCCCAATCACGCCGCAGGCCAGGCGCGGCCCGGCGTTCCCAGTTAACTTGCTCTCGTTATCTCCCCCTCTGCCCAGGTCATCCCGCTTCTCGTGCACCTGCAAGAGAAGTGAAGGGACCTTAACTGATCCTCCAGCTCTGGATCCAGTCACCACTGCTCCAGCAGCAGCAGCAGACTAATTCCTCAATGCCAAACTGATAGCCATGCTAAAAACTCCCAACTGGACCTGTGCTCCAGGGTGCTTCAGGCACCCACAGCAGGAAGGGGCAGCCTTAGGGAGGGACATCTCTGGAAGGCTGGCAGGAATTAGGGCTCATGGCAGCACAGTGCCATGCTAGGACACAGAGGGATGGA
This sequence comes from Phylloscopus whistleri, assembly GCA_017589585.1. Taxonomy (NCBI): domain Eukaryota; kingdom Metazoa; phylum Chordata; class Aves; order Passeriformes; family Phylloscopidae; genus Phylloscopus; species Phylloscopus whistleri. The sequence goes on from JADMLD010001382.1 coordinate 213,091, forward strand.
GCTTCCCCAGGCCCTCAGCACTCACCACCATGGTACGGCCGATGATGCAGTGTGGGCCCGAGAGGGAAATGACGGAATCCTGGATCTCCACCTCAGCCACGCCTCCTTTGGCAGTCACATTGCCCAGGTCTCCCACGTGCCTGCACAGAAACACAGAAACTCAGAAATCGGCCTGGACTGGAAGCTCTTCCAAGGGCAGCCTGGGAGTTTATGTTACAACATAACAAAGGCAAATTCACATCCAGTGGAACAACCTTTCCCACAGACTTGGTGGAACGCTGACACTATTCTCAGAGCTTTTGCTGACAGCTCTGCTATTCCGCAGGCAGCTGCAGGCTTTTGGTTTAAGGAGGATTAGGAAAAGCAGTTTGTCAGGCAGCAGGTCAAAGGCAATGTGGGAACTGCCCAGTTCCAGCCACTGCCAGGGATGACTATTCCAGTCTGGCATTGCCCCATCACTTGGCATGCTGCTCTCCCACACAGCTTCTATCAGAGCTACATATCTGCTAAGGCTTCCCTGGAGAACTGAGCCTCGAGCAGTGGAATTCTCACAGGACTTCTGGACATTCTGGTGTGCTGTGTCCTGCACACCATTCACTGAAAATGCAGCTGATCCTGTTCTCTGTCAGGCTCCTCTGGCCAGATTCAGAACCTGGAATACTGACACATCCCTGCAAGGTGCTCAGCTCAGCCAGCCCAGGGCTGACCACCAGCTTGTTACACAAATTCCCTATTTTTAACCAAGTCCTATAAAACTGGGTTAACAGCAGCTCTCCCCTGAGGAATTAGCTTGATTCAAGCTTCCAGGAAGCGTCGGTCCAGTTGTTTCTGTACACTGATAAAAGCATGATCCACTTCTTTCACCCTCCTAAGGAACTCCCCTGCCCACAGCCACAGCAGGAGCAGGATCTGCCAGGGCTCCAGAGGCCACGATGTGCGTGCACTCCCAACCTTTATCCCCGAGCAGTGGCTGCCAGGGCCCCACACACACGTTTCATGCTGTGTCATGCAGGAGCTGGCCCACATCCAGCACCCAGCGCTGCCCAGGCTGTGGCTCAGGTGGGATTTATCAGCCACACGGGGAGCACTCATGGACACCAACGTGAGCATTCCAAGGCCAGGCTGCCTGAGCCCTGCTCCCCACACACGGCCACAGCACTTCCTCTGGCAGCCACCCAAGGGAGCTGGGCTGTGAGAGCTGCTCCCAGGGAACGGCCAAGTCTCACATCCCACTGAGGTACAGATACCCAGCATGAGCAGCAGCAGGTCCTCGCTGTCCCCTCCTCCCAAAACCAGAAAACGCCCTCAGGAGAGGATTTCACACCACACTCTCAGAGAAACAGACACTGGCATTACCAAAGGACGGCTAAGTGACCTCGGGAACCCTGCAGGAATTACCAGGGTTTTTCTGGCACATCCACGCCCTGGACTCACCTCTCAGCATCACTGGGACCCCCGTGCTGCTTCTTCTCTGGGTTGAAGTGGGGGCCAGCACTGGTGCACCCTGGAACACAGCACAGCAGCGTCAGAGCCCGGGATCAACCCGCTGCTCCCACACCGCTCCCAGCCACGGCAAACAGCTCCTCTCCCGTGCCAGGCCCTGCTAATCCCCTGCAGATAAATCACCTGCCACAGCCTTACAAGTCCCAGGCTCAGCCAGAGGCTTTCTCATTTCATAACGCTGGGTTATCCAAGCGTTCAGGTGGGTGCTTGGTATGTCAGGTGTTGACCACCAGCCTCAACACGCTCAGAGTGCTATACAGGAAGCATTTCCTCCGGAAATGTCACACAGATCTCAGACGGATTTGCAGCCGTGAGACCCAAGCTGCTGCTGCAACACCACGAGCAGCTCTTCAGAGCTGAGCAGCCACTTCTCCAGCCGTGACCCAAAGGCCCGGAGGGACATCTTACCATTGGTGTTGTCACCGAACTCATGGACGTGGAAGCCGTGCTCTCCATCGGCCAATCCAGTGATTTTCCCAGTGACTTTCACCGGTCCGGTACCCTTCAAAGGAGAGGCTTTATCACCGCAAGGACTTTGGCATTACAGGGCTCCGTGTCAAACGAAGGTGACAGAAAGCACTGGAGGCTCCGCCACGAGCCCACGACAACATTGCGCGGAATGTTTGTGTTCGTTTAACGCCCTCAAACACGTTCCTTCCCCTGTTTTATCGCTAAGCGCAAGGAGTACCCGTTATCCGATGGGGCCTTCCAGAAAGATCCCGCACTTTCACAGCGGAGCGCCAGTGACCCCGCGGCCGCGGCTCCCCGGCCGACCACAAGGGCCGGCGCAGCTCCCAAGGGCCGCGGCCATTTGGAACCGCAGCGCCCTCGAGCTGAGCCCGCCGCGGGTCCCTCCCGCCCCGCTGGCCACGGGGAGGGGGCTGAAGAGGGAGATCCGGGGGGCTTCGCACTCGCCGGGGGATCTCAGCGGCCCGGCCGTGCCCTCACCTGCTGCTCGAAGTGGATGACGCCCTGCACAGCCCCCTCGCCCCGCATCACGCACACGGCTCGCACCGCCGCCATCTTATGCCCGCCCCGCCCGCAGCGTCCGCGGTCTGCAGCCAGGCCCCGCCCTCCCTCGCTTTATATACGGCGGGCGCTCGTCGTCGCGGCCAATCACGCTGCGCAGCGCGCGCGGCTCGGCCAATCGCGGCGCGGCTCGGCGGGAGCGGCGGAGACGAGAGCGAGCGACGGCGGGAGGCGCCCTCTGGCGGCCGGAGGCGCGTAACGGGGACCGGGATTGGGACCGGCACCGGGACCGGGGCCGGAGAGGGAGATGCTGCTCCCGGCACGGCTCTCAGCTTTGTCCCCGGCCGTGGCGTGGGGACGAGCAGCAGCGCCGTTTCCCTGCGCTGCCCCTTCTCCTCGCACCCCTCCTGCCGCAGTTGGGGCCGCGCTGGGAAGGATGCTCCGCTCTCATCCGAAACCGGAACGCGGTTGTGAGGCGGCCCCTCTGCGTTTCAACAGAGCTGCTCTGCCCTGAGGGTGTTTTGAACTTAAATCAGAACCACAGAAAGATTTTGAAGTACCGGGGGCTTTAGGTAATCACGGAAAGGTTTGGGCTGGGAGGGACCATAAACTCACCCAGATTCACCCATTCCATGGGCAGGGACACTTTCCCTATCCCAGGCTGCTCCAAGCCCCGTCCAGCCTGGCTTTGGACACTGCTGGGGATCCAGGTACAGCCACAGCTTCTCTGGGCACCCTGTGCCAGGGCCTCCCACCCACATAGGGAACAGTTCCTGCCCAATATCCAATCTACACCCACGCTGTGTCAGTTTGTAGCCATTCTCCCTCTGGACTCCAGCAGCTCCACGTCCTTCTGCTGCTGGCCCCAGGGCTGGAGCAGCTCTGCAGGTGGGATCCCACCTGAGCAGGGCAGGGGGGCAGAATCCCCCTTCTCTGCTGCCCACGGGGTTTTTTTATTAATCTCTGTGACTGAGGTATAAATGACTTAAAGCCCAGGCAGTTTCCAGTTGCTTGTCCGGGACCTCATTAGGCCAGGGAAGGATGCAGAGGGGGTGTGGTTGTTTCACACATCAGGCTCACCCAAAAGAGCTGAGTCACGGTTCAGGTGACATTACTGAAACAGAGACTTGTTTGCTTGAGAAGAACAAATCAGGTGAAAAACACTTGATCCACACAAATACACGGAGACACTTTGTCTGAGAGGCACACTGCGCTTTGCAGGTTAACCCTGGGAAGATGCTGGGAAGAGAGCCAGCCAGAGCTTCCTATCTCCGAGGCACCTTGGCAGTGTGAGATAAAGTCAGCCCTGATGTGCCTGGAGAGGAGACTCAGTAACTTGTGAGGGAACAGGTCTGTGCTTGTGGCACAACAGCAGCACCCTGAGCCTTGCTCCATCAGCAGGAGAGGTTCCAGTGCCCTCGAGGTGGCCCTTGTTTGATTTAAAGAGGTCTCTAAACTTTTTTTAGGTGGTAATGTCTCGTTTTACTTCCCTTATCACTCCTCTCACCCCTCAGGGCCCTCTGCTGCAAGGCTTTCTCTTACTTTTAGCCTGACCTCCAAACCTGCCATGATGTTTCCATCGGGTTTATTGCTTCCTCCCTGAAGTGAGTTCCAAGGTCTGCCCTCCTCCATGCCCCTACACAAATGTGGCACAAAGGGATGGACGAGAGCCAGACGTGTCAGGTTTCTTCGTAGCTGAAGTGAAGTAACCCGAAGCGATTTCAGAGCCTGGGGTGCCCCAGCTGGGCAGAACTCAGCTGGCAAAGCTGTCCTGCTCAGGGACACCCCGCAGAGGGGGGGATTTCAAGGCCTAACACAAGAATTCCTGCAGGAAGGGGTAAGTAATCTTACACAAGCCACAGCCTTGAGGCTGTTCTCTGTGATCCTTTCCTTTCACAAGTACAATGGAAATACCAAAGTATCAGTTACCGGTGTGCCATTCACATCAAGAAGCCAGGGCAGCGTTTTTGTTGTGTTTCCTCCCACATACTTCTTTTTAACTCCTTCATTTTCTTAAATCTCGCCAGTAGGTGAGAAAATCCACCCCCTCAGTGCAGTCTGACAGCACAAAAATCATCATTCGACCCTGTCACATCAAATGGTGATGTGATTATCTTGTTGTTTGGAGTATCAGAGTCAGAGCAGAGAGGACAGAAGAGAAAGAGCAGTTTGATTCTCTCCTAATCTGCCAGTTTAAAGGCCGGTGAAATAACTGCTGTGTGATGCGGGTTAACAGCAACCTCAGAGAAAAAGCTAATAAACTCCTCAGCAAAATGTGACAAAGTAACAAACAATTCCAACCCTTAGGTCCTGTAAAAAGGCGGCCCGGAGCAAGGACTAAGCCCTTGAGGGAGCAATTTCTCAGTGAGATTTCATATGAGTTTAAAAACAAGAGGGAACTTTGAGAGTTGTGTTTCCCGTGGCACCATACTTGTGACGATTCCCCGGGAAAAACACGGAGTTGAACAAAGACTGGAACGTCCATCTCACTCTGGGTTACTCGAGTTCTGTGTCATTAACACCTCCCCTCCCTGCCTCCGGGGGATGCTGGCAGAGGGCATTCACTGAGATTACGCTTGTGTGGCATTTCCAATGTGAGACGTGCTGTGGAAATTATTCTTGCACTACAAACTGGCGGCTCCCTAGTGCAAAGCCTGCTGCTGGAACGAGGGGAAGCGCTGCTGATAACCGTGTAATTAAAGCGGTGTCAGCATGGAACAGGCAAGATTAAAACCAACATTGGCTCGCAGCTGAGCTGAGCTGATCTTTGTGCTGCCAGTCCCTCGCCCTCCGCTGCTCCCCGAGCCGAGCAAACTTGAAAGGCGAGCCTCAGAGGAGAGGTTGTGTAAATGTTGGTTAAGAACTTTGTACCCGCTGTGGGCTGGGAGCTGCACCTTGCTGCAACCTGCCGGGGCACCGGGGCTGCCCAAGGTCTGCCCACTCAGGGGTTTAATTATTTCTAATATTGCTGCTACTCCTGCCAGTTCGCTGAGTGCTCTAAATGTTCCACGCGGTACCAAAGCCTGGGCACGTTTCCCCGTGGAAACAGCCTGAAACCGGGAGCACTAAAGCCAGGGAAGGCAGGATGGATGGAAATGGGGATTCCGAGCATTGCCCTGCGGTTGCAGGAACAGCGATCTGCCGAGGGCTCCATGGGAGCTGCGATCAAACTGAAACTTCGCTGGAGTCTGAAATGGTTTTTAAGCTGTTAACTAGAGCGTGGAAACATCCCTTCTGAAAGTGATCAAAGACAAAATATTGTCCAGAAAGCACATCTGAAAAATGGTTGTTTCTTGTTTTTTTAATGAGAGTCCATCAAAATGTTTATGCACTCAGGAATGTTATTTTGGCCACTGAAAGGCGCCTAAAGGAATGCAACCAAAACACTGTGTGCCTGTTTGTAAATACAGAGATATATTTATCGGGTATATATTTTAAAATATCAACGTGGATAAAAATAAAGTCTGGAGAAACCCTGTACCTTGTCATGCTTTATTGATAATGACTGGAGAAGGATTTCATTCACGGTGATGAGAAAGAAAAGCTTGGTCTTAGATTGCATTGCCAGGTTTTTATTTGTGAAAGCCCTTACAGTGGTAACAAAACTGAACAAACCACTTTGCCAATCCCAGCCCACGTGAGCGTGTGCCAGAGGTAAGATCCAGGGGGCCTCATGTGGATTAATTTCAGACAAACAACAAACTGCCCTGCGCTCTCATTTTTGCCACATGCACAGTTTAGTGGTACAGCAGGTGTCAGGACACCCAAGGGTGAGGTGGCTTGGATTTACCTCAGCTGTGTTGGGTAATCCTTGAGATGCTAAGTACAGAACCACAGGGAAAATGCTAATTAATAACACAATTGGAAAATAAATGCTGCAACAGGGCAAACTACCCTGCTTCTGCAGGAAAGCAGGAAGGGCAAACAGAATATAACAGGCAGGTGTCCAGAATAACAAAGATGTGGTTTTATATGGAGTTTTAAACACGAGATTTCTTCTCTGAGAGCTCAGGATGGTCAGGGAGTGGGTGAGTTCCTTCACAAGCACCATGTTGGGTTTGCAGAGCTGTCAGTAAAACGAGGCTTCGGGGTGCTGGTTTAATACAAGCAATTAAAAAGTGGGAATGCAGCTAGAAAATGCACCAGCCATGCATTTTCATGCAGTTTCCACAGCATTTATTCATGAATATTTCTGTGCTCCACATCTGTGTGGCAGTTTTTTTCTGTAGCCTCCAGCCGTGCCAAAGGGCCAAAGGGCGCTGCAGGAGGCACCTGCAGACTTTGCACCCCTGGCAGCACCGTCCCAAAATGTGCTCAGAGCACCTCTGTGTGTCTGCCAGGCCAGGGGCTGGGCTGTGACTGCTGGAGCTGGAGGCAGCAGCACAAGTTCCCATCCATGCTGAGTTGTGTGGGGACACTTCAAAGCCTGCCTGTTGGGCTCTGCCAGGGCCAGGCTGTGTCACTGCTCTGGAAATGCTGTGGAAGAAAAGGAAAAAAGAACCCGTGTCTGTGCTGAGCCACATCCAGGCCTGGCAGCCTGGGGAATCCAGGCGGGCAGGTGGGGCTGGTGGGGCGGTTCCAGCCTCCGGAGAGGCGCTGGGTGTCACAGCCCGGGGAGCGCTCGGCGGTGCCGCTGTGTCCGCAGCTGGAGCAGGGCTGGCTGCACGCGTGCTGACTCCCTAATCCCCGCCTGTGGCTGTGATCCCGGCTGAACCACGCCGTGCAGAGCAGGGATTTCCTGGCCAGGATCACTCTGACACGCCGTGCTTGAGGCACAGCTCCAGGCGCAGCTCTGCCGGCACGGCTGAGAGGCTGAAGGAGCTGCTGGGCACGGGCAGGTTCTGTGCCAGGCACCTCTCCAGAGCCGAATCCTCTTGTCCTGTCGCTGAGCCCCACGGCCCCTGGCTGCAGCCCCTGGCAGAGAGGCGTGGAGAGCCTCAGAGTCCCCCCGAGCGCGTACATTTTTGGGTATTACTTCAGAGACTGAGCTCTAGAGGGCACTTTCTACAGAAAACAGAGATAGGGAAGGCAAAATGTACTTAACACAAGCTAAACCAAACTTGTTGTTTCTTACTTTTTTTGTTTCCAAGTTCGGTGTGGGCTCTGATGGGGACAAAACCCGCGGCGTGAGTGACTGCAAACAGTGCAGAGAGAAGTTTAGGGTTTCATTAATGTTGGTTGCTCGGGGTTTCTTGGCGCTGGCAAGTGCCAGTGAGAGCCACTGGATGGCCCCAGCGCTCCAGGTTTGTGCCATCGCTCTCCCCACCACGGGGCTTTTCTTGGGCAAAATGCTGCGAAATCCCAAGCGGCAACGACAGCCAAAAAGGGTAAAATACCTTTATGAGTGAGGGGTCTGAGGAAGCAAAGGGAAGGAATGATGTAGGCTGAGCAGCTCCACAAAAATAAATGCCCTTTTCCATCTAGGCTTGTAAATTTGGTACCTTGGTGAATCTTGGACTGTGGCAACATAAACTGTGAAAAAAAAAAACCACCTCCCTCTGTGTCCCAGAGGAACTGTGGAGGATAGCTCGTAGTTTTGTGGAAGAGAGAATCTGTCTTGCAAGGGTTGAAAACAACTAGTCTGGAAAAAGATCCAAGAGCTTTCACATGGGTAGAAATGATTGCTCTAATTCCTCTGGGGACACAGAGCAGATCTGTGTATGGCATCCTGCGCAGACTGAGATAAAAGCAAGGGGCATAAGGACTTGTGTTTGTGGGGGAAAAAACCCAACCCATGAACAGGAAACCAATCTGTCTGGGGAAAAAGGGCTTTAAAGTGAATGGCACCACAGGTGTACAAAGGGCCCAGGTCTGTGCTGTTGGATTCATTTGTTTATTTGGAGGCAAGGCAGTGAGCCCATTGCTCACAGGCCCTGCAGAAGCAATGCTGCTGAGTGTGGCTCACAAACACAGATAAACTCCTTCCACTCCTCCCTGCAACTCCTGCCTTCTTCCCCACTCCACTCCACTCCACACACAGGTGGGAGAAGATGCTCTCTGACAACTCCCACACTGGTTTTGCTCTCCATGCTGCTGTCTCTGAAGCACTAGGATGCTGGGAGTGCTTCCCAGTGCTTCCCTCACTGGGCATTGGACAGAGCGTGCTATAACCCACTGGTAAGTAAAAGCTCACTTCTGTATGGCTTTAATATTTTAAATGAATTATTCAGAGGAGTACACAGGCACAGTCACCTTCCCAGAAGCAGCAGGTGATCAGGAAAACATTAATATTTGAGGAAGAAAAGCTCTGGGCTAATGATTTAGCCAGGAGGGGTGGGGGATGCCTTTCACAAGCAGCTGTGTGCCACTGTACATCTCATGGGCATGGAACCATGGAATTGTTCAGGTTGGAAAGGTCCCTTGAGATCATTAGGCCCACGTGTTTTCCTGTGGGAGAACTATTTCATGTTTTTGGTGACAAGGACAGTGGGACTGATGACACCGAGCTCTGTGGTGGAGTCACACAGCAGAGGGAAGGGATCCAGGGGCACCCAGAGGGACCTGGCTGGGCTGCAGAGGTGGCACTGGGAGAACCTGGTGATGTTCAGTGGAGCCAGGTGCAAGTGCTGCACCTGGGTGGGGGCAATGCCAAGGACAAACACGGGCTGGGAGAGAAGGAACTTCCCACTGCCAGGGTTAGATGGGATACTGGGAAGGAATTGTTCCCTGTGAGGGTGGGCAGGCCCTGGCACAGGGTGCCCAGAGCAGCTGTGGCTGCCCCTGGATCCCTGGCAGTGCCCAAGGCCAGGTTGGATGGGGCTTGGAGCAGCCTGGGACAGTGGGAGGTGCCCCTGCCCATGGCAGGGGGGGAAGTGGGGTTGGCTTTAAGCCCCCTCCCAACCGGAACCATTCTGGGATTTGCTGAAATTAGCACTGACATTGAAAGCAAGACTTTAATAGAATAAGCTGACAACAAACAGGATTGGAAGCCAAGGCTCCTGCCTGCCTCGTGTGTGTCCTATGGGATGAGCAGCAATACCCCTGGGAAAGCTCTGGCTCTGCCATTATCCAGAGAACTCTGATTTCACAGACCACTTCACCCACAGAGCCCGTGAACACAGATAACAGCGTTCCTCTAAAGAGAGGCTGAGGTGGACAACAATTCATCAAATGCATTTCCCTCTTTTACATAATCCTACAGGCACATCATGAGGATGTGATCCCACTCTTAGCTCGCTGCTGCCTGACAGAAATACCAGCTGGAAAACACCTGGGAAGGCATTTTTATGATTTTTGAAGCATGCAGAGGCCTCGGAAAGATTCTCCAAGGGACTGTGAGGACTAATGGGTATTTTGGACTTAGGGGTGCACACTGTCCTGGCTAAAATTCATACTAAGCAGGAATACTTCTTTTCTGTATATGGATGGAGTTGGCAACCAACCTGAGTCACTTACATAAAATCCAGAAACCTTCATTATTACATTGCTGTTCCTGTTTTCAAAGACAAAAATAAGGCAACAGTGTCTGGGTTGCAGTGAACATCTCCTGTAAGCTACAGGGAAATCTGACAGGAAAGTAAGTGTATCACCAGTACAGAACAAGACCTAATTCAAACCAGCCTGGTTTGTACTGGTCAGTACAGTCTACCACTATTTTTCAAAGAACAGTTTCCTCAAAATTTCTTTTTTAAACCCCTTTTTTTACCTTCCCACTTGAAATATCCCCTGTGGTTCCTGTATTTCAGGTACAGGCGTGCACAGCTCCAGAGCAGGAAGCATTCTTTTGTATGGAGGAGAAATACCACAACGTGCACTGCAAAGAGAAAAAAAAGCTGTATTTACAAAATTTAACAAGTGGAATGTCAGCAGTAGAGACAGAACTTTGCATCTGAGCTTTCCTCCTCCATACAGATCCTTCCATGGGGAATGCTGGGCCGTGTTTGCAATCACAGAATTGCTGCCCTTGCAGTTAAGTTTTACCCTGCTCATTGAGAGTGGCCAAATTGTTTCTTTCTGACTGAGCTGCTCCTGTGTGCCCCTGTCAGCAACAACTCTCCTTTGTGCAGCTCAATCATTCATAAACTCAGGATTTTCCTAGGAAAGGTGTTTTACTCCTGCTACATTCCCTGAAAACAAGGTTTGCTAATATCAGGCAATTGATGTGTAGCAGGGGGAATTTTCAGCTCTGGCCCATCTCTGCTTCCTTTGAAAACATTGGGAGGAAAGAGAACTTTTCACGCACACAATCACCGTGGGACAAAAATAGCAGCTCCCAAATTAGCAGTGAGTAGGTGGAGGGGGACAACCAGCACACGGGCTTGGCACAACAGGCTGGGAATGCAAATGAAGAGATGGGGCATGACGTGCAGAGCAACTGGAACTGTCAGATGACTAATGAGTCTCACCCATCACACGCTGAGGGCCTGGAAAAGCAGCAAACGAGGTGGGGTTGGGTAAAAACGTGCCCATGGGAGCTGGCATAAGCTGCAGGTCTGCCCTGCCCACATGTGCCAGCTTGTGGGAGCTGTGTCTGGGGCTGGAGCGGGGAAGGGGGGCAGCACTGGGGACACACACGGCTCCCCTGCACTTGCCTGTGTGCACAGAAAAGCTGTGCCTGCAGGAGCTCCAGCCTTTGGCCCCTCTTCCCACTGCTTGTGTGACACCAGCGCTGGAGCCCCTCTGCTCTGGAGCCAGGCTGGCAGAGCTGGGGGTGCTCACCTGGAGAGGAGAAGCTCCAGGGAGAGCTCAGAGCCCAAAGGGGCTCCAGGAGAGCTGGAGAGGGACTGGGGAAAAGGGATGGAGGGACAGGAGCCAGGGAATGGCTTCCCACTGCCAGAGGGCAGCGTTGGACGGGATATTGGGCAGGAATTCCTGGCTGTGAGGGTGGGGAGGCCCAGGCACACCTGAAATCAAAGTCAGGGAAGGAGCTGTGTTTAATCTTGCTGGTAAAATGCTCTGCCTAAAGTGCTTGGTGTGGTAATGCCATTTTAAAGCTGCCATCAGTTAGTCAATGGCTTGATGAAGAAACCTGACATTTAATATTTGGACTTGATTTGCATGCAACACGTGATTAGTGATATCTGGGATTTTGTATTTGACTTTTAAAGGCAGAACAAATACACAGTATTAGAAAATAAATATTCTTCATTAGACACACATTGGGTTGGCTTGGATTTCCCCACTGTGACTTTCAAAGGTATTGGGGAGGTGCTCCCACTTCTTTTTTGTGTTGGAAAACATTGTCAGTTCAGCCACAGCTCATCTTTATTTATCAGTGCATTATCAAATGTGCTTCTCCGGGCTGGAGCTGAGGTTTAACAAAACCCAAGTGCTCTCTTCGGGCTGAGCCGTGTCCCGCTGAGGGGAGGCTGTGCACGATGCAAACAAAGGCATTCATGTTCACCGGCCACACGTTACACAGTTCTCTTATTAATTAGTGTTCTGTCATCTGTTGGTTAATGATCCTCTGGCTTCTCCTGCTCCTTCCCATGCTCGGTGTTCCTCTTCTTTTGGGTCGGTGGGGTTTGGGAGCTGGTGGTCACGATCTGCCCTCCCGGAATTCCCTTTTTCCCCACTGGGAGCTCATTCTGCACCGTTACTTTTATTAGTTTCTTCCTTATCTTGGGGGTTCTGCCGACTGTCCTTGCGGGCCGTAAATCCTGCATTCCTTCTTCCCAAGCTTTGCTCACCTCCCCTAGGTCTGACACCGTGGAAACACCTCCAGCCCCACGTCTTAGCAAGTCATTTGTTTTTCTAACACCTGGATATCACCTTGTGGATTGCTCTCTGTTTCTCGGGTTGAATCTCCTTTCTAGCTGACTAAGCTAGATCAAATATCACAGTTTTAGGGAGTTTTAGGGAGTTTTGGCACATTTTGGGACAGAGGCAGAGACAGGGAAAGCTCAGCACCGCTCCTGGGGGCTTGGAAGGGTCAGGAGCCAGGGAGGAGAGGGTGCCGCAAGCAGTTCCCCACTGCATTGTCAGAAACGATAGAGCTTTATAATTTTAGTTAAGGGTTTTAATTAACTTTCAAATTAATTGTTTCAATTTATCATAACCAATATGTCTATTAATTATCATCTGTTACTCTTAGATTAATCTTAGCCAGCATTTAGCAGAGTTGTGCTAAGCTCCTTTTGTGGGAACACAGCTGGGGAGAATGACTGAAACTTTAACTTTTGATGAACTAACTCTGATGTGCTCCAAGGAACAAAGCCTGGGAGAGGAAGATGGATTGGTGAGGTTGGGCATCTGGAACGCAGAATTTATGGACCACAAGGACATTTTGCAGAAAGCAGAAGGTTAAGAAGAAACTAAAAAAGAGCCAGTAGATATGTTGGAAAGGCCCTGCTGGAGGAAATAGATACTAAAAAGACTAAAAATATGGCCTAATTAGCATGAAGTGAGCAATCAATAACCAGTAGGATAGTACTAATTAACAAAAGAGAGCTGTGTAATTTAGAAATGCCATTATTTGATGAAACGTATGAAAAGATGAAAACGTTCTGTATCCGTGTCTGTGCGGAGGCTGGAATTTTGCCGTACACCCAGCCACACACCCCCGGCCAACAATAAAGTAACGCCTGACTCGCTGGCGCTCAAAAGACGGTGTGAGAGGGTTTTATTCACCCCGAACGATTCCGGAAGATTTGGTAACAGCGTGAGACAAGCGCGGCGGCAGAGGGGCAGCCGAGAGCCGAGAGGGGCCGTGAGGGGCCGGGGCTCTGGAGCCGTGAGGAGCCGTGAGGGGCCGTGCGGTGCCGGGGCTCTGGAGCCGTGAGGGGCCGTGAGGGGCCGGGGCTCTGGAGCCGTGAGGGGCCGTGCGGTGCCGGGGCTCTGGAGCCGTGAGGGGCCGTGAGAAGCCGTGAGGGGCCATGAGGGGCCGGGGCTCTGGAGCCGTGAGGGGCCGTGCAGTGCCGGGGCTCTGGAGCCGTGAGGGGCCGTTGAGAAGCCGTGAGGGGCCATGAGGGGCCGGGGCTCTGGAGCCGTGAGGGGCGGCGGAGACTCCGCGGCCCCGCGCGCCCGCCGCGCGCACCGCGCCGCGATTGGCCGAGCCCCTGCGCGCGCCGCGCTCCCGCGCGCCCCCGGCCCCTCCCGCGCGCGCCCATTGTCACGCACGGGGCTCCCCGACTCCAAAGGCCCCGCCGCCGCCGCCGCCGCCGCCCATTGGCCGGCCCGGCCCGGATTGACGCGCGGCGCGGCCAATGGGCGACGCTTTCTCGCGGGAGGCGAGACCGATGTGGCAGCGGCGCCTATCGGCGGCGGCGCGCGCTGAGCCGCGGGCGCCCGGCGGGCACCGGGAGCGGCTCCCGGGGCGGGCGGCGACCCCCGGCCAGCGACCGGCCCGCGGCCACCGCCACCCGCCGGCCGTCACCCGGCACCGCCCGCCTGCCCGCCATCGCCGACCACCGACCGACCGACCGCCCGCCCGCGGTGCTGGCGACCCCGGGGCCGTGCAGGTGAGTGCGCGTGCGGTCGCGTCCCCACATCGCCGCGCACGCGGGAGCGCCTCGCGCCGGGGCACCGCGGGCAGGGCCGGCCCCGCTCCGCCGCCGCTCCGCTCGGCACGGGGGGCGTGCGGCGGGACCCGAGCCGGCCCTGCCGCAGCCTCCGGGGCTGCGATGGAAATGTCACCGCCGGTCCCCGCCGGCCGGATCCCGGCGCCTGCCCCGCCGGTGAAGCCGCGGGCGAGCGGCCCGAGGCGCTGGGGCACGCACAGGTGAGCGGTGCGGGGCAGGTGAGGTGCCCGCCCCGGCCGCAGGGGCACCGGAGGCAGGCACAGCCCGGAGTTACGGTGCCGAGGGATGCTGACAGGCCGGGGCTCCAGGGGAAGCGCTGCCCGGGCAGGAGCTGCGGGCTCCCGAAGGATGCTGGCAGCCCTGGGGTCCACGGGGAGCACTGGCACAAAAGCGGTCCTGATGGACTCGCAGGAACGCGTGCGTATTTCCAGCGCTACCACGTTGGGTTGGGAAGCGCTGGGAGAGACTGGCGTGTTGTCCCTCATAAATGGTCCTTCGTTCCCACTTGATCGGGGCATCCGAAGGACTGGGGCAGCAGAAACTGACCGCGGCTAGGGAGTAGGTAGCACTTGGGAGTTGTTAATGATTTTGAAATTCTGATTAAAAAAATGTATTGGACTAAATTAGGGGAGGCTGAGATCTATGGGGAGATTAGTTGGGTGTCTGTGGTTAGAGCATCTTTCCCCGTTCCTGTATTATTAAAACGCTCCTGTCATTTTCAATGACACTTCAGTGCTGTGATGTAAATTATTGAGCAAGGGCAGACGAGACCTCCTTTACCTGTGCTGTAAGAGTACAATCCCACAGAGAACAACTTACTGCCACCGTTCCTGGCTTGGCAGCTCCTGGAGCTTGTCCAGGAGCATCCCCGCTCCTGTCCCTGTGCAGTCCCTGGCTGCCCTTCCCCTGGAAAAGCCTGCCTTGGGCAGGCGGAGCGTTGCTGCTGGATTGCATGGAGCTGCTGTCCTTGCTGCTTCCCAGGAGCCCCACGGATGGGACAGTCCCGTGGGATTCTGAAGGTGTGAGTGACCTTGGCGAGTGTGCTTCCCTCTCAGCTTTTGCCTTCTTTGCCCTTCCACGGTGATTTGGGGAGCAGTAGTGCCCAGGTCCTGGGAAGTGTCTTGGAACGGGATCGTCACCCTGCGCTGGTTATTGGCTGTGCTACACTTGCACCTTCATCCTGCTTGGGGGAAAACAGGATTGGGGACTGAGTGGGGAAGGAATGGGGCTGTTTCTTCCCTTCCAGCCCCTGGAACGGTGGAGGTGGAAAAGGAATGTAACAGAGTTGCAGCTTTGGCTGCAGGCAGATCTCTCCCGTTCCCGCTTCGGGTGCCGGGGCACTTGCTGCCCCAGAATCATCATTCCCATGGAGGAAAAAGCCATTTCCTTCCCCAGCAGCAGAGCAGCTTGAAAATGCGTGTTGTTACAGGGATTCTCCCCAGAATGGTTTATTCTGCAGCTTTTCTGCTGTTGTTGTTATTCTGGCGTTAATGACCCAGTTCTGCTTTCTGGGATATTAAAGGCAATATTCTGTTGTCCTTACACAAATGCTCGTCATCTCTAATGATAACTGACTTGGTCTCTGGCCCTGCATAATCTCAGGTGATGCTGGCTGGAATTTGCCTTGAGGGAGACAAGATAAACTGCTGCTCTTTGGTGTCTCTGGGTGCTCTTGACCGAAGCAGAATCCAATGACTCCTGCCCCATGTCTGTCCAGGGATTCACCCGGTCTTGCTTGGAAGAAGCAAGGCAGTGGTTGGGGTTTTTTAGCCCATCAGAGGGGATGGTGCTGTGTAGTCCTTCAGTGGCCAGGAGCATTGGGAAAAGCTTGTGCTGCTGCCTGCTCTGAGGGGATCAGTGTGTGTAACAGGGAGGGAGAACCATGTTTGTGAGTACCCGAGCTCTGCTGTCGAGGCGAAGTTCTCGTGCTGTAGTGAGGAGCGCGGTATAAATAGCAGTGCTGGGTTTTAGGCACTGAATTCAAAGTTATGGTTTCCACAGCAACCAGCACTCAGGCCGTCGTTTGTGTATGGAATATTTCCCCCTGTTTTTAACAAGCCCATGTGTCTGGCATCTGGTGTGGTGCTGTGTCCAGTGCTCCTCCACGAACACCCCTCACTCATTCCTCCTGCTCGCTGTTTGAGCGTCCCCCTCCTGCTTTCCTTCTCCCAGGGGCTGCTCTTGCTCTGTTCCCAGCTTCCCACTGCCTCCTCCTGGGTCTGGAGCGTGTGCACCAAATCCCAGCCGGGCCACCGTGTCCCTTTGTCTGGCAAGCCCTCCTTTTGGTGCTGGTGTTGGCACAGCCCTGCTTTGGATCCACTGTGCATCCCTCAAACACCCACCCGTGCTTCCCCTTTCTCCCTCACCTGGGGGGTTGTTATTTCAGTGGTAGATCCCCAGCCCCCCTGACTCTGTCCCTTCCAGCCCAGAGGAAATCAGAGCTGTGCAGTGTTGTGGAGGAGCACGGGATGTGCCCTTGCTATAGGAGGATCAGGATGCAATGCTTGCTTTAATAAATGTTTGTCATACAAATGTGCAGTGTTGCTAAAGTGGTTTCATTTATAGCCAGGGGGCTGATGTATCTGCATGGTTGTGTCCAAGTTACAGTTTCCAGAGCAACTGGAGCAGCTTTGTGTCTTGGAAGACTGTTAACTAAAGCATGAAACGTTATATCAAATTTTCCTTTCTTAAATTCTGTAATCTCAGCTACTGTTAAAAACGCAGCTGTGCTTATCTGGGAACATGCTTAAAAGCCTTGAACGACCAAGCAGATCTTCTTCAGGTATGTATCTCTGCCACGAAAACAGGAATGGGAAATGTCAGCCCCCAAAGCAATTATGCATAGAGTTAGAGCAAAAGGCACTTTAATTAAAAAAACCCCAAATAATCCACAAAAAATATAACCCCAAGCGAAAAAAGACAAAAAGGAATGACATGTGCCCTGTTGAGTGGGGGCAGTTTTGGACACCACAACATCAAAAAGGTCTCAAGCTGTTGCAGGGTGTCCAAAGGAGGGACACGAGGACAGTGAAGGGTCTGGAGTGGCCACACAAGGAGCAGCTGAGCACACTTGGAATGTTCAGCTGGAGGAGAGGAGACTGAGGGGGGTCTCATTGGGGTCTGCAGCTTCCTCCAGAGGGGCAGCTCCGATCTCTGCTCTCTGTGACAGTGCCAGGGAAGGGCTGGAGCTGTGCCAGGGAGGTTTCTGTTGGATATTAGGGCGTGCTGGCACTGCCCAGGCTCCCCAGGGAATGGGCACAGCCCCGAGGCTGCCAGAGCTCCAGGAGCCTTTGGGTAGCGCTGCCAGGGGTGCACGGGGTGGGATTGTTGGGGGCTCTGGGCAGGGCAGGGTTGGGCTGGATGATCCTTGGGGGTCCATTCCAGCTCAGGAGGCTCTGTGGTTCTGTGATCTTGTCTCTGACCAGAACTAAAGACAAAAATACAGTCTGGGAAAACTGTAGAAAGGCTGATGTCAGCTGAACACAATCATCAAACGAAGGCTGGAAACGAGGAGGAGGAGACTCAGGATCCCCTCCAGCTGTGGCCACTTGGGCAGCCCATGGTGCCGAAGGCTGGTATGTTCATATTTTTTTCCTTTCCTTCTCTTTCCCCTCTGCTTTGGCTGCTCCTTGTGAAACCCTCTTGCAGCATCTCCCAGACATTTATCAGTGCAGTAATTTCAAGGACCTTGGCTATAACAAGAAGTCACTTTCCCACCGCAACTCAATTAGAGCCCCTGTTACTTTCCAAGCAGTGGGTGCCGCTTCCTCGTTGGTTTCGCCTTGTTCAGTGAAGTGTTGTGTCAGTAACAAACATTGCATTCCCTTGGAAATGGACCTGCTGGGGACGTGTCTTGGTTTGAGCAATGATGCTGTAAAGTGCTTTGTGGGTTTCTTGGGGAAGCTCAGCCAGGAGACTTTAAGTGTTGGCTTGTGTAAAAGGGAATTACAAAGCGAGTGTCTCAGGGGTCTTCCCCTCTGTTTTTATTAGTAGCCTTGCAGCTCAGTGTTTTCCTCTTTACATATTTACCGTGTATGTAATGTCCCATTGATGCTGCTGCCTGCAACAGCCCTCTCAGCAGCCTATGGGCTTTGCTCAATAAAATGGAGGAATGATTCTTCTCCTACGAGATGTTTTGGAAATGAAACTTAAACCCAAACCTTGTGATCTTTGGTGTGCTGCCCAGATTAGAGAAACAAAATGATTGAAACAGCAGCTGGCAGTGGCTGGAAGCGAGCTGCAATACCTTGAACTTCTCTCTGAGTCGCTTTAAGGAAAGGTGAAGGTTTTTCCTTCTCTGTGCTCAGCCCAAGCTTTGTGATGTGGCACAGACCGGGACGGGATTTTAGTTTGGAGCTTGTTCCCATGGGAGCAAGGCTGCAGTGGGAAATGGGGTGTATCTTCCAACTGGAAAGTGTCCCTGCAGCCCTGGCAGGTGAGAGAGAGGAGGAGCAGGCTCAGGTCAGAGAGGAAAGGAAAGGAAAAGAAAAGCTGTTTTCGGTGTGTTGGTGATGAGGAGGGGCAGGCTGGGCCTGAGCCCTAGATGTGGCACTCACTTGGGGCACCTGAAGTGCTGAGTTTTCCCCCAGACACTGGGGTTAGGTTTGAAAAAAACCCGGTTTGAAAAAAACCCAGTTTGAAAGTTCTGCCCTTTCCAGCTAGGGAAGTACCATCTTTGGACTAGGGCTTTGTGCTGGCTGCAAACAATAACTTCACCTGACAGTCGGGGAACCTTTCTTCTGGTAGCAGCAAGTCTGATGTTCTGAGTGATGCAGCCCAGGCTGCAGCAGCAAACACTTGGGACACCTCTGGCCAGGGTTACCTTGTGCGTGAGAGGATTCTCTGCTGCATCACAGCGTTTGGCATGTCTTTGTGTCTGCTTTTCCCCTTCGTATGCGCCGTGCCTGAGATCAGCACCGTTCTCCTCCTCGTGGATAAATAATTTAAACACCTGGACTGATTAAGTGTGTGCATCTCAGCTCAGAACAGTCGTGACTTCTTCTTTTATTTTTTTTTTTATTTTTATTTCCAAGACTGCCTTTCCTGGGGAAGATTCAAAGCAACTGAAAATAGCTTCATCACAGAAACATCAAGCTTAACTTGGGGAATGTTGCTCTCGTGGCAGGGATTCTGACAGTGTACATTTGCCTCCCCATTAGCAACATCTCATTGAACTCTCAAGGGTTTATTGACAACTCGTTTGCTTTGCCTAATTGTGTGCCTTGCTGCAGGGCAGGGCTGCCTTCCCTTGGCGCTGCTGGTGTGAGGGGTTGAGGAGCCAGGAGCCAAATCCCTGCTCTCCCAATCCTGCTGCTGTGTGCTCGCCCCAAACCAAGCACCTAAAGAAAGAAATCTTTTTCCCTGATGTGTGACCCGTCTCATCCTGCCTCAGTCAGTGCTCAGACTGGCTGACAAAAGCGCTATCAGATGACTGGAGTTTCCTCTCCCTTTGTTGTCAAAAAGTGCTCTTGCAACTACCTTTACAGAGCAGCGGAATGTCTCTGGGCTCCAGTTAAACCGCAGCTGGAAAACATCTCTCATCTCTCACTCAGAACATCTTATATCTGGAGATGTAAAAGCTCGTGCCAGAAAGCTGCGGCGCAGTTCTTTGCCCACGATTTTTCCTGCTACACCAGCACTCCTCTGCAAGAACATGAATATCCTGACTGCCTGTGTCTTGTCTGTCTGATTTGCAGGAGGAAGCGTGCAGAAAGCCAGCGGCATTAGGAAAGTTTTGCTTGGCTTTTGGGTGTTTTGATTTTTTATATTTTTGTTCAATTTTTGTGTTTTACAGTAACCCGGTAGATTTGTCAATGCTTCAGCCCTCCCTCTGGCTTTCCAGCCTCCCTTAGAAGCTGTGCTCAGCAAGCCAGGGCAATTCCTGCTTGGGTGCAGTTCCTGCTTGTCTGTGGGACCCATCCTTTGCTGTAGCAGCAGGCAGGTTTTGTTTCAAATTACCCCATCACACTTGGCCTCTTCTAAGGCAAATATTAGGCTGCCTTTGCCCCTTGGCACAGCTTGGGCAGGAATGGCCTCTCCAGCCCTTCCACTCTGTCCCTCCACTGAACTCCCTGCTGGGATTTTCCCTGGAATTTGCTGCCCTCAGTCAGCAGCGAGGCCTTGGACAAAAAGCCTCTCCCTCCGTGTTCCAGCAGGGCTCTGTCTGGCTGCACCAGCCCCTCACCTCGGTTTGCTTGTGGAAAGTGTGTCTGGAACCTTGAGAGTCCTGCTTCCTGACCACCCAGCGAGTTCCTGGGGAGTTTCTGTGCTGTTTGGAGCCTCAATGAAAGCCTAAATTCATGCTTTACCTGCATTTCTGCATTCCTACCTGCAGGACTTGCTGGAGGCCTCCATCTGTAGCTTGTTCCTTCTCCACGAACCTTTCCCTGATGTCTGGGCAGGTGTGATGCAGTTGCAGAGGCACTTCTAAATCTGCAGAAGCACAGAAAGGAGGAAAAAAAAAACCCCAAAAAACAAAACAACAAAAAAACCCACAGAGAGAGCTGACTGCAGTTAACTTTTCCACTTAATCTAATGTTCTGGTACCATTCAGGAGATGGCAGTGGGTTTGGTGTCTGTGATCCCAGAGATGAGGAGCAGTGGTTATGAACTGAAACACAAGTCCCACCTCACCCTGGGGAAGAACTGCTGTCCATGGAGGGGGCAGAGCCCTGGAACAGCTGCCCAGGGAGGGCCTGGGGTCTCCATCTCTGGGGACATCCCAATCCCACCTGGAGAGTTCTGTGTCACCTGCTCCAGGTGACCCTGACTTGGCAGGGGACCTGGCCTGGGTGATCTCCAGAGATCCCAACCATCCCAGGATTCTGTGAACATAAATCCTGGCTTGTTTCTACTTAAAACACATTTCCTGGCTTGGCCATCCCCGTGTCCTGGCAAAGTCACACTGGCACCTTGGCAGATCTGGCAGTGAAGTCAGTGGCTTTGGGATTTCTCCTGTGACTCATAGAACTTGGTTTGTTCTGTGATTCTAACAGTGGGCTGGGGTCGTGCTGCCCCTTTGCTCAGGGCTGGTTGTGAGGAAGGGCACTGGAGCTGGCAGAATCACCTGCCAGCATAATGAAATGCATAGCTAAATGAATATAAAATCAGCAGACAAGTGAATTGCTTTTGTACAAATCGCCTCTTGCCTTCGCTTTTTTATGGAGGCTTGCTGGGGTGCGAAGGTCCCTCTGTGAAAATAAGGTGAGCCATTAGTATTAATTGATTTGGGGTTTAATGGGGGTTGGGATGAGCTTGCTGAGGCTCGGAGTGGCAGTGTGTGCAGTTCCAGGAGAAATTGATTGCGTTTTGTCTCTTCCATGTGTCGCTTTCCCTTAAACTGCTAATGAAATTCCATCACTAGTGAACAGGATGTTCCATTAAACGTGCATTCAACTCCTAATCGTTAACAAGTGTCTTTTCAGAGTCCTTTTTCCTTGCTAGCCTCCTGCTTTGCTGGGTATACGCTATTGGGTTTTACTCTTGGTTTTTTAAAGCTGTGAGTGGGGATAGCAAGAGTTCTGTGTCCATTCCCGTGTTCATTCCTCTTTGGAGAGTTATTTTGGATGGCCTGGCTGGGGTTTTTGTGTGTTTTGCCTTTGGTAGCAATTACTGCTGCTTGCATTTGTGGCTTCCAGTGCAGAACAAAGCTGGCTTGTGTGCCTGGCCAGTGGTAATTGTTGACAGTTGATAATGTTGGAGACCTCTCATTGTGGCCGGGATCTGAATTGTACCAACTTCTGCTGAACCCAAATTACAGGGGTTTGATTTGAGCTCCAGGGCTCCCATGCTGGAATATTTCCTTTCCTCTGGTAATAAAGCAAAGAAAAAGTCAGTGTTTGAGGTCTTTCCTAAACCTGCTATGCGAGACACAGGACTGAAGTGTGGCAAAACTGCCAGGATTTCTATTCTTACCCTGGCCTGCTCTCAGGCTGTGTTGGTGACACAGAGTTCTTGTGTCCCACGGGGTGGGTAAACTCATTCCCTGCCTGTTTAAATCCCTTCTCTCTGTGTTAGGTGGAATATCCTGAGTGAGAGGGACTTGCTGGGGGTTCTGCATATCCAGTTACTGGAGCAGCTCATGGACCATGAACCATTTAAACCCCAGCCCCAGGAGCTGGATGGGAGGGTGGGACCCCCCAGTGTGGGGAGCTTCTGGGCCTTGGCTGAGAATCTGCTTTTCCTGGAGCTTTGGATGCAGTAACTGGTGTTACCTGGGCGTTTTCCAGTTTCTTTTCTCAGTGAAATTTTCGTGAGTAGGATGGTTTGAGAAGGAATGGATGTGTCACGTAGGGAGGTGAGGGTTGGGCATCAGCAGGAGTTTCTTCACAGAAAGATTAGACGCTGGCATGGAGGCAGGAAAGCCTGGATGTGGCAAGGGGGGGATCAGACACAGGTTGAATTCATGGTCTGGGAGGGCTTTTCCAACCTGGATGATTCTGTGGTTTACAAATGTCTGAGAATGGTGTTTGCCCGGGGCTGATTAGGAGATTAAGTCATGGATTAATTGTAATTATGGCACTGGAACCCTCCTGATGTGCCTCTGTCTCTCTGAAAGGGTTGTGTGAGAGAGGCTGAGTGCCTTGTTTTACTTTGGGCAGTTATTTGTTGGCTACACTGTTTTTGTCCTTGTGTCCCAAATTAAAGCTGTTTAACTTTCAACTTGGAATTGGTGTGAACTTCCTACTTCTGGTCTGCATGTGGAAATTGTTTGTTGGCAGCACGTGATTTCAGGGGAATGTTCTGATTTGCATCACAGGAAGGCTTCAGAGGATCGGGAGAACGAAGGGACAGTTTTCCTTGGGCCATTTGCAGGTGTTTGGAGGTACCTGCTGGGGCAGGATTTGGGCTGAACCCAACCTGGATGAGCAGCTTTTTGTGCAGCCCCCTCTTCCCATGAAGGCATTCTCACATGGCACTGGGATTTCTTCCACTGTGAAATGCATCCCTATGTCTGCATTCATAATATGAAGGTACTGAATAGTGCCAGACCCTTCTGTCCTAGGCATGAGACAGACCTGGGCAGGTGCTACCAGCACTTCTCCAAAATGCTGCCCCAGCTAATGCTGCTCCCCCTCCAGTAATCTGCATTGGGGGGGGGGATTTTGCAGCCTATTTGTATTTAGCAGCTTTTTTTTCTTTTTTCTCCCAGAGGGAGCCTCTCACTTGGTTTTTAACAACGTGCATCAGGTTTTGTGAGGACTGCCTGAGTTTCTCTCTGGGTAATACGAACTTGAAAACTGGCAGATGACTTTGTATCTGTCAGGTGTGTGTTGTGTGTGGCTTGTGATGGCTCAAGAAAAGGTGTTGACCAGCAGTTCAGCTGATGGCCAAATCCTCGCTGTGGGTGGGGTTGGTTGGTTTATTTAATTTTTGGTGATGTGTGTGTGGCTGAGGTGAAGGGTGAATGCAGTGTGGGAGCCCCTGCAGCCCCTGCAGCCCCTGCAGCCTGTGACCTGGTGCTCAGGGCTAATTGCATTACTCACTGCAGCTTACCCGGGCCATCTGTGGGCAACACGGACTGGGGCATGGCTCACACACTGCAGGGAGTCCAGAATGGTTTGGGTGGGAAGGGACCTTAGGGATCACCCCCTGCCATGGGCAGGGACACCTCCCACTGACCCAGGCTGCTCCAAGCCCCAATGTCCAACCTGGCCTTGGGCACTGCCAGGGATCCAGGGGCAGCCACAGCTGCTCTGGGCACCCTGTGCCAGGCTTTTCCACCCTCACAGGGAACAATTCCTTCCCAGTATCCCATCTAATCCTGCCCTCTGGCAGTGGGAAGTTCCTTCTCTCCCAGCCCGTGTTTGTCCTTGGCATTGCCCCCACCCAGCTGCAGCACTTGGCTCCACTGAACATCACCAGGTTCTCCCAGTGCCACCTCTGCAGCCCAGCCAGGTCCCTCTGGGTGCCCCTGGATCCCTTCCCTCTGCTGTGTGACCCCACCACAGAGCTCGGTGTCATCAGTCCCACTGTCCTTGTCACTAAAGACATGAAATAGTTCTTCCAGGTTCCCCAAAAGCTCTCAGAAGCAGAGCTGGGCTCTGTTTTAAGAGATCAGACCTTGTAAAACAAAACCTGTGAGTATGGGCACCCCTGAATCAAGCCAGGGTGGAAAATGGACCTGTGCAGTGCTTGGCTGCAGCTGAGAATTCAAATGCCTGCCTTACCTGACAGATCCCACACGCCACCCCTTTTCCTTGCCTTTTGTCCCCCCTGAGGTTGGAATCCTCACTGATGTCCTCCCCCTCTGGCCTTGTCCAGGGGTGAAAGAGGCAGGGGGACAGCGAGGAGGCACCTGGAGGGGGGAGTGGAAGCAGTGCTTGTAGGGTTGGCCAACAGAGAGTAGGTCTGCTCTGTATTTTCTAACTCACAGTGCCAAAAGACACTCCCCCCTCCTTTCTCTTCCTGGAAAAGAAGGGAAAACATCCCTCAGAAGGGACCCCCCGGGGTCTGATAGATAAGCTGTCTGCATTTTTGTGGCAGGGAGTCATCTCCTTGCCTTAGCCCCTGCTCCAGGTAGGTTTTATCTGCCCCCCATCTGCCCCCTGGGGCTCTCTGGTTTTCCTGACTGTTTCACTGAATTCAGCTGTTCTTCCAGTCCCAAGGAGCTCCTGGGGCAGATGGATGTGGCTGCTGGGGGGCTTCTCCTGTAGCCCCCTGGTTCTGTGCAGGTCTAGGTGAGTTTGCACACTTCCTTGGCACACTTGCTGCCTCCTTGCTGAGCTGCTCTGGCCCCTGCAGTTTGGTGTCTTGATCTGCCCCTCTGTTCCTGCAAAGCTCAGGCATGGAACCAGGGCTTGCTGGGGTACCAGGTACTCTCTCTGCCTTGGATTGTTCCATTCCAATGGAGCATGTGACAAGCTCATTTTTATTTTTTGGCAGTGCTTTCCCCATTGCCTCCTTTTGCCCTGCAGTGGGAGCAGGAGAGGCAGGAGCAGAGGGGACTGAACCCTGTGCTTAAAACCAATCTCTCAGCTTGGTGTAGCTGTAGGAGCAAATCCACAGTTGTTTTCCTCAGAGAACCCAAATTTTCTTGAGGAGAAATTATGCTTCAGGTTGTTCCTTGTGCTGGAAGGACATCCTTGAGCCTGGCCTGTTTGCTTCATCCTGGGGTGGGGGACAAAAGCAAAGGGATATGGATGGACAAAAAGAGGAAATAATGTTTTTCCAGAAGGATTGGAGCTCTGGCATGCTGGAAGGGTTGGCAGCAGCAGTGGAAGCAGAGTTCTGTAGGATCCAAGGCAGCTGAAATCCTGCAGAGGAGGCAGGGGCACCCTAATGGGAATCATCCTGTGGGGAATTGGGAATGGCAGGACACGAAATGCCTCGGGAGATCTGCCTGCTGCAGATGCTCCAGGTCTCTGGAATCAGTGAACAACTGAGCCTCATGCACAGGGAGGTGATTTATTCCCTGTTTTCGTGGGCAGGAGAGGGAAGAGCTCATGCGTGGTGGGAGAGAGCCTCAGGATAATGTGAGCAGCTTGGGCTGGGGATCTTCTCTCAGATCATCCCAAATCCTTGTTGACAGAAGGAATGTGTGGATTTCTTGCCTCGTGGCTCATCTGCTCCAGCACAGGCAGACAAGGACCTGTTTATCCCAAATAATCTTTTAGGTGCAGGGAAGTCTCCTGCTGGGTTTCTGTGCCCCCCTTCATGTGAAGGGGTTTGTCAGCACCCACTTCTGGGTGGGGACCTTGGGAAAACATCTTTTTGTTCTGTGACCCTGTTTGTGCAGGGGAAACCTGGCTTGGAATGAGGGGAGAACAGTGGCACCCTTGATGATTGAACATAATGCCCATGGTGGACACCAGTCCCTCTTTAGGCTCTCCTAAAAAGAATATAACCCTTCTCCCAAGCAGAAGCTGGGAATTCCTGTATTTTTTGTACTTTTGAAAGGTTTCCAAGGAAGCAATGAGAGTCATGACGCATTTCTGAGAGTTACCCAGGGGTGTTGCCTTGCTGGGGTCTGCACAGGGCTCTCCCAGCACCAGTGTTGGTGTGCTGATCTGCTAAGCTGAGTGTCTCCCTCCATGTCACTAAATTATTTCCTTGCTCTTGGCTGTCAGTTGGACTTCAGTGGTGAAACTGCATCCTCTGGAGAGCTGTGCCAAAAATGGAGAAGCCTGTGCTTGACTTGTTGTGGTTCTAGGCTCTAGTTCTGGTTCCAGTTCTGCACTGGGCTTTGTCAGAAGGGATCATTTAATGACCATTACCTGGGAGAGCTGCTGGAGCTGTGTCTGGAGGGGTCTGGGCACTGCCCAGGGCCAGGAGCTGGGCTGGATCGTTCCTGTGGGTCCTTTCCAGCTCTGGAGGTTCTGTGATAAGTGGTTATGAAAATACAGAGGCACTTGGGGAGTCAAGGAGTTAGAAGTGTCTTCACTCAGCTTGGGCTGGCAATTCTGGATTTCCCCTCGGTGTGGACAGAAAGAACAAGTTGTCCCAAGGGAAGGATTCTGTGTCAAAAAGAAAAAACAAAACCAAAACAAACTAAACCCCCAACCCCCCCCCACTTTCAAGAAGTTCATTTTTAGCATGCCTGTGCACTTAATCACCTCTTTAATACAGGGGACACAGAGCTGTTCACCCCATCAAAGTGCCTGGTGCAAATGTGCAATATTCTCTCAGCACATCCTTCCTTCCTTCCCTTCTTCCTTCCCCAGCACTTTAGTGCTGGAGGTGGTGGGAGGAACCGTGTGTGAAACTCTTCATCTCTGTGCAGAGAAAGTGTCTGAACCTGTCTGTACTTCAGGGGCAGGTACTGCACCTCCCTCTTTGTCCCTGTGCAAGACCAGCTTTTCTTCTTTTGTGTGCAGGATGCTTTGGGCTTCCCTGTTGCTCTGTAGCATTGCAGAACAGGCAGGTGACAGAAATGTGGGGAAGGAGAGGCAATTAAGTGTGTGTGTGTGTGTGTTTTCTGCTCCCCTGCAGAAGGTGCCCTTCCTTCCTAATTTTTAGGTACCTGTTGAAGAGCACTGGTACCCTTTTTCTTCTCTTTCACCAAGAGCAGACAGCCAAATGCTGCTGGAATGGCCTCATTTTTGAGGCATTAGGGGTTTCTGTTGAAGAAATTAAGAAGTGCTGGGCTCTGATCTGTCTCCCAGGTCAAGTGGAGTGTATTCCTTGCATGGGCCATTGCACGTTTCAAGGCCAGGATGGTAATTGTTGCTGGTTTGACTTGGAGACAGATGGAGCTGGAAGGTTGGGATGAGTCCATGGGCTGAGGTGCCTCAGTGGGGCACTCTGTTCCTTGCTAAAGCCAGCTCAGAGCTGAGGTCACTCTGTGTGGTGCCATAAAACACCTCCTGGCTTGGGCTGAGCCTGTAGGACAGCTGATATCCAGGGAGCTCCTCTGCCTTGCCAACAAAACTCCATCCAGCCTTAAATCTTGTCTTTCCAGCTGGGTATGGCAGTGTCACTCCTCTGGGGATGCTCTCCTTTAAAATGATGTCTGTAAGCTCAGTGGAGAAAGATAATTTTCTACCCTTCTAAGCTTTTGAAAGAGATTCAACCCATTTGTCTTTTGCTAACCTGTGCCAATGTTTTCTCTGTTTGAAATACTGTTTCTCCTAGCTAAGATTAAAATTTCCCATTCTCATTTAACTTTAGAACGTTCTAAAATTCAGGGCTTGAAAGTGTGCCAAAGCAGAGTTGTTTTGTGTAACTGCTTTTTACAGAATAAGATATAACTTGTAGAAATAGTGTTTAAGGGTATTTAAACACTGACAGTGATCTCTCCAGCCATGTAGCTAAAGTCACAGTGATGTCCAAGTGATTGCCAGACCTTGGGTTTCTCCTTTCAGATCTGTTAAAGGTTTGTTCTGCTGTTTGGGTCTGTTTTCATCTCCCTTTCTCCTTATCAGAGTGCTGCTGCCACTTACTCTGCCCTCTTTGTACTTGGCTTGCAATACCTGCTTCCACTCCAGAGGCCTAAAGTAAACACGCTGCTATTTTGGTTCAAGTAGTGTCTTTAGTTGTGGGTGGTTTTTTTTTTTTTTATTTTGAGGTGAATGTAACCCAGCATACCCCTCAGTATTTATTTGTGTTCAAGTGGTGGCCAGCCCGTGACCCGAAGCCCAGCGTGCTTGAGCATTTCATGTACAATAGCATCTGCCTCACAAAGAAAACACTGATAAAGAAAACAAATCCAAGCCTAACCAGGAGGCTGTGAGTCTCACAGGATGCTGTGCCCCGTGCTTCAGCTGCAGTGACCCTGCCAGGGGCTGCCAGCTCCCTGTCACACTGGATAATGGGAGTAAAGAGGCAGCGGCTTGCACTGGTACTTTTGTTATCAGTGAGACTTCTCCTGGCCCCTGGAATGTGGCTGCTGCTCCAGGTGTGGCATTCAGCCCCAGCCAGGGCACAGGGGCCTCAGGGCAGGCTGTGATGTGGGTTTGCACAGCCCCAGGGCTGGGGAGGGGGAGCAGTGTGTCCCTGGGCTCCATGGGGCTTCTGCTGCAGTAGGAAATGGCTTGGGATTTTTTTCCTCATCTTTTAAAATTGCTGCTGGTGATCCCTTGAGTTCTGGAAAGCTGATCCTAGAAAGAGACTCCTGAGCTTCCTTAAAATAGCTAATTGAGTATGTATTTAAGCTTGTCTGTGTTAGAAACTAGCCAGCCTAGCTGTAATAGGATTGTTCTGGCTCGTTTTAATTGCGCTGATCTAACTAGTGAGGATGCTTCAGTGCAGGATGATGTTTGGGAGCAGACTTCTCTTGGAAACCTGCAGTCAAACCAAGCCCTTCCCAGAGTCACAGAGTCCAGGATGGGTCAGGCTGGAAGGGACCACTGTGGGTCACCTGGAGCCACCTCCCTCCTCCAGCAGGGCCATCCCAGAGCACAGCACTGTGTCCAGAGGGGGATGGGATATCCCCAGGGAGGGAAACTCCACATCCTCTCTGGTCTCTGTTCAGGGCTGGGGCACTGCCCAGGGATGTGGCTCATCCTGGGCTGAGCAGAGGGGAGGATCCCTCCCTGACCTGCTGGGGATGCTCTTCCTGATGCCCCCTGGATCCCCCATCCCTCCTGTTTGGCTTTGCTGTCTGATCCTGTGACTGTGATCCTTTTCCTCCTGGTAGCTGAGACCCACCAGCACCTCCAGTGATCCCAGGTGGCAAAGAACATCCCTGATGCTCATCCTCCCTCACTGCTGTGGATCTGGATGCCTTGGCACTGCAGATGACCCACGTCAGGGGCAGTGAGAATAGTCTTGCATAAATATTTGAAGCCAGGAGTTACTCATGCATCCAGTATTCAATTTGATTTATTTATCTGATCCAGTGTTAAGAGCAGAGGAGTTGAACACTCGGAAGTGCAGGGGAAACCCTGCCTGAAGACTCCTTGTGTGCATTCAGCAGAGGGGTCTTGAGTCAGTGGTGTGCAACTGTGGCAGGAGTTTATTTTTATTCCTTCCTAGGGCTTTCATTCAGGATTTTCCTTTTAACAAAGAATTAAACGGGTTTTCGTTTTTTTAACATCCCTTATGTAACCTCCAAAACATATTTTACGCAGAACTCTTCTTTTTTTTTTCCTTTTTCTTTACAAAAGGAGCTTGTGCTGAAATAGCAGGACAAGCCTTTGATGGGAGGCTGTTGCTCTGCTTTGTGCCTCTTGTGACTGCAGAATCGCTGTTGCTCTCCCATTCTTGGCTGTGGGAATTCCCAGTGGAAATGGTTTAGATGCTGGGGGAAGGTGGGCTGAGTTTCATGTCAGACCTTTGCTGGGCTACGGAGAAAGTTGTCCTTCTCACTGTTAAATTCCTTCTCCACAGGCAGGGAGATCAGGACTAACCCGTAATTAAAGCAAGGAGGGCTTGCGTGAGCATCCCACTGACAGGAGAAGTTTTTGGCTTCTTCCCTGGGAAAGCAGCCTGGCTCTGGAGCTGCTGCCTGAGGGAGGGTCCAAAAATCTCCTCCTGCCATTTAAACAGGATATAAAAATACAATAAACTGGTATTTTCCCCTTTGGGGTTTAGGTCGAGCTTTTCGTACGACAGTGTCACAAACTGGGGAGGAAAAACATGAATGAATAAATGTGTCAAAGCTCCCAAAAAACCCACTGCCTCTGAACCCTTCCCTGCAAAAGTATTTGACTTTATTGGCTGTTTTTAAGCCTTGGCTTCTGAGCCCCTTTCAAATGAGATGCATTGCTGAAACCAGCCTGCAGTAATTGGGGAGTTTTGCTGCTGACTTTGCAGTGTGTGAGAGGGAATCCCTTTTTTCCTCACTGCAAATGGATTGCTATCAGGTCACTTCTCCTTCTCCTGGAAGAAGGTTTGCTTCAAAAGACTTGAAGTATAAATTCTCTGTCTGATATTTGCCTTGAATGGGTAGCACTGCTAAAAAGTCAATGGAGTGCAATAGCCTGGATGATGATTTCACCTCCGATGTGAAGGAATTTTATATTCTTCTTTTCTTTTTAATTGCCTGGTGAGCTTTCTTCTTCACTATCTATACATCTATCTCATTTTTCTTCTTTCCTGTGTGTGCAATTCCCTGGGATCCTGGTGATCATGGCTGGGTTAGCAATTTAGTCTGGCATGGCTGTGACAGGGGCAGCTGCTGACGCACCTACTGCACGTTTGATGTTTGTGCTGATAACCCCAGGCAGCCTGGGATGCTCCAGCCGGGTAGAAATGGAGCTGAAATAACAAGTTTTTATACTTGAAGACAGTTTCCTGAGGTGGGGGTGACAGTGATCTCCACTCATGTGGCTCCTGGTTGCCACACCACGAGTGGCTGCGGTGGCTTTGCTCCCGGGGGGAAGGGGCAGCAGGGCCCTGCCAGGTGTCCCAAGGCAGCCCTAGGAACCTCTGTGGCAGATGGCAGGGGCTGGACTGGCCACTGGCTCCCTGCCACCCGTGCTGGGTGCCCTGGCATCCCTCTCCAGGGATGGAGAGGGCATCCCCAGTCTGGGAAGTGCCTTCAGGAGCTCACCCACTTCTCTCAGCTCATGTGCACATGTGGGTTTTTCCAGGGAGAAATCAGGACGGGGCAGAGACAGATTTTACTCTGGAGCAGTTTTATGTCACTTTGCAGCAGTGTTTATTTCCCCTGGGCAAAACCAAATGGTGAATACCTTGTAGGGATTGCAAAGAAACATTAATTACTGTGGCATATTCTCCTCTTTGGCTCAGCTCGTGCCATTTTAAAAGCGTTTTCCATAGCTTGGATTTGTTTGTGTGGGAAGTCAGTTACATAATTAAAGCAAATTCTGTTCTATTATTCTGTGTTTTTCAGCCAAATGTTTTCCCTTAAATTAGTACTGTCTGTAGCTGGGTAAAAATGAGGAGTGTCTTTGTCAAAGTTTTCTTCTCCTTTGAAGCTTTTTTCATTTACTCTTCCTAATGGGCATTTTCCAATATTATTCTTTGTAATTGTTTTGTGGTCACTGTCTGCTCTGGTTTGAAAAGGCTCATTAGGAGGCAAAGCCCTTGATGCCCAGCTCAGGAGTGGTATTTATGATGTGTGAGGTGCTCTCACTTTGCAGAAGGTGTTTCTGCTGTTTTGGGTCCTGCTGCGAGTGGAAGTTGTTCTGATGAGGAAATTGCTGTTTTCCTGCCTGCCGTGCTTCAGAGTTTGTGTTGGTGCTGCTGGGAAGTGTCTGGGGTTTGGGCTGTCAGAACATCGGTGGCTTTTCCTTGTGGAGACTGGGGGCAGGAATGAGGATGGCAGTGTCCAGACCCAGCAGGGAGCTCGGAGGGCTCTGAGCACCACGCTGCCCACGTGGTCGGGATTATCTGGTATTTAGTGAAACAGCAAATGTGCAAACAAAATCCGGGAGTTGGGCACGGTGCTCCCTGCTCACGCTTCCCACAGGCTTAGGGGGTGCCAGGGCGGGCGTGGGGCCGGTGTTTGGCAGCCTGTGGAAGCAGCTGTGTGATGGCAGAGGGAGGGGAGGGTGTGTTTTGCTGGAGTGGGGTCTGATTGAAGTCAGGCTTCACAAAAGAGTGCTTTGCAGAAAGAGCTGTGCTGGAGAGGGAGTGCAGAAGCACCTCCTTTCTGGAAATAGCTTTCTCTTGGGGGCCTGGGACGTGGCTGTAACTCTTGAGGTGTTCAGGAAGAGGTTTGCCTGCATATCATAACAGAGCTGTCTTTGGAGGCCTTTGGCTCCCCTCAGTGTGGGAGGGATGTTTTTGTGCAGGGCAAGTTGTGAGGTGTGCCTCACTTCTCACCCACATCTCGGTATTTGGCACTGGCTTGGTGCTGGCATCACAGAATCATGGGATCATTTATGTTGGAAAGGACCTCCAGGAGCATCAAATCCAACCTGTGCCTGATCCCCACCTTGTCACCAGCCCAGGGCACTGAGTGCCACCTCCAGGGATGGGCACTGCAAACTTCCCTGGGCAGTTCCAAGGCCTGAGCACCCTTTCCATGGAGAAATTCCTGCTGCTGTCCAACCTGAGCCTCCCCTGGCCCAGCCTGTGGCTGTTCCCTCTCCTCCTGTCGCTGTTCCCCCCTGGCTGTCCCCTCCTGGCAGGGAGTTGTGCAGAGCCACAAGGTCCCCTCTGAGCCTCCTTTTCTCCAGGATGAGCCCCTTTCCCAGCTCCCTCAGCCTCTCCTCCTCAGACTTGGCACTCTGGACCCTTCACCAGCTTTGTTGCCCTTCCCTGGACTCAATTTGAGCTGGACCTTTAAAATTGTCATTCATTCCAGCTGAAATCCAAGCGTTTTGTTCAGCTCCCCTGTGATCACTGAGCTTGCTGGAGCTTGGAGGTGCAGGCACACAGAGATGACCTCCCTTGGGTATGGCACTGAAATACCAACTGCACTTGGGGCATCTGCTGAACTCTTACACTCGTGGGGTGTCAATACAGGACTCGGGTTGGCTTGTAAAGCCTTGGCCTCTGTGGGGCTGAAACCATCAGCAGCTGGCATAGCCTGGACTGGAAGGGAGAGTGGAACTGTGTTTGCACTCTGTCTACTGGATTGTTGCAGGGAACAGCCGTGGGTTTTCCCTGCCTGTTCCACAGGAGCTGCAGCTCCTTGGGTGCTCTGCTGTGCCTCTGAGTGTGTGTGAGCCTGCCTGCAGGCACCTGGGGAGTGCTCACCCCTGACTGTGCTCGTGGAGCAGCCGCCCCTCAGGAGCTGACCTGGGCTCCTGGGGAGCTGAAGGCGTGAATCACAGCGGCCGGGGGGCCGTGGCTCCCTCACGGAATCACGGAATCCCACATCCTTGGTGTGTCAGCAGCAGAAGGGACTCACCAGGTGGCTGGAGTCACACAGACAGCGGGTTCGTGGCCACGGGCGATGTGAGGAGGAGGAGGGACCAGACGGAGCAGTTCTTCTTGTTCCTGCTATCCACATTCTCAATCTCTCCAGAGCCTGCTTTTCCAGCACCAAACATGCCTGTGCTGTTCCTTGGCATGGTGGGTTTGCCTTGCCAAGGGAGGGCTGATCCCGAAAGGCTCCTGTGGGGTGCTACAAGGAGACTCCCCCTGTTCCCTCTCTGAGGAAAACTTGGCACAGGCACCCACCCACTCAGCCCTCGCTGACTTCTCTAAGGATTTTTGGGGGAATCTTACCCTGAAGCTTCCCTGTACTTGGTGCATCATTATTTTTGGCTGCTCAGAACCAAAAAGGTCACGTACGTGAACCTTTTCTTCTTTGCTGAATTTCAACAAGGCCATTGCCCTTTCTGCAATCTGCCCACCCTGCTGAGCATGGGAATGTGTGGGACACGTCTGTTTCCTGGTCCCTTTGAGTAATTGTGTACAGCCCATCTTCTCACCCTAAAAATCCCTTGGCAACTGGGCAAACCGGGAGCTGACTACAAGGGAGAAAGATCCCCACTCTTGGATTGCGTTCTGCTGCTGAGTGCATCCCTGGGCTCTCAGGGATGGGGAGGAGGAGTTGCCTTTGAAACTACCATGGAATCATCCCTGCTACCATTTTGGAAACGAGAAGCAGATTGCTTTTCACAACCTTTCCCTGGTGAATTAGGGAGCAAACACTGGTGGCTGTGGATTGTCACAGCAGGCCCCTGTGACAATGAGTTCAGGGGTGGTGTTGAGCAGCAGTTTGCTCAGCCCGGTCCCTCCCCAGCTCCCAGCCCCTCGAGTGAATTCTGCCTCGTGTTCAGTGCGGGGCCATCTGTTTTCCTGCATGTCCTCTCTTCCCTGGCAGCCTGATCCGAGTGGAAAGGTGAGGTTGCACAGGCGTGAGCAGGAGCAGCTCCTTTGTTCTCCCAACAGCTTGTCTGCCAACAGAGGAGCCAAGTGACAAAAGGAATGCTGGGGTTTTTGCTGTCCTGAAAATGTGCTCCTAATGCAAAGTCCCGGGGATTATTGACAGCTGAGTTGAGGGGCACCTGAGTTTTGGGGTTCATTTGGAACCTAAGCCATAAAGGTCTCCTGCGACTGGGCCTGAGGAGCCTTTTCAAGATGCTGAAATCTGTATTTTGAGCTAACACAGATTTCACTGTATGATTCCTCAACATGCCTGCCAGAGCCCCATCCCCCATGTGCTCCTGATCCGTGCAGAGCTGTCGCTGCCATCCAGGTTTTCCTGCACTATCTCCTTCTGCACTGTAAATGGTAATTTAATTTCCACATTTACAGTCCTTAATTAATTATGAATAAAATCATTTGTACGAATTTTAGAGCTGAAGGGTGGTGGATTAGCAGCTCTTTGGGAACGGGAGGCCTCCTCAGCAGAAGGGATTCAGCATTCAGCACAGGACTGGCTGTGCCCTTCTGTCCCGTGGGCATCCCTGAGACAAAAGGACTTCTGCTGTCTGTCCCCCTGATGCACAGTGTCTGTTTGTCTGTGTGCAGACACCCTGCCCTGTCCTGCTGTCCCCACTCATCCCGCTGAGGCCTGGGGAAGGCAGAGGGCAGGGCAGAGTGCAGGTTTTGTACTCCGAAAGGGGTTTGCTTTCTTTCCTTGGCAGCGCTGCTTGCAGGGGCGCTGCCGCTGCCGGCAGTTCGGCTTGGCAGGGTTCCTGCTCGGGGCTGTCTCCAGCCCGGGCTCTGCACACCGCTGCAAACGCCGCTGTTTAACCCCAGCAGCCTTCCCAGCCCCCGGTTCTGTGTCTGTCTGGGGCTCACAGTCCCGCCGGGCCATGCCTTGGCTCGGGACAGGGTCGGGGTTGCGCAAGCCCTGTCTGGAGGGCAGGTTGCCATCAGCCAGCTCCGGGAGTTTTTCATGGAACAGCGCTGAACTGCCCGGGGTCGGCTGGAGGTGATGGGATCCTGTTGCCTGCAGTGACTGACAGGGCAGTGACAGAGTTTTGTGCTGCACAACTCCTGGTTTTATTCCCACCAAGTGCCCTAAACCTGCCCGGCCCAGGAGTAGCAGCAAAGGCAAGCGGGGTTTAGGTTTTCCTTCCCTTGTAACACATTATCAAAATATCCCCAAACACAAGTGCTCAGATTACTCACAGGGCCCTCTGGTTTTGGGTGACTTCTTCCTGCTTAATCATTTCTTTTCCAAGCTAATAATTTCATAGCAGCCTCTTGATCCTTATACTTCTCTGCATTTTGTTTGCTTGTTGTCCCTGGCTGTCATCCCGCTGTCCAGATCTTTCTCCCCATGTTTACAAAATAGTGCTTTAAGCCATGCCTGGTACTCATAAAGCATTGGTGGTGTAGCCTGGGCTGCTTTTGGTGAGAAGATGATTTGTGACTGGAACAGAGAGGCACAGGCTGGAAGCCTTTGTGGGCTGGGTGTCGTCCCCCAGTACTTCAGGGAATCAGAGAATCACAGACTGGTTTGGGATGGAAGGGATCTTGAAGATCATCTGGTTCCACCCTGCTGCCTTGGACAGGAGCAGCTTCCACTAGCCCAGGTTGCTCCAAGCCCTGTCCAGCCTGGCCTTGGACATGTTATGTTGTGCTTCAGTTTTCTTTAAGGTTTAAAAACAAACTTAAAAAAACCCCAAACCCCCAAAAAGGCATGTTTGGATCAATGTATTGAACTGATAACAGTTGGTGCAAACAAGGAGGTGTTCAGCTCCTGGAGTTCCCATTCTGGCACATGGCCACAGCCTCCTACGGAGGTGCTCAGCTGCTTTGGGAACCTGATCTCAAAGGTCTCATTTACACTGGTTCCACCAGTAACTCCAGTTGTGCCCAGAACCCACACCACGAGGTTATATTTAAAAGAAGAAAAGGCAGAAAAAGCAGACCCTTGGCGTTTTCCTGTTCCTTGCAAATCCTGAATTTGTTCTTAACAGTTCATGTGGTTGCTCAGTCTTGCTTCTGTGTGAATCTGTAGCGCTTTAACTGCTGGTTTCTGTAGGATATAAATGGTGTTTCTGTAGCTAATCACAACACCCCACAGTGGCTGTTCATGAGAGGGTGATACAGCATTGGAACAGGAGGAGATTGCCCTGAGATTATATAACACAGCAAGTGTGACCCTTTCTTGGAATGTTTTCCAAAGAAAGGAAAAAGAGAGGGCACACCAGAGGTAGATGGCCCAGGGAGGACTGTGGATGTTGCCCGATGTCCCACTCAACTTAGTTTGCCAGAAGGATAAAAAGTCCTGGAGTTCTGAGGTCTCTGCAAATCTAAAGGATCCTGGTGGGCACGAGAGCCCCAGGCTGTTGAAGGGAGCAGCAGAAGGAATTTGGGACAGTTGGGAGCTGGGAAGGGAGGGCTGAGGGGTGACATGGGTGCAGAAACATGGACTGGACAATTTCTACCCTCACCTGATTAATTCTGCCTGATTTTTTTTTTAACCATTGGTCTCTGGAAGTCCCTGCCCTCCTGCCAGGGAGGGTAATTACATTCCCATTAGGAGCCTGGGTTTCCCTGGGAGCTGTGCCAGCCTCAGGGCTGCTCTGAGGGGTTTCAGATGTCCCAAGGTGTTGTTACTGAGTGCATTTTTACACCGTGGGTAGAGGCGTGGGCGAGTCTCTGTCCCCATTAGCCTCAATCCTCACTCTGTTGACTTTTGGCCATTTCTTAACCAGCTTTAAGAAGTATCTGGAGCAAAAACGGGTCGCTTAGCAACGGGGGCGGCCGGAGAATGGGTCAGTGATTAACAATTCTGTCTAATCAAGGTTAAAAATGCAGGGCAGGCTGCACCGCCGCTGCTCGGCCGGCCGGAATGTGTCAGCGCTCCGACGCCGGGATTGATGGTGCTGGCAAGGAAATTTAGACCAGCTGTAGTTTTGACCTCATGAACACAGTGATTCCAGAGTTGAAACCAGACTGAAGTCTCTTTTCTTTACCGATATCTTAGAAAAAAAGGCATGAAATAACCTTTGGATGAGTAACATAGGCATGGTCTGTGTTGGACATGTGTTTTTTCCCAAGGCTCTGGGCCTTCCCCTAGTCGTGTGACTTTGCAAACAAACAGAAATAGATCAGCACGGGAGTGTGGAAAATATGGAGCCCAGCTCTAGAGCAGAAATGAGGAAGGACACTGGGTTTCTGCTTCTGGTCACCTGTGTGAATGTCAATGCACTGTTCCTCCAAGCAAGCAAACGACAAATGCCACGGAACTTGATGAATGTATTTTTCTGAGTCTATTTGGCAAAGTGGTTATTTTCCCAAGTCCTTGGTGATGGTCCCTGGCACCTTTTTCTCCTTGCACAGGGTAGAAAAGGAGGTGTCTGGGTTATGATTTCATTTACCCCAATAAACGTGCCAGCACTCCCCATTGCTGCAGGAACATCCAGTGAGAATATCAATCACTAGAACAGCACTGCATCTGTTGGATGTGATACTAGGGTAGTTTTGCCAAGTCATTTACTTTCATTGTCTAATCAATTCCTCAAGTCTCTTGCCTATTTGCCTCTTTGTTTAATTAACCCCTCTTTTCAGCCTTATCCCCCCCAAGTCATCATCCTGATCTTGAGAGGCAAGGATCAGCTGACAGTGCCTCTTCAGCAGTCACGGGAAGCAGTGCATTCCAGGAGCCCTGGCTGAAGGTGATTTATATTCCTGAGCACTAATCTTCCATCACTGTCTGAAGCTGACAGTGTCACGGACAGGCAGCTCTCTTCCTTCACTGCCCTGGCCATTTCTCCCCCTCTCCTGCCTCCACTGAACAGACTTACTCCCTGCCAACTGAAATAATGCAGATTTTAAAGATCCCTTGCAAACTGATATTACTCATCACCTTCCTCACCTCCCACCACCGGTCCAGGAGAAAAACCATCTTCATGCCCCTTTCCACAGGAGTCAGGTGATGTCTTAATGAATGCTTTCCTTGCTTGGTTTTGGTCATTAAACACACTCTGCTATTGGTGGCTCTTTATGGCTTCAGCCTGAGTGGTAAAATCCATATGTGAGACTTTGCAGAGGCTTTTAGGTGTCATTAGGGATCATTAATATGCAGAGCAATGCCAGGCAGCAGAGGCTGCTGGGGTAGGGAATATCCATCATCTGCTGCAGGACAACTTTAGGTCAGCAGAAATCAGGGACAGGGGCAGGATTTGGGCAAGGATTCCTCATTAGTGCATCAGGAGAGCGTGGGGTAGGCTGGGGAGGGAAAAGGCAACCCTGAGCAGCTTTGGAGTTCCTTCCATCCTCATGCTGCAGTGTTGGTCTGGAGCATCCTTTGCATCCTGTAGCTCTTGCAGTCACTCCAATGACTCCTCACTACAGAGAGGCTGTGCCCAAACTTGATGGCTTGGACTGCATTTGTATAAATTGAATTAATACCTCAGTTTCAGGCTATCTACTGCCTGCTTCCGCAGGCCAAAGGGTTTTTTTCCTTCTTCCTGCCTTCTTGATTAGCATCTTCATTTCTGCCTTATGAGCCTTTCCCTGGTTTTGCTCGTTTGTTTGTCACTGGGGATGGATTTCTACACCCACCAGCCAGGCAGGTGCTTGCAGGAGAAGCCCTGGCACCTTTGGGGTGGCACTTGAGTGACTTTGGTGCCTTTGTGGGTGCAGCAGGGGCTGCCTGGGGGTGCCTGTGATGGTGGTCTCCTATTTACCTGTGGCTGTAGGATGTTTCCCTGGGATCCAGGGAGAGCTTTCTGCCTTGCTTTCCATGCTCTGCACAGCCTAGGACTGTCAGGGTGTTTCCTATGGTTTGTCATGGCTCAGCAAGGAAGGGAGACCAGCTGAGCAAGGATTTATCTATCTCCTCTTTATTTAAAGAGTGTTTCTCCACCTTGGAAAGTTCAAAAGATGATTCTCTCCGTGCTGGTTTCTGATACCGGACAGGCTGGAAATGTGAGTGGGTATGTTAATGCTGCTCCTGGCCCTCGTGGCATTCACTCCTGAAAGACAGAAATGGTTTTCATGTGCTTGGCCTGGGAGCTCTGATTTGAAATGAATACTGTCAGCCATGTGAAATAGATGATAAATTACACTGAAAAACGTGTTTTGGTTTCCAGCAGCAGCGCCGGGGTTATGCCACAACTCCAGGAAAAGCAGAGTCACTTGAAATGCAGGTGTTTGTCCTCCTGGCTCCTACCATGCTGTGCTGCACTGCTGAGCCACCTGGGCTGCTGGGAGGTGTCCCTGCCCCTGGCAGGGGCTGGAACTGGCTGGGCTGAAAGGTCTCTTCCATTTTGTGATTCCATTCTGTGATTCCATGGTTTTCCCATGGCTGGTTTTGGTTCGAGGTGAAGCCAGCTGCCTGTGCAGTGACTCCTGCTCCTGAGGGGCAGCAGCATGGAGGGTGGCAGGAGGTGCCCTGTTATCCCATGGGGCCTTTCCCCAGGTGGGATAACAAAATTATTGAGGCTGGAAAAGACCATTGAGTCCGACCTGTGCCCGATGCCCACCTTGTTCCCAGCCCAGAGCACTGAGTGCCACCTCCAGGGATGGGCATTCCAAAGCTTCCTGAGCAGCCCCTGCCAATCCTTAACAACCCTTTCCATGGGGAAATTCCTGCTGCTGTCCCAGTTGAGTCTCCCCTGGGCCCAGCCTGGGGCCGTTCCCTCTCCTCCTGTCCCTGTTCCCTGGGAGCAGAGCCCAAATCCCCTCCCGGCTGTCCCCTCCTGGCAGGGAGTCATGCAGAGCCACAGGGTCCCCCCTGAGCCTCCTTCTCTCCAGGCTGAGCCCCTTTCCCAGCTCCCTCCTGGGGCTCCAGCCCCTTCCCAGCTCCGTTCCCTGCCCTGGCCTTGCTCCAGCCCCTCCAGGTCTCTCCTGCAGTGAGAAACCCAGAACTGGGCACAGCCCTGGAGGTGCCCCAGCAGTGCCAGCACAGGGGTCAGGGCTGCTGCTCCCCACTCTGCCATGGGGTTCCAGGCACCCACACCACCACCCCTGGATCTGAGATTGCAGATTCAGCTTTGCACTGTGGTGGTGGAAGCCCTGCCTCAGGCAGAGGGATGGCTGTGGGATACTGGCTGCTCCCCTGGGCCCCTGCTTTCTGGGATAATTTTCCCTGTTGCTGGTTGCTTTATGTGCTCATTAAAAGCAATGGGAATTTGTGGGTAAAAGGGAAGATAGCAAATGTAACCCAGTACAAGCTCTAATGTGTTTGTAGATAAAAACCAACCTGGCATGTTTCTGCGCTGGAGATTTATAATCTAATCATTCCTTCACTTGCTCAGCAGGGACTGGAGCAGCATGTAGTTATTTACATATAGGGAACATTAAACAGCCACCTCTTTAAACCATATGTGAACATAAAATCCTACAACCACTGCTGAGTAATGGGGATCTGTGAAAGACAAGAAGGAAAATAAAGCAGGAACGAGCAGAATGAAAAGGTATCACTGCAAGGAGCAGCTGTGCCAGGGGCATATTGTCCCTGTGCCAGAGTGGGAACGTGTGTGACCCTGTGCATCCTTGTCCTCCTGAGCTAACTCTGTGCACAGTGAGCACTGTGCAAAGCCTCTGCAAGGTCTCACATATGGACTTTACCACTCAGGCTGAAGCCATACAGAGCCACCAATAGCAGAGTGTGTTTAATGACCAAAACCAAGCAAGGAAAGCATTCATTAAGACATCATCTGACTCCTGTGGAAAGGGGCATGAAGATGGTTTTTCTCCTGGACCAGTGGTGGGAGGTGAGGAAGGTGATGAGTAATATCAGTTTGCAAGGGATCTTTAAAATCTGCATTATTTCAGTTGGCAGGGAGTAAGTCTGTTCAGTGGAGGCAGGAGAGGGGGAGAAATGGCCAGGGCAGTGAAGGAAGAGAGCTGCCTGTCCGTGACACTGTCAGCTTCAGACAGGGATGGAAGATTACTGCAGCAGGTTTGCTCTGTGCTCAGCCTGGGGGGCTTTGTGTCCCTGTGAGGGGCTGAGGCTGGCACCCCAGCATCCCTCTAGAGTTGTCATTGCTCCTTTGGGGCAGCTGTGATCCCTCACAAACTGCAGCCCTGTTTGCACCTTCCCCTCAGGTGGCTTTTGCCATGTCCTTGCTGGCTCTGGCCGTGGCCCTGCTCCTGCAGGGATCAGGATGAATTTGTCCAGGTGCTGGGGCTCATTCCTGTGCTGGTGCTGCCTGGCACACCTCCTGGGCTTTGCCAGGGCTCCCGTAGACATCTGACAGCTCCTGTGGCTCCTGCCAGGCTGCTGCAACTCCTGCCTCTGTGCTTTGGATCTCTGACTTTGGAGGTTGCCAAAGGGGTTGGAGGATGTTACTGGCTTTTCTTCCCTTTTTTTCAGGAGAGGAATGCATGGAAAAGGCAGGCTCTGGAGAAATCACTGCTCTCTGTATCATACAAGCCCTAAAACACCACATTTTAATGTGTTCTTTCTGTTGATGCCTTAGCTTCTTGAAATGGACTCTCCTGCCATTTTCCATTTCTTTTACTGATTATGAACAGGAGCTTGAAAACAATTCCCTAGTGCAGGGGAGGCATCCCCAAGTGGGTGCATTTCCATTCTGCAGGAGCCAGGCTCACCCCACAGGCAGGTTTGGTGGTGGGTGTCAGCGTGCGGGTGAGAGACAGAGCTGCTAGTTGTGCCTCAGACATGGATTTATCCCTTCTTGCTGGGCTCCTTGGGGCTCTGCTGATGGGGAGCCTGAGAAGAGCAGCTTCTGTGGGATTTAGGATGAGAGGAGAAGTCAGTTTCTGTGGTACAGGGGGATAAGACAGTGAGTTTCTATCACAGAAATAAAACTGTTCCTTACTTGTAAAACACCCTTTTGATGGCATTTTGACAAAATACTGTCCTTTGTATCTCTCATTTTTAACTCTCTGCGTTCCTGGGCCCTGAAAGGAATGTGATTAAAAAATGTGGAAAGGGGGAGGCTTAAGCAATGTTTTGTTCTTAAATCCCTACTATTTTAAAGTAGTATTTTAGAAACCTCTACTGTATTTTAAATTAGTTTGTCAGAGTATAATTACCAGGAACGAGGTAAGAAACTCATTTAAACACAGCAACTGTAGTGGAGAATCCAATTTTCAGAAATCAGTGGCAATGATAATTGGAGTCATTAAGTGCCGACTTCGGTAATTAAGAGTTGGGTTTTGACATTTCGGGCTCTGTTGCTAGTGGCCCGTGGAGAGGGTACAAAAATGTTGTGTTTGCTGAGGGTCTGGTGGCTCCCTGGGCCTGTGCAGCTGCTGGCCATGCTCACACAGGGCTTGGGAGCCTGGCAGACACTTCACTGCTGCCCCCTCTTCATTTGTGTCATAGGATAGAGAGAAAAGGGTCCCTTGGGTGAGACTCAGGAGAAGGAGTTTTCTAAGCAAGAGGTTGGTGCCCAGCTCCTCAGGCTGTCATGCTGTCAAACCTGGATCCTGGGTTGTAAATCCATCTTGATAAAACAGCTGGATCTCCCTGCGGAGGGAAAGTGCTGATAAAGTTATTCGTGAAAGAAACCAGTGCTGGAAGTGCATCCTTGTCACTCCTTGTTTGCAGAATTCTCTCTGGGAAGTCAGGATGTTCTGCATTTTTAACTCCTGCAGTTCAAGCAAGATGCTTTTGTTGTAATATTGGAGTAACCATGAAATCCCTGACGTGCTGATAGTTATCATCAGCTAGAACAAGCCTTATGTTTACTTTCCTATTAAGAATTCTGATTTTCCAGAGCAGTGGCGTTTATAAGGCTTTTTTTCTTTAATTTTGTTCTTTTCCCTGCTCCCAGATGATGCTGTCTGGGCTTCCAGCATGGGAGCTGAGGTGATGGGTTTGTGCTTTTGAGCTTTGACACCCACAGACAAATCCATTGGTGGCTGTGATCTCCTGCTCTGGGTTTGAGTCTGTCCTGAGCTCCTGTCTCAGCAGAAGCCAGAGGCCAGCTAGAAGGTTTCCTAAAACATATTTTTAGCACTTTGGCCATGCTCATTTCTTAGGCATGTGAAAACCACTGGCAGTTTAACACTTGTTTTGCCCAGAAATCCCCTTTTTGCCATGGTGGGGCTTTCCCCAA
Source organism: Phylloscopus whistleri (assembly GCA_017589585.1). Lineage (NCBI taxonomy): Eukaryota > Metazoa > Chordata > Aves > Passeriformes > Phylloscopidae > Phylloscopus > Phylloscopus whistleri. The sequence goes on from JADMLD010001382.1 coordinate 256,262, forward strand.
ATTCCCAATTCACTTCCCTTCTCTTCCTGGGGGCTCTGACCTTTGAAGCTGAATGGGTGCTTTCTCCTGGACTTGTTCATGTTTATGTTTGATGTGAGGATCCATGGGATGGATATTCTTTGGAGCTGGGCAGCTGGTGGCATGGCCAGAAGGGAACAGGCACCCTGAGGGAGGAGGGCTCCCAGGAGAGCAGCCTTGGCCACCCAGCTGTGTTCAGGAGGAATGATCACAGGATCATGGAATATCTGGAGTTGGGTGGGACTCCTGAGGATCACTGAGTCCCTCCCCATGTCCCATTGCAGCCACGTGGTTTCTGGATGCTGCACTGCTCAGAATACCTGCCAGTGGCTGAATGCTGGGTGACAGAAGCCAGGGAAGCAGCTGGGACAGGCTGGAGCCACCATTCCAAGCTCTCCTGAGCAGGCTGGTTGGGAGGAGCTGTCTCCTCATGCCTGGGCTCCGTGCAGCTTTGGGCAGCTCCTGTGCTTGGTGCTGGGGCTCTCCCAGGCTCCCTGCCTGGGCTGCAGGTTGGGGCAGTGATGAGGATACACTCTGCTTTAGGCAGAGTTTCTTCCTGTTCCTTTTCCCTTCCTTCTCCTTTCCTTGGTTTCTGTCTCTAGGCAGCCTAATTGGATTACTGGGTCACTCCACTCACCACGGGCCCTGCAGGACTGGGGCTGGTCCTGGAGGCTCTGCAGCTCTGGAGCTGATGTGGGCTGGCAGCCTGCTGAGGCTCCGTGCTCCCTTGGGGATCTCCCTCCAAACCCTCCAGTGGTGGATGCATTCCTTCATTTCACCTGCCTCCTGCTGTAGGGAGGAGCAATTCCAGATGTCTTTGTAGCCTCTGGGTGGGACTGGCCTCTCCTGGGGAGCACATGGGCATGGAAAGCCTTGAGTGCAGCTCAGATGTTTGCCTGAGCAGCTCTCAGTGGAACGTGGGCTCTGTGCCCCAAACACAGCAGCTCCTTGCAGTTCCCATGGCAAGCTCTCCTTGATAGCTGAGCCCCATCCTGAGCTGCAGAAACCCTGGTGCTGTGCCTCAGCCCTGTGTTTGCTCTCTGTGCAGGAGCTCCCCAGGATCCTCCTGTGCCCTGCCCCGTGCTGACTCCTCTCCAACCCTTCTGCCACCAAGAAGCCAAGTGGAGGAACTGTGAAGGCTGCAATCTGTTGTCAATGGGACTGCCCAGAGGGAAAACTCAGCCCCTCTGCTCTCCAGGGATCTCTGCAGACAGCACTGTCAAACTCTGTCCCTCTGTGTTCACCTAGGAGCTCTCAGACCTCTGGAAAACAAGCCAAGGTAAGTACAAATGGCATGTCAGACCATGACTCCATTCTTCTGGTTTATTTTTTTCTTTCTTCAGTGACTGAGGTGTTTTCAAGAAAGAAAAAATCAAGGCTTTGCTGCTTTTGGGACAAAACTTGTGTGCTATCCTTCCTCTTGGGTTTTTATAGTAAAAATGTGTGGGTGTCTGTTGTGGCATCATGTGTGTCCCACCACACGTCCCTCCCTTTTCTCTGCCTCTTTAGTCATGAGGACTCAAGTCTCACATGCTTAAAATTTGTCACATGGACCCAGTAGCACTTAAAAAATACCAACCCACTAAAAAAAACTCTCAGAAAGCCCCAGGTGTGAAGTATACCTCATGGTTTGGATGCCTGGGGCATGGCCACACTGTATTTCCAAAAATGATTTGCAAGGAGGGGGTTTCTCCAGTGTGTCCCTGAGGCCTGGGCCAGTGCTGGGCTTGCCCTCCCATGGAGGATTTGGGATTTTCCCGTGGCTGGCACTGCCCAGTGCCCATTCAGGTGTGTGTCCTTGGGCCTGCTCGTGTGCTTGGTGGAGCAGAGGTGTCTCCTGGCAGTCTGGCCCTGTAAAGGCTGCTGGTCCCTACCTGTGGCACCAGGACTGTGCAGGAGGAGGGTGGAAGCAGTGCTGGAGAGGCTGCATAACCCTCACCCTTCTGTTTTGGAGAGGAAGAAGGGCTGGAAGGAGGATGGCTGGCATTGCCCCACCCGTGCTGTGGCCATGGTGGTCTCTGCAGTGCTGGGTGACTCTGGGACTCTGCAGTATGTCACACATCACTTCCCACCTGCAGCCTTTCCTCAGAATCTGGAGGCACACTTTGTTTCTGCTAAAGCTGGGGCCCCACTGGAAAGGGAGCATCCTCCTGAGGGTTGATTCTCCTTGCCCTGGGCATGTCTGAGAGGAGCTTCTTTCTCCTGCCCCCATTCCCCTGTTGCCTGGTTTTCCCTCAGGGTTTCCCTCACTGCCAGCATGAAATGGAAATTCCATAGTGTAGCCATTAATCAGCCCTCCCTGAGAGCTTCCAGCTGCAAATTGCCAGCCCTGACAGATGTGGGCTGTTGAACCTGAGCAGCTGACCCTGCCAGGAGGGCATGGTGGGTTGTGTCTGTGTGGTTACTGTGTTCTCTTGCCCCAGTGCAGCGCCCTGATAATTTAACTCAGAGTTTCCAGTTATTACTTAAATGCCTTTTTTTACTGTTTCCTTCTTCCCCCTCCTGTACTTAAGTGACACTGGCCTAGGGCAGGGGTTCTGCTGTGGTGGGCTGGCCAGTGCAGGTTCCAGGCTTTGGCTCAGTCCCTGCAGTGTCTGAGCAGGGTCAGTAAATTCCTGCCTGGGTTTGGTGGTGTAGGATGATTTCTGCTGGGGGGCAACAGATACACAGGTCACAGAGTCACAGAATGCTTTGGGAAGGGAGCTCAAAGCCCATCCAGTGCCACCCCTGCCATGGGCAGGGACACCTCCCACTGCCCCAGGCTGCTCCCAGCCCCAGTGTCCAACCTGGCCTTGGGCACTGCCAGGGATCCAGGGGCAGCCACAGCTGCTCTGGGCACCCTGTGCCAGGGCCTGCCCACCCTCCCAGGGAACAATTCCTGCCCAAAATCCCATCTAACCCTGCCCTCTGGCAGTGGGAAGCCATTCCCCCTTCTCCTGTCACTCCAGGCCCTTTTAAAGAGTCTCTCTCCATCTTTCCTGCAGCTCCTTCAGGTCCTGGAGGGCTGCAATTAGGTCACCCCAGCACTGCCTCTTCTGCAGGCTGAACAATCCCAATTCTCCCAGACTTGTAAAGGATGTAGGGGAAAAAAAAAAGAGGAATTTTCCCTTTAACAATGCTTTGTTGCACAGAAGCAGGATTTCTTGCCCTCTGGCATCCTCAAGTCGGGAGGTCAGGATTTGGGGAGGGGGGGATTGGTGCAGGCTGACCCCCCGGTGTGACCCGTGGAGCACAATCCCACAAAGCAGGGCTGTTCCCGGGGGGAGCGGGCGGCCCAGCCTGATTAAAGTGTTGCAGGGAGCGGGGGATGAGGAGGAGACTAAGAGCATTTCCTTCCTTGGGTTTTTAGGAGACACTTAAGGGAGCGCCCTGGGATGAGTGAGGGCAAAGGCGAGCTGCGAAAAGCACTCAGCGAACTTGTCTGGGGATTTCAGCCCTGCCTGGAAACCGGGCTGTGCCCTGCAAAACGGCAATAAAAGCCGACAAGCCCAAAGACCCGGATTAATTTAGAAACTCTGCAGCTCGGGGAGGAGGGCTGGAGACACAAGCTCAGCAGCTCAGGCTGACCTTTCCATCAACTCCAGCGCTCTTCCAGGGGCGCATGCAGCATCCGAGCGGGGTGCCCCAGTGTCCCGGGGCACTGGGCTCTCTCCTCCCTCCCAGGTGTGCAGGGCTCCAGGGCTGGCATTGAGCCGTGCTGCCCCTCCCTCTCTGCCCGGCCTGGGGCCGCTGCTGCCCGGCTGGCAGCGGCAGGCTGTGTCCCCAGGGCACAGCAGGAGCAGGTCCTGGGGGCTGCCTGGAGAAGCTGGGTGCCGGTTCCCTGTGCTGCCAGACACGGGGCAGGGGCTGCTCCAAAGGGATTTGTAATCCTGGTGACCCAGAATGCAAAGGAAACAGGCTTGTTCATGTCCTGATGCTGAGCGTGGCTCCTTTGCTTCCCTGCTCCATCTCCTCCCTCCTCTCCAGCGTGAAGCTGCGGAGTGAAAGCTGATAGCAGAATTCCTCTTTCCCAGGCTGCTGTAGGCAGTTGTTTCTGTGGTCTTTGCTAATATAGATCTGAGGCAGATTAAAGCACCTTTTAAACTCAGAGGGATGGGGTGAGCCCGTGTGTGTATCTCACCCCGAATATCTCAGCCCTCCTGGTGCCTTCCATCCTCCTTCCCTAACTGGGAATTTTGTGCCCATGAGCTTCCTGGTGCTCCAGGAAACTTCTAACCACTTCAGCATCCTAGCCATGCTGCAGGCACGTTCCTTCCCAGTATTTATTAGCCTGTATTTCCTCTAATGGGCAGTGGAGAAGGGAATCACAGAATCACCAAGGCTGGAAGAGACCTGCAAGGATCTCTGTCAGTCAGGCTGGGTCTCCTGACTGTGGGGGATTTCACTTGGATTAGAGCATGTCTTCCTCTTGAGTCTTTTGGTGTTGTCCTATGACCAAATTCTCTCCTGAAGTTATTTTAAAAAAGCCCTGAATTGTGGAAAGTGGATATGTTCCTGTACAAGTATCACATGGGCATTATATATATATATAGATAGTAATTTATAATGGCATCTTAGCAGCTTAGGAAGTGATTAGTTTACTTTAGTGCCAGTGTTTTTGCCTGTGTGGAGTGGGAGTTCTTGCTGACATGTGTGGAGTCCTTCTCCTGCCCTTGAGCTGATGATGGTTTAAATAAAAAACACTTTCCTTAGGAGTGTGTCAGAGGAGCTCTGTTTTGAAAAGCTGTTTGCTTTCTTAAGTCCATGTGCACATATGTTTTTCTCTTTACAGTCTTAGGTTTCAGTGGTGTTTCAACCCCATTTTTCAAAACTGAGTTATTTAGAAGCCTAAGTCAGATTATTGCATGAGTCTCTTCGCTCTTTGTGGAAAAAGGGAACAGAGTTTATTCCCCCCCAGCTTTGTCCTCTCTTTACCACCTTTATCCTGTTAACTTGCAAAAGATGTTTTTTGAGCTGAAAGCTCAAAATAAGAGATAGAAAAGGATAGAAAACTGTCATGGTCTTGTGTAAACTCTGTAAGACTATCCAGATGTGTAAGAGGCTGGTGTAAACCGAGGCTCCAGTAATTTTGAAAATGAGAAGCTGTCCATGCATCCAGCTCCTAGAAACCCGATCCATCAGTTATTTGTGGGGGGTTGAGCATCTGGAGCAATTTCCTAATTTTGCAGGAGACTTGGTGTGCAATTGAGGGCTAAGTGCTTCCTTTCTGTCTGCCTTGCTGACTCCCTGGTGTAAGGCACCAGGAGCAGCAGTCCAGGAGAGCTGGATGAACACACGCTCTGGCTCAGAGCTGGTGTTTGCATGGAGTTAATCCTGCTTGGGGGGCAGCAGGAGGCCTTGTGCAGCCTTTGGAGATGTCTTTCAGGCTGGTCTGGGCTCTGTTGCCTCAGTCCAGGCAGGCTTGTTTCACGCAGGGGTCCAGCTGATGGAAGCCATGACCATGTTTTCCTCCCCAGGCTGGCATTTTGTTTGGTTTCTCACCTTCCCCTGCTTAGTCATCCCTCCTCTCAATTCCTTCCCCCTCTCCTGACTGGCACACAAGCCCCTGCCTGGAGGATGGTGCTTATTGCTGGGAGTTTGCCCTAGCAACCAGAGAGATGTGCAGAAATAGCTGTGCCAGGGTGGCAGAGCCTCTCTGAGCCCTGGGGTGCAGCTCTGGGCTCTCCCAGGGCTCTCCCAGGCTGCAGTGCTGTCTCTGGTGGTGGCATGGCACAGAAGCAGCCAGGGGTGCATGGGCTTGGTGCACCAGGGATGCTCTTTGGGGCAGGAGGGGAATTCCCCTGGTGCTCCTGTGCTGAGGGAAATGCCCTTGCAGCCCCTGTATCCCCGTGCGTGAGTGTGTTTGTTACCTGAGCACTCACCTGCCTGGGCCCTGCCAGGGCTGGAATTCCTGCTGGAGAGGCTGCTGGTGCTCCTGGAGCACCACAGGTCCCTCCTGAGGAGCAGGGCAGCCACTCCAGGAGGGCTCTCCTTTCTGGGAACACAGCTCTCTGCTGCTGTTTGTTTTTGTCATAGCATGGGAAATATTTTAAGGTTCTCTTGGAGTGTGGCTGTTTTCTTTTCCCTGTCTCTGCAGTCTAAGAAGATTTCTGTGTTTGGGATATCACTGCATTTCCATAGCACTGTGAGGTTTATGGAGAGTTGTTCAGTGGTCACCTTCTGCTGTGGCAAAGCTTTCTTGCAGAGATTCTTTCTCCGTTGCTTTTGGAGGGAATCCTGCAGCCTGGTTGTTACATCCACCATTCCTGGATTATCAGCTTCATTTTCTTCCAGAGCCTTTCCTCTAGCCATCTCCGTTTCTTGTTATATTTAAAACTATCCCAGGTAGCTCATACATTTAAAAAAAAAAATCTTTCCCTAAATGTTTTTTTGCTCTTGATGCAAACTCACAATCAGGAATTTTAGATAACTTGACTTCGTTTTGTGCATAACTTTTATCATTTGCAGTTGCATTGGAAGTGTAAATAATCTCTTAAAAATATAAAATAATCCCAAATGTTCGCAGTATGCTTAGGCTTAAAACAGCTTTTAGGTGTTAGGAAGAATGATGAGTTTAGGCTTGGATTTGTCTTTGGTGGGACAGGTGTGGGTCAGAAGAGCATCTGCTGCTGGGCACTGAGGAGGGGAGGCATTTCTGTGGTACCAAGGGCTTTGCTGGTTTGATCAGGCTGTACCATGCCAGCCTCTTGTCCTCCTTGCAGCACTAAAATGTGCCTCTAACACCATCTGCTTGTTTCTCTATCTCTGCTCCTTGATAATCCAGCTGCGACCCGTTGGAAAGAGAAATCCAACCCAAACCCCAGAGGGGAATGAAAACAGTGGCAGGTAATTGAGTTTTAATGTGTGATGACATGCAAGATGTAGGCTCTCAGGGGCCAGAAGTTATGTAGATTGTTGGTATAAGGAGACAGAGGACAGCCCACATGAAGGTGGGGGCACAGATATTTATTTGTGTGTGGGAGAGAAGAGACCATCAGCTGTAATATTTACACTCAATTACCCAGGGAGGGCTTGTAATTCCCTGTGTTCTCTGGAGCATTCTGTATTCTCCAGCATGTTCCTGCCATATGTGTTTGGCTGCCAGGAGTTTATATACATTTTCTGCCTTTCCTTCCAAACAATGTAACATTTATTACGAGTTTCACCAGTTGTTGTTTCAAGGGAGAGGGAAAAAAAAACCTGCAGAAAGCTGTACTCTGGCCCTGTGTGCTGTATTTGCAACAACAAATACAAACAACAGACAGGAAAACTCTGCAGGACACAAGGATGGACCCATGGAGGAACCACTGCAGTGCTCTGGCATTGTTTGCCATGCTCACCTCTTTGGTTTGTTGTTTTGGTTTTTTTTTTTTTCCCTTTCCCTGGAATTACTTATGCTTGATTGTTGCAATTGATTGCAATTGTGAGAGCTAATTTTAGTGCATAAATTTTACACTGGAAGACTGCCAAGTGTTTGTGTCATGGAGAAGAACAACTGCACAGGATTTGGTGTGAGTGTGCTTGTCTTCCCTTCTCCAACCAAATATCAGCAGCCAGTCCATGGGCTGATTTGGATTTTTATATAGGGAATATTTGTTTGTAGCCAGTGTTGTTCAGGAAGAAAATTCAGCTTCCTGTAGAAACAGAAGAGCAATTTACAGAGCTGTGATGAGTTCTAAGGACAAGCTGGTTTTATTGGCAGTGATGAAGTGACCATTGCCTTAGTTTTAAGACAAATAACCAACCTAACCGAGTTAACTTTTAAACTTTGTGTGATGGAACAGAGAGCAAATAGTGTTGTTCCAACCCCAGGAGACAAACCTGGTGTGTTTAGCTGATGAAGTTGCAGAGCAGCACATGGGTGTGTAGATCTGGAGCCTTGGAAAGTGTCACAGCACAAAGTTCCAAGTCAGGACTGGCAGGCAGGGGAGGTTGAGTTGCCACAGGATAAAAATGGAAACTTTTATTTCTGAGTGAGATATCAACTCAGGGAGAAATTTTGCTTTCTACATCCACATTTTCCTATATCCAGGGTTCAGGATACAGTGAAGCTGGGCTGCTTTGTAGGGCTTTCCTCCTTTTCCACCTGCATTTGGCCAGAGAGGAGCAAGAAATGTGAAGGGATAGAGAGGATGTGAAGATTGCAGTGATGGTACTTAAGGCTTTTGGGGACAGTTTTTATATGGATTGAAAATTGATGCTAAAAAGAGAAGCTCATCTAATAGATTATTTTTGGTAGTGAAATGATGGGCTCACTTGTAAGATTAGATAGCAGAACTCCCTGGAACTTGTGTTATCTTTCTCCCACGGGTTTTTGGTGTCTCCTCTCGCTTGGTTTTTTTCCTGTCATGCCAGTTGTGATTTATCTTGCATGCTTGTTTCAAAACAAGTTACACTGTCAAGCTGCCATTATACAAACATTTGTCCTGGTTATCCTTCCAGAGTTATTCACAGATAGAAGTTCTGGCAAAGTCAGGGACAGGAATGATGATAGGTGGAAGATCCACCTTCTTGAAATATCAGTTTGTGTTGTTTTGGGGCTTTTTTAGTTCAGCTTGGTGCCATATGGATTTTACTTAAGGACGTGGTTTGTCCCTGGAAAAGTGTCTTTGAAAAGGATGGAACAGTTTAAATACGTTCAAGACAATTAATTAAAATGCCTTTCAGTGGAAAGGGAAGGAGAGGTTTCTTTCCAAATTAAAGCGCCAGCCTGGTGAAACATTTTGTATCAGTTACAAAAGGAGCTGCAGTACATTCCTCTGAAACAAGGGCTGAGCCAACTGCATCTGCGAGGTGTGGGAGTGACATTTCAGAGCCCACTGACAGTCTCATTGTCAAACTGAACATCATCTCTCTCTTGCTGGTGCTAGCTGAGAGCTCCTCGCTTTCCAGGGGCAGAATTGCTCCTGTGGAAAATGCCCCTGGAAGGCATGGGCACCTTTGGGCTGGGAACAGGCTGCCAAAGAAAATTAAAGATGAAATTGAAATAGCCTGTCTCCAGAAATCAGCCCTCCCTTCCCTGTCAGAAAGCACTGGGGAAAGGGGACAGCAGGAAGTAGTTTTTGTATTTTCACTGGTGCTTTCTCTATCCAATTTTCCCAGGTGCTACAATAATTAATTGTATGTTACACTGTGGTGATGTTCCTGAGCCTCCAGCAGGTGCAATTATCTCCTTCCTTACGGGAGCATTTCCAGAGGTAGGGCACTAGAAAGAGACCTTTGATGTCCTGTCTGAGTTGTGATTGATTTGAGAAGTGAAATGCCACAGCAGAGGGGACAGGGAGCTGCAGGACCTCTCTGCTGTGCTGGCAAGTGAGCAGCCACTTGCAGCTCCAGCCTGGATTGTTTTGTTTACAAGGAACTGACAGAATGGTAGGATTGTGTAGGTTAGAGGAGCTCTCTGGTCCCACCTCCCTCTCAAAAAGCACTTAGCAGCGTTTTTGTGTGTGTGTGTGTGTATAAACAGAGATCTGGTGCAGATTGCCACCTTCCTGCGTGCTGCTGTGCCGTTCTCAGAGTGGGGCTTTGCCCCAGCTGGTGTGCTCAGCCCTGGAACAGCTCAGATTTCAGCCCTGCCACAAAGCAAGCCATCACCTGGACTGGGAAAAAGTCTCTTGGGAGGGGCAGGTTCACAGAGTGAGTGTGAGGGAAGAGAAGATCCGGGCAGGCACTGATGAAATATTCCTGGTGATGGAGCTGACGGTGTAATCGAAGGCCAGAGCCGTGGACAGGACCAGGAGGCAGAAGGAGCAGTAATGAAAGAGAAGCAGCACATCAGAGAGGCTGATTGGAAGGCAAAGCTGGAGTGAAAGCAGAGGGGAGGTTTCCCTCTTTGATCTGTTTGATCTGCACCTGCAGTGCTTTGTCCAGGCAGCTCCTGGAGAGGGGCTCCTCCAGAGGATCCTGTGGGAGCAAATTCACAGGGCAGCCTGCAGAGCCAGGAGACATTCCTGCAGGGCTCTGTTGCTCTGCAGAGTTGCTTGCAGAGCAGAAACCGAAGGCAAAGAGCCCCGTGCAGGTTTTCCATGGGGAAGGGCAGGTGCTGTGGGGCCAGCTGGATGACAGCTGAGGTCAGGAGCGTGTCCACAGCCAGTGGTGTCTGGCAAAGGCTCTGTCTGAAATAAAAACACTCTGCACAGCCTCAAGGGCTGTTTTTTAAAATTTCCCCCACCAAAACTCTTACACTTTCCCAAAGTTTGCCGTGTTTGGATGCCACAGTGCAGTGGGGAGCAGGCTGGGGAGAGGGCACGGGGATCAGGGCTGCCTGGAGGGGAGGACAAAGGCTGGGCTTGTCAGCTGCTGGGAAAGGGCCAGATGGGAGAGGGAGGAGGAGGAGGAGAAGCGGATGTTGGAAGTGGTGGGTCAGGGGTGAGGGGCTGCAGCAGCCACACCTCGGGCTCTGACCCCGGGGACAGAGCCAAACAGCACAGCCAGAGCAGCTCAGGGTGCTGCAGGGGTGGGGAGAAGATGTGTTCCAGAGAAACAGCTGGGACCATTCCCAGGCATATTGTAGGGTTTTATTTCCCTGCAGGGCAATGTTGTGAGTGGAACTCTGGCTTTGTTGCTGGGAATGGCTCCTTGTGGGGTTGGATGCTGTGCTCCCAAGGTGAGGTGGCCTTGGAAGCCAAAGCAGGGGAAAAGAGGAGAAACTCTTGTGAGCAGCTTTAGTGGTGCTGGTGGAGCATGGCTGGGGCTGCCTGTGACCTGCTCTCTGTTTCCCTTGGCATGCTTTCCAGGAAACAACAACAAAAAAAATTACATCCTTGAGTATCAGGGTGATTTTATTATTTAAAATGACTTGTTAATGCTCCAGAACTGAGTTGCTGTGGGTTTGGGCAGCTTGATTTTAACTGACACATCTGCACAGCCATTTGCCTTAGTCCTTCCTTTCCTCTCCACGTCCATCCCAGCTGGTGCTCCTTGGGTGGAGCTGCTGCAGGACGAGCCCAAAGCCTCTGGAAGTGCCTCTGCTGCCCTGACAATTGTTTCTCGAGAGCGCTGCCTGCTCCGTGGGCTGCCCAAGACGTGCTGGGAGCAGGGATCCAGGAAGCTGGGCTGATGTTCTCACAGAGATAGAAGTGTCTTGCTGGCAAAGACAGCTGGGGTTTGGACTTGCTAGCAGTGACTAAACCATGAGTTGACAAGAGCATGTTGGAGGTGTGATGTGAGGAAAAGCAGGGCGAGGTAAGAGACAGGTGTTGGGCAAGAGCACAGGGGAGGTACCATGGGGAAGAGGTGCCTGGCAGGTGGATGGGAAAGCAGCCTTAAAGCTGGGTGTCAGTGTTAGATGGAGAGATGGTGATTCAGGAACTGCACACCTGTCTCATGGATGGAGGCCTGTGGGAACAGTGCTCCTGGAAAAAATGAGGCAGAAGTGGTGTAGCTCTAATTGATTTTATTTTTTAATGCAAGAGGTGGGTGTGTTGCTGAGGCACAGGGATGGCTCAGTTTGCTGACAAAAGCAGGGAGATGGAGTAAGGCACAGGAAGGGCCAGGGGCACCTGGCCTGTGCAGTTTGGGGGTTCAGAGGCAGGAGAGAGCAGGATGGGGTGAGTGCCCCTGCCAGCAGCGAGGCAATTTGGGGTGGATGCACCCTCCTACCCCAGCCACAGGCTTTAGGGCAAGCCACGGAGATAGAGAGGGTGGGCTTTTCCATCCATGCCCATGCTGCTCGTTTCCTGATGTTGTGTTTTGCCATCTCTGCTCTGGATGGGCTCTTTGCCCTTCAGCTGGTCACACCTGTCACCTCTGGGGCCACCACCAGCCTCAGGAGCGTGGCAGGGGAGGGAGCCCTGGTGGGGCAGGCTGTGGTTTTGGCAATGCCTTGGAGCTGGGATGCTGGGGAGGTGGGACTGCCAGCTCTTCCCACAGCACTCCAGAGGGGCCTGGAGAGCACTGGGGAGCTGGACAGTGCACAGCAGCCACATGAGCTTCCCCCCAGAGCTGCAGCAAAGATAGGAGAAGGATTTGATATGACCCCTTTATAGCCTGAGATAATTTCTGCCCTGGCAAACCCAGGAGGAGATAAAGCCATGGAGAGCTAAGAGCTAAATCTCTCCTGTACAAATGCTGGGAGCATATGTAATAGGATTGTTGAATTGGAGTTACATGTTTTCCAGGATAAGTACTGGCTGGTGATACCGGGCTGTTGTAGCCATGCTTGAATCAGGAGAAGAACTGGGATTTACAGCAGTTGTTGGGGATGCTGGGGTTTCCCTGCCAGCTTCCAGAACAGCAAAAGGCGAGAAAAGGCTTTTGTAGATAAGACAAAACAGATCCCTGAGAAGGCTGGGGCTCCTGGGGGGAGAAAACATCAGTGCTCTGACCTGAGGGTAGTCGGCTATCACAGGTTTTTCTTACACTAAATAAAAACTCTTTGTAGATCTTCTAGCTGAACTTCTCTTAGTTTACAGGGGAAAATGGATTTTTTTTTAGCAGCACTTTCATTTGTTTTTCTGCTCACCCTTCAAGAGATGCATTAAAAACTCTGCACATCCCCAGTGCTGTGTTAAACACGTATTATGGAAGTACAGTTTTAAGCTAAGCTTAGGAGCTGTCAGAGCTGGGCTTGTCTGCCTAATCTGGATTTGGTCTCGTTCCCTGTGAGGGCTCTGCTGCAGTGTTAATTACAGGACAGCTCCTGCCTCACCTGCAGCAGTGCTGGTGGCAGTGGGCTGCCCTCACCCTGGTATTGTCCCAGGGGGACTGGAGGATTGGGAAGGATCTTTCCTTCAGGGGAGAAGGTGATCTCAATAGTGATTTCTGATCTTGTGTCACTTGTTTTGACTTCTGATTTTGTGTTGGGAGGCGTTGAGGGTCCTTCTCCTGGATCATCATCCTGGGAACCAGGATATGCTCTCAGTTTGGGGAGCCTGGGATCTGCTTCTCCTGGGCACTTGCCCACGAGCCCTGTGTCCATCACTTGGGCTCTTCAGCCACAGCCAGGCAAGGGAGGGAAACGCCTCATGTCCGAGGGAGCTGCTTGGGGGCAGATGTTTGTGATGGGGCAGGGGCTGGGAGGAGGGTTTCTTGGGCTGGGAGGAGGGTTTTTTGGGCTGGGAGGAGGGTTTCTTGGGCTGGGAGGAGGGTTTTTTGGGCTGGGAGGAAGGTTTTTTGGGCTGGGAGAAGGACGCCGTGGCAGCCACCGGTGTTGGGTGTGAGCATCCTGGCAGAGCCCGTCTGTGTTGAGCACGTGGTGCTGGAGGCTCTGTGGAGCTGCTGCATGCCCAGCCCGGCTCTGGGCCAGCACAGCCTCTCCGTGGGGCTCTCCACACCCCTCTGGGGGTGGTGGGAAGGGGAAGCACCCAGCCCAGCCCGGGTATCAGAGCAGATTTAATCCAGCTCTGCCCGTCGTTAGCACTCACAGCAGCAGGAATTAAGGCTTCCAGGCTGAATCTCCATATCCTTCACAGGATAAAATTCCTCAGAAGCGTTGCTAAGCTGCTGCTGCCTGTCCTGAGCTCCCTGCAGACACAGTCCCTCTTGTGCCAAGCCCTCCTGGCTCTGCAAGGTGTGGGGGACACCCTGTGTTCAGCTGAGCTTCTGTCTGTGTCCTTTCTGGAAAAGCCAGCTCTGCTGAGGCAAGGCAGCACCCAGCAACAAGAAACAGGATGGCTTGGGTTGGGAGGGACCTGAAATCCCACCTCATTCCACCCTCCTCATTCCACACCTGCCATACACTAGCACCAAGCCCTGGCCAACCTGGCTGCTGGGATAATCTCTTTCCAGCCTGCCTGTCTCTGCTTTCATCTTCTCCTTTTTGTGTTTGAGTTTTTCCAGGAGCCCCTTGTTCATCCACACAGGTCTCCTGGAGTTCTTACCTGCCTTCCTGCTTGGAGGAGGTGATCCTTGAGTATTAACCAGGTTTCATGGGCCCTTCTTCCATCCAGGGCTTTATCCTGTGGGACTGCACCAAGCAGATCTCTGAGATCATGACTACATCCAGTTGTTGTTGACTTTTTGATGAAAATCCCTTTTTTTCTGGCTGTGCCTCTCCTTCCCTGTGAGATCCCGGAGCTGTGTAAAAACCTGGGGAATGCTGCTGTTTTGTGTGCATGGTTTGCTGGGAGAGGGGAGCTGTAGCTGTGCACCTGTGACCCCAAATCCCTGCTGGGCTGAGCAGGTGTCCCTCCAGGAGCTGGAGGAACTCGTGTTGGGTTTGGTGGATCCTTGTGAAGGTTTTGTCTGAGAGCTGCTGCGTGGGGCAGGGCAGTGGGACTGGGGCTGCTGGCTCCTGGCAGCTGCCTCCTCTCTTTCCCAGCTCTCTGGCCGTGGCTGCTGGATTGTCAGCAAGCAAAAAACCATTCCCATTCCATCCTTGGAATTATGGATGGATAAAACAGCATTGGCTGTTCAGAGAGCAGGTGTTTCCTCCTGAGGTTTCAGTTACCAAATTCGTCAGGACCTTCCAACTTCTTGGCATTTTAAATTCCCTGATCCCCAGGAACAAAGTCATTTTCTCAGCTTTGGAGGCTGACATCTGCTTACGAGGATTACGAGTGTTCCTGGAGCAGTGGGCACAGATTTGCTTTGTGGAAAGGGATAGAGTGGAGGGAGTATTAAACCCCAGCACAAGTTCCTGCTCTGGAATGGAAATGGCTGGGCAGGTTTGGAGCAAGGCATGTTGGAGCTCGCTTATTTATTTGGCAGATGTCTGATGGTGTTACATCATCCCCAGCCCTTGGAGCTGCCAGGGCTTTGGAGGGCTCAGTGTGTTGTGGTGGGTTGGCCATGGGATGCTCTGCTCTTCCCACTTTCCTGGTGTGGGAGAACAACCATTTTCCATGAGGAGCAGTCAGCAAGCTCTTCCTCCCACAAATCCGTGTCCTGAGGTGATGGGAAGCACTGGTCAGGGAGAAGAGCCATAGGAGATCTCTGCTGGATGATGCTCAGGACTTGTCAATCCACTCCTGTTTCCAATCTCTGTGGGGATGGTATTTGCTGGGGATAAGTGACCTTTTACTGCTTTCGTTGTGCAGGCTTTCTAGAGATTTATTTTGAAAACACATTCTGTTTTGCTACCTGAAACCTCTGCCAGTGCTTCCAGGTTGTTTTTCTGTGAGATCCACACTAACCCTGAGCATAATCTTGCTGAGAGCATTCGATGGGGGAGCCAAGCTTTCTGTAAAACTCCAGATCAATAGCAATGGTACAATTAGCTGAAGCCAAGGCCTGTGGAAAGAGTTGCTTTGGAAGGAGTAAATGCTGCCTGCAGCCCTCAGTGTCTGCAGCTGACCGACCACAGACCCAAGGGAAACTGCCTCAACTGGCTTTTGTGGCTCTGGCAAGATACAAACAGCGAGCAGCAATTTGGATTTCAATCATTTCCCCCCCTGCACTAACACTCAAGGTGGGGGTAGTGGTAAAAGTCTGGCTGCCCGAGTTTGGCCAAGGTGTGTTTCAGGGGGTCAGGCAGCTGAACAGCAGCTCTGTGCATCTGTTTGCCTCAAGCTGACCTTCTCATCTTCCTTTTTCCTTCCAGGAGCTACGTGGGACAACCAATGTTTCCCTTTGGTCCTGTTTGCTGCTGTGACACCCTCATGTGAGTAAGGACTGGGTGGATTTGGTGAAGGTGTGTGTTTGCAGCTCCTGCCCACCCTCCTCCTGCTCTGCTCACCTCCCCTTCCCCTCTCCAGCCTGCGGAGTGGTCTCTTGGGAATAAAACTGTTCAGGCTTCTTGGAGATGCAGAGTAAAATGTTTACATGAGAGACCGTGTCAGCAGCTGCATGTTTTATCCAAGCAAGCATGTCCAGGAATGTTTACAGCAACATGGCAGCACTAAATCGGGACAGTTGGTCACTAATCTTTGCAAAGATACAGAACTGATTAAATAAAAAGATGCCCTGAGGCAGCCTCCAAGTTGCAATATAAGGGTGACCCAGGCTTTTAAAGGCTCCTCTCTGGCCCCTGTTCCTCCCCACACTTCCTCTGTGTGGTCACTCCAAATTGCTGCCAGCTGGCCCATTTGTCCTGTGTGGGGCTGTGCTGCTCCTCAGTTTTGACCTTTCAAAGAGACAGACAAAATCTGTAGCTTATGAAAATCTTTGAATTTGCAGCCAGCTTGACAGGGAGAGGGAGGGATGGAGGGAGTTTCAACTGCAGAGGGAAGAGATTCTGCTCTTCAGTGCCTCACTATTGACCACAGACCCCACTGTGCCCATAAATGAGTCTGAGTCTCCTTGCCTGTTGTGTTTGAGCTTTTCTTGTCTCTGTGGTGCCTTCTACCCTTGTTTCAGACATCAGGTTATGGTATGTTTCCAGCTAGACAAATATGAGCTGGTGTTTTTGTTCCAGGGTAAGATTTTTTTTTCCAGCCGAGTGGTTTTGTAGCGTGGTGCCTTCCCAGAGACAAAAACAGAACAGAAAAACACGATTTTTAAAAATGTCAGCATCATAAAGAAAGAAGAATGAAGCCAGAGGACTGCTATATCATCAAAGTGAGCGTGCCAGCGTGTGAACATGTGGCAGGGCAGTCAGTTAAGAGAAAATGATAGTGAAATTGGGTGATATTTCCAGTCTCCCCAGGGGGAAAGCACATGTGGTTTACAATGGATAATGAAATGTTATGGTTTTTATGTCTAATACGTTAATTCTGCCAGGGCAGTAATCCCGAGGTTCCAATCCACATTTAAGTTGGAAAGATATGCACAGGCTTTTATTGAGGACATAAACTACAGTGCATTTAAGGCAAAAAGAACAGAAAGATGGGAGAGGTTTCCACTTCCCTTCTCTCCCACTCTGTTGTATCAAATACTGACTCCTGCCAGAGGGGCTGCTGCCCTGGGGCCTGGTGCTTCTTCCATGGCAAACATAGAAGTTAATCCCTTTTTTTTTTTTTTCAGTTTTGGGATGGAGATACCTTTGTGATGTTTTTGTGCTTGTGTGGGTTTTATAAGAGCAAGTCTTCAGTACTTCTAGCTTGAAACAGCTGCAGGGGCTGGGGGTTGTGGATGAGCCCCAGGTACTGATCCAGAGTGTAACCTGTGTGTTGTGCCCCTGGTTAGCCCAATCCAGCCTCAGTTCCCTCCTGTGCTTCCCTGCCCAGTGGTGGGGACGTGGCTCTGAGCCTGAGCTGTCCTTTTAATCAGGGCCATGTGTTCCCTCTCCCCTCCTTGCAGCAGCACAGGGACTTTGCTCAGTGCACAGCCAGCAAGTTCAGGGAGCCAAAATGGCCAGAAAATGAAATTGTGGTGTTTTGGCCAGCTGTGTTTTGGGAGCCAGGTTGCTGGAAGAGGTAGGCAGGATGTGGCAGCCCTGATGTGGCATTTTTGGAGAGGTCTGAGGAGGAAGGAGGTGTCTTGGAGCCTGCTTTCTTGTAATTCCAGTAGTGTCATCAGAACACTTCACTCCAAAGCCCAGTAGTAGATGGACACCCTTGGTTTAACATTTCCTTGCCATCTGTGGGGTTTCCTTGCCATGCTCTGGCTTTTAGAGCTTTTCCACTTGTGTCCTGCAAGCTGATGTCCCTGCTGTAAGGAGCAGGGTGGAGAGGGAGGAAGAGGAGGCCCCTCAGTGAGCTCAGTGAGTTCTGCAGAACCCCGAAATGCAGAACGTGCGGCCGTGTGTGTGAGAGGAGTTCCCTTCCCTTCTCTGCCCCAGTGGGGCTGGCTGGGGGAAGTGGGCCACGTTGTAAGAGCCATTTCTCCAAGTGACCAAGCCCAGCATTCTTGACATGCTTCAGCACACGATCCCCCACTTCTGCTTTTGGGCAATCAGTGCTCTTTGGTTACTCTGCAGGGTGTTCTTGTTCTCCCTGCCTGTTTATTGCAACTTTAATGCCTCCCCACCACTTTCCATCCCAGGCCCCGTGCATTCATCACGTCTGCTTGCGTGTGTGTGGGGAATGGAATAAAGGGAAAAGAGCTTTGGTCACACAGACTTATGCAGAGCAGGATCTGCCCTGATGTCTCTCCGAGCTTTTTAGAGTTGGAACAGTGACAGCAGGCAGCATTGGAGTCCACCTCCCAAATGTTGTGTTTAATCCTAAATCAGGCTTTAGCGTTCAAGTAACAGACAAATGCTGAAAAGCCTCATAAGAAGTAGGAGGAACAGGCAGGACTCTTTTTTTTTAAAGTACAAATGAGGAAAAGTAATCAGCAGTTCTGGAACTATTACCATTTTCAGAATGCAAGGCTTTTGCCAGTAGAAGGGACCAGGTCTCTGCCCTTGAGCTTGCTTAAGAAGTTAATCTGTGTATGAACTCTGAGTCTTAGGGATCACTCAGAGAAACCATGGATGTCTGAGCCTTCAGTCTCACATTTGTACAAGGAAGGTGACACAGCAGTGGCATTAGGAGCTGGAGGCTCAGGTGAGACCCTAATGCAGCCCTTCCAGAGGTGAACATGTAACCTGTGGCTGTAGCTGGTGTCTGTCAGGGTTGCTGCTGCTGTGCAGACATTCAGGAACGGGCTCACGGGAGCAGGGCTGGGGTTGGAGTACCACAAACCAGGTATTCTTTGCCTGCTGTGTCGTAATGAGCCATGCCCTTCCTCCAAAAAGTAGTTTGGAACAAGATTTAAGAGGCTCTTTTCTTTTAAATGTGCTGGTAACCAAAAGATAGCCAAAGACTTCTGACTGCAGTTCAGAGAAGATGCTTCCAGTTGCTTCATGCTTTTTTTTTGCACTTGTTCTGCCTCCCCTCTCCTTGTCCTGCTGGCCATGGAAAAGAGTTATTGTTTAAAGGTGTTCCTGGTTGTGCTTCTCAGTTCCTGCCATTCCGTGAACTGTGAGGTGGCTTCAAGGCAGTGGCTCATCTCCCCTTGATGTGGAGATCATGTCCTCTCTGCCTTATGTCCTCTCTGCCAGGCATGGGTGTCCTGGGCATTTGGGAATTGTTTGGGCAGTTCCCCTGAGCTTGGGGTCACTGTGTCAGTCAGGTGGGAAAGGGGCATGTGAGATCCTCCCAAAGCAGGATCAGCTCTGGGACCAAACCAGGCTCCTCAGGGCTTGAAACCAGGCAGGGCTGGAAAACCTCCCAAGGATGGAGCAGGCCCAACCTCTCCTGAGAACCTGATCCCCCTTCCCTTTTTGCATCTTCATGGTGGAGATCTTGGTGCATCCCAGCTGCTCTGCCAGTGATTCCCTGTGTCCCACTGAAACAAGGTGCATTGGACTTGGCAGGGCACCACCTTTGTGGATGCCTGGCAGAGGCCACAGATGGATACAAACTGTGCTTTGAAATGAAAGGTTTGTTCCTGGTGAGCAGCACAGCACTGGCAAACAGATACATGGAAATAGAATTACATGGGCTGCTGTGGCATGGCTTTGAATGGGGGGAGGTTAAACAGGGAAAGCTGAAAATCAGCATTTACTTTCATATAAAGTTGTCTTGCTCTTTCAATTAAATGACTTGATGTGAGTTTTAAAAGGGAAAAAGACCCCTCAAGGCAGCTTAGAACAATTTAATAGGGAAGGCACTGAGCCATAGAGCAGAGACATGTGGCCAGTCCAGTTGTGCCAGCCCTGTGTGCCAGCTGTAATGTTTACAACCCTGAGTCATCCTGTGACAGTCAGTGCTGGTGGCCCTCTGGGCAGGACCTGAGGTCCAGATCTCTGCTCACCCTGGAGGGCTTTGGGTCAGGCTGTGAGTGGGGTCAGGGCCCCCTGAGAGAGGTGTTAACAGTGTGGCTCCTGTGCCATGCTCTGGTCCAGGGAGGTTAGAACTGGGTCAGGGCTTCTTTTCATTGAGGTGACATTGAGGGGAGATGTGTTTTGGTTTTTGGGTTTTTTTTTTCTTTAACCATCTGGCTGTAATAGAAGAAATAAATTGGAGCTTGTTTTCTAAAAACGAGAACATGTGCAGCCAAGCAGCATCTTTTATTTTTATGCAGCACATCTAAAATAGGCACGAGCCTGCCTCTTTGGGAGCGTGCATCCGGCACGGAGTCACAGCAGCCTCGCTGCTCCTGCCCTCTTCCTTTGTGCTCCCTCCCCTCACTTCCCTGCTCCCACCACTTGGCAGCGAGCTCTGGGGGAAGTGACTTGGGTTTGGATGTGCCAGCCAGCCCCACGCAGCGGGGGGAAGGTGGCAGTGCCACCAGGAGGGCGTGGGCGGGTGGCTGTGGTGCTGCTCTGCTCCCCTCTCCCGTAGGAAGCTCTGTGTGGGAGAAGGAGGGAGCAAGGACACTTGTGGCAGCCCTCCTGCTCGGGTGGAAGGTGGAATTGGATGGACAGGGAAGGTCTGTCTGGCAGGGTGCTTTCTGCCATGTCCCTGGAGCTGGTGCCATGTCCCTGGCCCGTGCTTGAAGCCTTGTGCTCAGTCTGCAAAGGAGCAGTTGCTCAGAGTTGTTTCCTTTGGGTCTGCTGGCAATGGAGAGTATTTGCCCTCTCAACTCCTTGCCTCCAGCACATGAGGAATCATGGAATCACAGAATCATTTAGGTTGGAAAATACCTGTGAGCCCATGGAGTCCCAGCTGTGCCCGGTGCCCACCTTGTCCCCAGCCCAGAGCGCTGAGTGCCACCTCCAGGAATTCCTTGGACACCTCCAGGGATGGGCACCCCAAACCTCCCTGGGCAGCCCCTGACCATGCTCCCAACCTGAACCTCCTCTGGCACAGCTTGAGGCCATTTCCTCCTGTCCTCTCCTTGTTCCCTGGGAGCAGAGCTGGCCCTCCTGGCTGTCCCCTCCTGTCAGGGATTGTGCAGAGCCACAGGGTCCCCCCTGAGCCTCCAGTTCCCCCTTCCTCTTTGATGTCCCTTCCCTGTGTTTGGGCAGCTCTGCAGTTGTCCAGGGCACAGGAACAATCTGCCCAAACTTGTTGGTTTTTTTTCTATCAGAGGCTGTGCAGGAGATGGGGATAATACTTGCCTTGCAGGGGCATTGTGAATGTTAATTTTCTAATTATTTACAAAGCACATCAGAGTGCTGCTTCAGTTATACACAGGGTTATGATAACATCTAACCAGTCATTCCTTATGACGCTTCATTTTCTTTCTGCCATAAATATTGGCCTAATGTAGGGACAGCCTTGCCTGTGCCTGTCATCCCAGTGCCTCAGAGGGGATAAAAGAAGCTGCATTTGGGTTGTAAATGGTGCCTCTTTTTCCCCCTCCTCCTGTTCCACCTGACCCACAAAACCACTAACCCCTTTGGTGAGCTGCTGCCTGGCTGGTGTCCATTGATGGGTCACTGCTTGGGGAGGACTCACCCTTTCCATGGAAATCTCATCCCTCTGGCAAAACCCCTTGCTTTTCCCTGCTTTCCCATCCTTCCCAGGCTCACAGCTCTGTCCCCTTTCTTGCTGGGTAGGGGCAGGTGAGAAATGACAGGCAGGAAAGAAGGAGCTGCCGTGGGAGGATCTCTGCCCTCCCTTTCTGTAGGGCCTGGACCCAGAGCTGGGATAACAGGCTACAAGATTTTCTCTCTAAGCTTTTCTCTTCCTTTCCCTCTGTCTTTGCCTGGGTTTGCATCCCATATTGTGCTGTTCTGTTCCGTGGTGCGTGTGCAGCATCTTGTCTTTGCTTTGGCCAGCGTGGAGATGAGATTTCATCCTGTAGTGTGTTGTTTTTCTCTCCTCCAAATAAGTAGAACTCTGAGACCTTTGCTGTCCATCACACATTGCTGGTTTTACTCAGCTCTGAGTGGCTTTGGATGCTTCTGAGGGTGTCAATATCTTGTGTGTTTAATGCTTCAGTGCAGTGAGTCCAGAAGCTTGTGATACCTATTTTTAGTGTTGAAAAGTTTTGACAGCTAAAGTAAACCTACATTATCCATCACTTGACAGCGTCGTCACCAGCGTGCAGCTTGTCACTCTCGTTCAGAGCTGAGTTTTCCAATGAAATTAAAACTATTGGCAGGGATGTGGTGGAAGTGTGTCAGAACGCAGCGTGAAAATGACAGCAGCTACTGCCTAGTTTCAAAAAAAAAAGTATTGGGAGGAGGTGTTTGCATTAGAGGTCTTGAATAAGATGTTCCTCCTTGAGCCTTGCCATGGAAAAAGGAAGCAGTCCCTGTGCTGTGAAGCTCTGGCTGATCCTTGTGCACTGAAGGGGGTGGTGGCTGCTGCAGGGGGGTGTCACAGCCACAGCCCTGGCCCTGCTCAGGGGAGCTCACCCAGCTCAGTGGGGTGTTGGGCACCCCATAAACCCCCTGGTGCCAGGGAGCACAGAGCCTGTGGTGACTTTGGGCCCGTGTGTGTGTCCAGAAGAGCTGCCCCAGTGCAGGTGCTTTGTTGATGAGTGGGAGCAGGTTTTTCTGCAGGTGCTGATCCTACACACACAAAGGTGTGTGTTGTACTGCACAGGCCCAGGGGAGAGCAGCAGCCCTGCCTTTGTACATGAGGTGAGACAGCCCCAAGGCTGCCAGAGCCCCAGGAGCCTTTGGATAACGCTCCCAGGGATGCACAGGGTGGGATTGTTGGGGTGTCTGTGCAGGGCAGGATGGTCCTTGCGAGTCACTTCCAGCTCAGGAGGTTCTTTGGGTGTCTGCAGGCACAGTGCCCACGTTGGTGTGAGAGCTGCCAGCCACAAGCAGCACCATGAAATGCAAACCTTAAATTTTAACTTGTGCTGGGCCAGAGGTGGTTCCTGCCTCTTGTCACTTGTCTTGGTTTCACAGGCGAAGGTGCTGGCTGGCTGCCAGCATCCACTCCCTGGAGCTCATTAGGAGCCTTTTTCAGCTCCCCTTGTAGCCAAACAACAGGGATCAGCTTTCCCAGGAGCTGATATATCTGCTGACCTCTCCAAAGGGAAAAAAACCTCCTGTAATTCATTACCTGACTTCTGTAGAGGCTGAAAGGGAACTATTTGTGACTGAACAATACTTGCCTTTCACAAGTCCCTTCCTAATCCCAAATAGAAACATGAGGCTGAGAAAATCTTTCTGATAGCAGGGAGTGTGGATACATTCAACCCAGTATAGTTTTTCATGGCATTAATGTCCTGTAATTGCCAGGGGTTGGTTTGCAGGTTTTTACTGGACAGAGTGAAGGCAGGCAGTGTTAAACATCAGTTTGAGGGGGTAGAAGCGATTCTGATGGTGGTGTGATGGTTTTCCATCAGTGCCCTCTTGTGAGGTGCTGCATCACAGACAGACAGTTTGAAAGCTGAGGTTCAAGAAAAAATAATGCAAGCTAAATCAACTTTCTTCATCAGTTTCTGACTGAATACAAGATGGCTTGAGTCAAACTGTCCTCTGCTACGTGGAGACAACCCTTTGCTCCTGCCAGGTGAGTGAGGCTGCACAGGCACTAAGAGTGGGATGCTGGGGCAAAAGCCAGTGCATGGCTTGGCCACATCATCCCCAGCGAGCTTTGAAGGCCAGGTTACGTGTGCAGGGCTGCAGTTTCTCCAGGATTCAGTGGAAAAGGGCACTAATGTCCCAGTGACGTGTGCCCGCTGCCTGCGAGCACCACCAGCGTCATCTGTGCTTGTGGGATGTTTGGAGAAGCACCAAAACTGGCTGTGGACATCAGCTCCATGGTTAGAACATCCAGGGGATGTTCCTGACAGATGATTAGTGGCTGGTGGGCCCCAGGTCGTGTCCTGAAACATGCTTGAGCAGAGTGGGTGATAATCACCTCAGGAACTCCACCATGACTCGCAGAAGGACCCCAGTGGCTCCGGTTGTCTGGGTGGTGGAGACAGGACGCTCCTCCAAGGCCACCTGTGTGTGCAGGTGAAAAGTAAGACAGATACAATCATGAATTTTTGAAGCACCTTGGCTTTGTAAAGTAAGCCTTAGTTAAGGAGATATGGTCTGCAGAGCCCTGAATGAGCGTGGCAGATGCTCCTCATATCTCACCTTCCTGCTGTGCTCAGGGTGAGTCACTGTGCTGGAGTGACTCCCTTTTCTCTGCCCCAAGTGCTAAGCCATTGTTAAAATGATATTAACTCATATGTGCTAATGAGCAGGTGTGCCAGGGTGTGAGAGGCCCAGGATGTTAATTAGGGTTGATAAACACACCTTTATGCAGGATACAGACCTGGATTGTGTCTCCCTTCCTTTCACCACAGAGAAGTGCTGTGTTGTGGGGCCTCTCTCCTCTGGGCTCTGTGGTGGGATCTCCACGTCTCAGCTCAGTATTTGGGAGAGCCCGTGGGCTTCCTGGAAGGTTCACAGAATGTCTTGGAAGGGCCCAACAAGGATCATCCAGCCCAGCTCCTGGCCCTACACAGACCCCTCAGCAATCCCACCCTGTGCACCCCTGGGAGTGTTGTCCAAGCACTCCTGGAGCTCTGGCAGCCTCGGGGCCGTGCCCATTCCCTGGGGAGCCTGGGCAGTGAAGAACCTTCTCTTGATATCCAGCCTAACCCTCCCCTGACACAGCTCCAGCCATTCCCTAGGTCCCATCCCTGTCACAGGGAGCAGAGATTGGAGCTGCCCCTCAGGAGGAGCTGCAGCCCCCATTGAGGCCTGACCTAAGCCTTCTCCATCCTGGTGGGAATGGCAGAAGGATGGAAGGAAAAGAGACTTTTCCCAGTGGTGTCATTACTCGGCTGAGGAGGGGAGGCTCATTTTGTGCCCAGCTGCAGGGCTGAGCTCGTGGCTACTTCTTGAAGCTCCTGGAGGTGCCGTTCCCTGCAGCCATTCCGCTCCGGAGCTGGCCTGGCTGTCTCCGTGCCGTTTGGGGCAGCCTGCGCTGTGGGGCACATTTGGGGCTGTCTCAGAACAGGTTTTGGTAGTTCCTGCTGGCGCAGGAGAGCCCTGCTGTTTACACAAGCTGGCTGGCTCCCTCGGAGGAAGCCCACATCAAAAGGGAGTATCCCAGTGCGTCAGCGGGGCCGGCGGCCAGGGCCAGGCCTGGCAGTGCCTGCTCTCCCCAGGCCGGGCCTGGCACTGCCCGCCGTGCTCCCGGCCAGGCTCCTGCAGGGTGGCATGGCCAGGCCTCCTGCTCCCACCACCCCAGCCCTGCTGGGGCCCTCAGCCAGCCACGCTTCCCTGGAGGGAGCATCTCATTTCTCAGGAGGAGGGTGGGTTGGATCCTGCATGACTCAAGGCATCCCTTGCCTCTCCCTCCATGGATCTCTCTTGCTGTTTTTGGCTTGCTGGGTTTTGCTCCAGTGCTGTGGGTCACGATTGAAGGGGAAGTCACTGCTCTTCTTTTGCACATCTGCACTGAGCCTTCTGGCTCAGCACAACTCCCTGCCAGGAGGGGACAGCTGGGGGAGTCGGGCTCTGCTCCCAGGGCACAGGGACAGGAGGAGAGGGAACGGCCCCAGGCTGGGGCAGGGGAGCTCAGGTTGGACACCAGGGGGAATTTCCCCATGGAAAGGTGGTCAGGCCTTGGTAGGGGCTGCCCGGGGAGGTTTGGAGTCCCCATTCCTGGTGGTGTCCAAGATATTCCTGGATGTCACACTCAGGGCTGGTGACAAGGTGGGCATTGGGCACAGCTTGGACTCTGTGGCCTCGGAGATCTTTTCCAGCAGAATGATTCTGTGATTTAAAACCCACCAGTGGTTATACCAGTGTCTGAAGCTTTCTGCAAGCTGTTTTTACAGGAGCTCATGCTTTCCTGGGAGTTCTGGCCATGCCAAGGGCTTGCTCTGGGTATCAGGAAGAGATGCCCCACACTGCTGTGGCAGGGTGCAGTGCTGGTGGCAGAAGGGTGGTGCTGCCTTTTGCCCTCCAAATCTGAAAATCGCTCCAGACAATCGCTGCTGATCTGTCCCAGCAAGCACCTGTCCCTCCTTTGGAGTGTGGCAATGTGGTTGCTGTGCCTGTGGGAGCTGGTGTGTGCACACCTGTGTGTAGGTACAGGCCCTGTCCGCCCCATGGCAGGGCCACTCCGATGGGAGCCATCCCATTCCGATGGGAGCCATCCCGTCTGGGCGGTGTGGGAGCTCTGACCTGTTCAGAGGGCTGGAGGTAGCCTGTGCCCCAGTGGACCCGAAGACAGGCAGCAGCAGCAGCCCCCATGGCCCTCTGAGTCACTGGTGGCTCACCAAACCTGCTCGTCTGCTCGCAGTTTGCAGGTTCCCAGTGCTGAGAGCTGCTCTCCCGTTTGTTTGTCCCGCCGATGGGAGCTGTTGGTTTACTCATTCAGGGTGTAAATTCACCATAGTGTTGAGAGTTGTTTAGTGCTCCCCAGCCCAAACAGTGTTTGATCCCATCCCTCCCTGAGCCCTTTGCTGCTGTCAGGGTGGAGCGCGCTGGGGTGTGCCCGTGGTCACGGGGGGACCTCGTGCTGCGCGTGGGTGGATCTGTCGGAAACATCTGCGGCTGCGAGCGCCGAGATGAGAAGTTAAACCCAAGGTGCTGTTTGAAGTGGGCTCAAACTCACTGCTCGCTCCTGTTCCTGGTCATGGGGGCTGTAAGGATGACTGTGCCATGTCAAATTACTTCTCTGATATCTTGTCCCTGTCCCAAAATAGAATCATCCATCTCCTGCCCTGCTCTGCACCCGCAGCACCCGGGCAGAACCCCACAGCTTCACTCCAGCTGTTAAATCCTTTCAGTCCCACAGCAGCCTGTCCAGCCCTGGGTCAGAACTGGGCTCTTGCACGTACCTTTTGCCATTTCATTTTACTCTTTTCCTCATGGTTCTGTCCTTTTCCCAACTTGCGGTCACTGCTGGGTTGCAGAGGGCGGGACTGCAAGGGAACGGTTATTGCTCAATGCTCGGTATTTGTGAAGTATCACATACAATTGTAAATGTTAATTTGTTAATTAATTTGATCTCTGCTTGTAAAGAATATTTACTGTGTTATCTGTTCCCTTTTCAGAGCAGTTTCGTGCCTGTTTTTCTTGCCCCATGTACGTGGTACAGCGGCAAGGTGGGGGAAGTTGGGGGATAAACACAGATGGGTTGGGTTTTGTGTTGGTATTTCTTATTTATAGCAACCATTAGCCTGCCCTGGTCTGGAGGATGCTGCTGCTCAAATCTTAATCCAGAGACAGTTATGTGGAAGTAGGGAATTAAGTAAAACCAGATCTGTGCGTAATTTCTAATTCCCTGGCGTTCCCCATCCTGGAAACCCTTCAGCACCTGTGGCAGCTCGGTGGGAGCAGCTGCCGGTGCGTTTTTAACGCGTCCTCCCCAGAAGCTCCATCCGGATCCGTACCCAGGGAAACCCTGGGGGTCGTGGGGGACTCGAGGGCAGAGGCAAAAGGCAGGGGGTAGGTCAGAACGCTTTATTTTCCATCCTGCTGCTGAGCTGCTGCCTGCAAACACAGCAGAACGCCGAGCAGCGCGGAGCTGGTGCGCTCGGGAGGCAGGAGCCAGTCGCCTCTGAGGGCTGACTGACTGGGGATTGAGTTCTTGGCTCCTCTCGCAGCGCTGGTGAGTTAAAGTCACCCCGGAGGGATGTCCTTAGGAATTCAGATTCCAGGAGCCGGCGGGGTTGAGTGGCAGCTCGTCTGAAGCCTGTGACGGGAGGAATTAATCAGGAGAGGGAGGGAGGAAGAGACGGAGGGAGGGAGGAAGGGAGGGATGGCAAAACCCCAAACCTTCAAACACACCCAATTGACCCATCTCATCTTAGCGTGAAACTTCGCGAGTTACACCCACTCCGGAGCAGAAGGGGAATGAAATGCTGGCGCTTCCTCCTTTCTGTTAGCGGCAGCTGGGGCTTGGGAAGCACAAGAGGCAAAGATGTTTGTGCTGCTGATGATGAGCGGTAAGAGCTTGGCGGGCGGCAGGAACTCTGCCTGCCTGCTGCGAGCCGGGCGGGGGGAGCGGGAGCAGCTGGGGCTGGGATAAAGCTGGGAAATGCCTTTGGGGGCTGTCTGACGGACGCCGTGTGTCCGGGAAGGCTTTCCTCTCCCACTTCCCGTCTTTCCCCGGCGTGGACAGAGGTGTTGCTTTCTCTGAGTTGTGTTTAGTTGGGTTGTCAAGTGCTGTTTGCTTTTCCGGGGTTTGCGCTGCTCGCCCAGACACCGAGGGCTCAAACTGATTGAATGGGAGCTGGGGACCTCATAGCTGAATTCCCTAAGAGAGAAAATGTAGTATCGTGTTACCGACTAGAGATGTTCCCTTCTCCAGCTGTCTGGCTTTATTTTCCGTAATTACAGGTTGCCATGCTCTTTAATTGTTGAAAATGAGCCCCGTGAAAGGTCTCAACTTGACTCCGGCTCTGTTGGGTGTCTCTGCGAGGTGGGGAGAGCCGGGAGGCTGTGAGGGGCACTGCTGCTCCCTGAGGGGGCAAGGCTGGCCTGGGGGGGCTCACACCTCCCAGAGATTTGGGAACACCTCGGATCTGGGACTGGGGGATCCTCGTCCCTATCGAGCTGCTCATTTTCCTCCTGGTTCCTTCAGCGATCGCTTATCAAGCTATTTAATATCCCGGGTGCTATCTCTGAATCTAAATTGCCTAATTCTTGGGTTGGTGACAGGAAATGTGAGCACAGAGCCCTGGCTCTGCAATTACTGTGACTAAGCACGGGGGCTGAGCACCCAGCGGCAGCGCTGCCTCCTGGCCCTGCGCTCGGGGGGACGGGCTCCCGGTGCTGTCCCACTCCCCTCCCCGACCTGCTGTCCCCAGGGATGCTGTGACAGTGCCGGGAATGGCTCCTGCTTCCCGAGGGGCACGGGCTTGCCTTCCCAGGCAGGGTTCAGCCCTGACTCAGAGCTGTGCAACCCAGCAGCCATCCATGAGTAATCCTCTGGGGCAGAGGCAGAGGGTAATGCATACCTTTTTCTGGGAACTAAGTCACTCTGGAGCTGTTGGGAATGTGCTTTCATAGTTTTGTTTCATATACCGGAGCCCCATTGCTGAGCTGGCTGTTAGTTCCTTGGATGGTGTTTTAATATTGCAGGAGGGATTTACATTTCCACACGTGATCAGGGCTGTGGAACGAAGCAAGCAGGTTTGGTGGGTGTCAGTGGCTTGCCTGTTTTTCCCCATCCTTTCAGAGTTAAAAGTGATCTGTGCTTTAGGAAAAGGTGTGGAAAATTGCTGTGCTAAGCACGGCACACGGAGCTGAGGGATCAGGTGCCCAAATGTGGCCAGCCTGGTTATGCTTCCTGGGGAACTTGCTCTTTAAAGGGTGCCTGTCTGGTTTCTGACTTGTTTTGAGGCAGAAACACTTTATTTTTCCAAAATGCCTGACAGAAAAAAAATCAGCCAAACCGCAAATTTGCATCATTTAAGCGCTTGCTTGAGCTTTATGCTTCTGCTCTGGGAAATCAGTGGTAGGACTCCTGCTGGGATTGGTGTTGAGAAGAAGCATTGATTTTGCAGTGGCAGTGAGTCTATTAGGCATCAGCGTTCAGAGCAGATTCGTTTGTCTGTAATGAAGTTACACACTGTGGCTTGGGTTGTAGGTAATGATTGTTTGGAAACGAACCCCCAGGAAAACACAGCTAGTTCCCTGCAGGATCAGTGGCCTGGACTGGTGCAGGGAATGCCTGGGAATCCTCCTGCCAGAAGCTGGGGCAGGAGGCTGAGGGGGCAGAAATGGGAGCTCCCTACTTAGGACAACAGGTTGGCTTGGGTCTAAGCTGTGACCTCACTGTGTGCGTCACACAGCGAGACCTCACTGCTTCCCTTTGGCTCTGATGAGTTCCCCAGCGCTGGTCTTCTCTCAGTTGTGAGGGTTACTAGCTCAAAAAATTGAAGGGTCTTTGAGGGGGGGCAAAAAAGGCCACTAGAATAAAATACCAGCTTCTAAATAATTAATTGTGAAGAAGAATCCAGTGCAAAAGTAACAGCGGCATCGAATCTTTGCAAGAATTCATCAAGAAGGAGGACGAGTCTCTACTGATGTGTCTTCCTGGGTATTATTTCCTTAAACTGGCGACTGTGAGGAGCGTTCCAGGGAGTTTTATGGCCCAGTAATCCATTGCTGGATGAGGGGAATACATTATTTATAGATTAGAGTGTTTTAACATCCTCACATGGGGTTGTTTAAGGAGGTCAGAATGCAGAGCAGTGGAAATGGGATTAGCCCAGCTGTGCCTAGCAGTGCAGAAGCAGGGGGTGAAAGGGGAAGTTACCACGTAGATGTTTATGTTTTTATTGGGCCTCACAAGGCACAGGTCACAAAAGAGGTAGGGGTTTCTAGAGCCAGGATGTAGTTTTTGTTAGTTGTGACATCTCAGATTCCAAGTGAACTGGAAACAGACATGAGCATCCTTTGCCCTGGTTCAGCAGCCGCGCTGCTGGCACCGTGTTTGTGTTCCCGGTGGGACGGAGGACTTGAGGAAGGGGGAGCACTGGTGAGACCTGCCAGCCCCTCCTTCCTTCCAGGGGAAGCTGTTGTGTTGTTCCACGTGTGAAAGCTTCCTGCGTGCCCGTGTCCCAGAGGCACAGCCCCGTGAGCCGGCGCTGCGGCTGCCAGACAGGTCCTTGATTCACTGCAGAGTGCTTTTAGTGTAATTGCTTTTTGAGGCTTCCAATTAGGCTTTCCATGCCAGTTGGGATGTGATGTTCTCAGGCACTTTGAAAAGCCCTCATAAAGCCAAGCGAAGGAATGATCTGGGCACGGGAAGGGGGTGCCCATCAGGAAAACTCTGCTCCTGGTTTGCCTCAGGAACCTCCGTGGTCTCACTGCTTCCAGCACCCACAGCAGTTCCCACTCTGCTTTCTGCCTTTGGTCTTCAACAAGCTCTGGGCTGGCAGGCTGGAGATTGGGAAACCAGCAGTGGTTCCACTCTGGCACTTTCTAGTAGTGTCCAGACAGATGTCCCATGGTGGGACACGATGGTCTTAGTGGTCCTCTCCAACCGTAACAACTGTGTGATTCCATGGTTCTAGAGTATGGGGTAATCAGGAGCTCAGACTGCTGGTGATGCTAGCAGAGTTTAACAAGTGGCCAGGCAGCCAGGGCTGCAGGAGCTGAGTGCCTGTTGTCAGGAGGAGCACGGAGAATGTGCCGTGGTGCCACTTCAGCAAGACTGGTACGGGATAAATTGCGTCACCTTGCATTGCCAGAGGTGCCCCTGAGTTACAGGGAATGAGCAGCACCTCTGGAAGCTGATTTGGGGCTGACCACAAATGACCCTGCACACGTACATCCTGCTGCAAGGGCACGAGTGTCTGCAGGCAGGGACATTGCCCAAAAATCAGCCACGTGGACGCAGGAATGTGCAAGTCACAGTGGGTGTGCTCTTCTGTGGGTGTAAGGGAAAGAGGGGTGCCAGTGGGCAGCAGCCATGGGGCTGGGAGCAGTTGTGTTTATTTCTGAAGAGGCAGAAGCAGTTATTTTCTTCTGAAACCTACCCTGCATTTCTATTTCTGTTTTCCCTTCCAAACAATTTGGAAGCGATGGGCTCAGTTTCTCCTGTGAGGTGCAGAAGAATGAGTCACTTGTTGAGGGGATGTGATACTGGATAATAAGAGCAGAATCAGCTCTGGAATAGCAGTGTCTTTATGAAAGAAGAGTTCTTCCTGTGTGTATAGGGAAATGTCCCTTTCAGCTAGTGCTGGAGCTGTTGGGCACCAAGGGTGACCCCTCCAGAGATGAGGCTCCCTGAAGCTGGGTAGTGTAGGGCACCAGCAAGGCAGAGCTGCAGCTGCAGGAGCTGGGGAGGTTGCCAGACCTCTCCTGCAGCGTTTTGTCCAAAGCCAGAAAGTGGTTTTGGGGTCTCTGAAATAGCAGAAGTTGGCCAGAAGAAGGGAAGTACATAGGTTTTGCATGAATGCCTTCTTCCCGTGCTTGTGGGAGGCATCAGGATGTCCCTCCATACCTACACTGCCCAGTGGGAGTGCTGAAATACCCTCACAGCAGCTTGGCTGCACATATTGGGAACTGCTGTAACTTTCCCAGGTGAGCAAACAGCCCTCTGTGCTCCCAGTGCAGTCCCTCTAACAGGGAGAACAAAGAACCTGCTGCTGCTGTCTGCTTCCCAGCTGGGAATGGCTCTGCTCTTCATTTGCATTAACCTGGGTGGGGAAGGTGTGTTCAGAGCGTGCCCCAGGCCCTCAGACACTGAAATGGAGACAAAGGATCCCCATTGCGCAAGGCCACCCCTGGGAAGGGAGCTGGGAAGCTGCTGGGTGCAGCCACCTCACAGAATCACAGGATCTTTTGGGTTGGAAAAGACCTTTGGGGTCAGTGAGTCCAAGCTGTGCCTGATCCCCATCTCGTCCCCAGCCCAGAGCACTGAGTGCCACATCCAGGTGTCCCCTTGGACACCTCCAGTAGTGCAGGAGCACTGGCAGAGCCAACCCAGAGGTTGTGCCTGATCCTGCCAGCTTTCCCCACAGCTCCTCAGCTGTGCACAGGCTGCTCCTTCCCTTTGCCAGTGGCTTCCCTGCTCTCCTGGTGAGGGGATCCCAGGAGAGAGGCCCCTGGCAGGAGCTGGAGCCCAGGTACCCCAGGTTTCTGGGGGTGTGTGTGATGGTTGGGTGGTGGCTGCAGGTCTGTGCAGGGGATTGCAGCCTTGTCAGGCATCCCGTGCCTCTCGCTGGAGGTGATGTGTAACACATGCCAAGGGTTGTTTTGCTGAAAAATGACTGACCTGCTGGTTTGAGCAGTAAAAAGGGGCCTTTTCTTTCTTCTTTGGCAACAATGAAAATCTGGTGGTGTTTTTTTTTCCTCTGAAGTGGGAGGAAAGTTGTGTTCTTGTTGGCTCTCGTGGCCCCCCATGGTGAGTTAGAGGGTTCTGCTGTAAGAGGTGGACAGCAGAGGCACACACAGCCAGTGAGACTTGAGCCACAATCCAGAACTCAGTTCTCTTGGAAGTTGCAGGATAAAAATTATGACAATAAAAAGCCAGTGGGAGTCAGTTCCTTGGTGATTTTTTTCCCCCAAATTAATCTTAATGCTTTAGTAACATCTGGATGATTGCTTGGTAATCTTTTTCTGGGAAGTGCTTTTGTGTGTGTGTGTGTACTTTGTTGTGGAGTGATAAATCACTGTAATTTACCAGCCTGGTTTTTAAAAATTTGGAAAGTCATACTGTATGATGTGTTCCTTGGAGCTGTCATTCCTGGAGGCACCTGAATGGATCCGTGACATTTCAGCTCCTGTTTACTGCTTCAAACAGGTCTTTATGCTTGACATGGTTACCTGAGTGTACCTTGAAGTTTGGAGTTTATGGAGAGTTTTTTAAAGGGAAATTAAAAGGAGTAAGAGATTTTTGAGGAAGAATAAGGTGCAGTCACTTGTTTTAAGCCACCTCAAGTTGGGAAATTCATATAAATATCCAGAGCTTCATGAAGACTGAGGAGCCATTGGGAAAATCCCTGAGAGCCCCTGGTCTTGAGCTGTCCATTCCCACCTGGCTCAGCCAGTGCCTCTGTCCTGAAATGTGCCCTCCAGCCTTGGTGCAACAGGGGCTGAGGCAAGAGAAGGGCAAGGTTGCACATCCGTGTAGGTGCTCCAGCAGCTGAGTCTGTATTTCCAAACATCATGAGGCAACGCAGGGAATAGGCAGTGGCTGTCTGGGGCCATGAGAAAATTGCAGAGCCCTTGGTTTGTGCTTCTGGGCAAGTGGAAAGAGAGAAAGCAAGGCTTTTTTGGGAGCCTGGCTTTGAGAGTCGATCCATCTGCAGGGCTGGGGCTGCTGGAGCTGCACCTTTGGGAAAAGGGGCTGGATTATTTGGAAATAGAGCGTTGCAGGGAAGGTGTGCTGGCAGCCTCATGGGGCTTCACAGCTAAGGGAGAAACCTCATGTTTCCCAGTGCCTGACAGCTGTCCTCATTGGGAGCTCCTTCCAGGCAGAGCACAGAGAGGCTGGCACTGAACAGGGTAAAGATTTGGGCAGGATGGAGGTCAGGGGGAGGGCCTGGTCTCTGTGAATCTGCTGCAAGGACTGGGATCTCATCAGGTATGCATTGGTTAGTTCTGCTGGAGAACAGGAGGCTGACCCACTTAGTGCCTGCCAAAAACCTGGCTCCACTGTTGGGTGGCACTGATTTGCTCTGGTGGCCAGTGACAGGACCCCAGGGAAGGGCTGGAGCTGTGCCAGGGCAGGTTCAGGTTGGATATCAGGGAAAGGTTCTTCCCCCAGAGGGTGCTGGACACTGTCCAGGCTCCCCAGGGAATGGGCACAGCCCCGAGGCTGCCAGAGCTCCAGGAGTGTTTGGACAACACTCCCAGGGATGCACAGGGTGGGATTGTTGGGGTGTCTCTGCAGAGCCAGGGGTTGGACTGGATGATCCCTGTGAGTCCCTCCCAACTCAGGATATTCCATGGTTCCATGATTCTATTAGGTGCCATGGGAAATGGGAGCTGGGGCAGTTCTGCTGCCTGAGGCAGGACAGTGATTCCCCCACCAGCACCAGATAGATGGAAACTAAATAATTGCCAATCCCAAGTCTGTGATGACAGGAAAAACAGCTCCAGCTTTGTGTGAGCCCCTGGACCCAGGATCACATATCCTCATGTGACTGTGGAGCTCTGGTATCAGCCCACGCTGGAGCTCCTGGATACCAGTGCAGGATGAATCCAGCAGGGCCCCTGAACAGCTCCCGAGGTGGTTGGGGTGGCTGGTGTCCCATGAGGAGGACAACACAGCCCTTGAGTGTGTAAAGCACAGGTGTAAGGACTTGCAAACCTGTAGGAAGCGTGTCAGTGCAGTGTGCTCTTCTTGCACAACTCAGCAACGCAGAGCATCAGCAGAATGCATCCTCTGGAGTGCTGCAGTAAATGCTTCTTTGGTGCTGAGGACAAATGCGCAGGGCACAAAAGGCTGAAGTCTCTGAAGGACCCCAGTAAGACCCACAGCTCCTGGGCAGCACCTGGTTAGGCAGGCAAGTCAATATATTAAGAGAAAGAATAACTCCTGCAGACCACAATGTCTGTAGGGACAGCAGGAGCAGTCTGGGATTCCAGGCTTTCCCTGTGGGTGCTTTTGGCTGGAGGTGAAGCTGGCTCCCTGCTCAGGTGGGGCACCAGCATGAGGAGGGCAGGAGTTGCCAGGTTACCCATGGGGCCTTTCCTTGGGCTCAGAATCACGGAATCACTGAGGCTGGAAAAGAACTCAGAGATCATCAGGTTGAAGCTGTGCCAGATGTCCATCTTGTCCCCAGCCCAGAGCACTGAGTGCCATGTCCAGGCTGTCCTTGGACACCTTCAGGGATGGGAATTCCAGACCTCACTGGGCAGCCCCTGCCCATGCTTCATCACCCTTTCCATGAAGAAATTCCTTCAGATATCCAACCTGAGCCTCCCCCCTGAGGTCTGCACATTTGCAGTGCCTTTTACATTCTCCCTTGCACTAAGGTGGGGTCCTATCCAAGCTCCAGGGTTTCCCAGGTCGAGGGGCTTGTCCTGCTGGTCCCCAGAAGCTGCTCAAGCTGGGCTGTGCTTATCCCAAGGTGTGATCTTGCTGTGTGGGAAATGGCTGCCCAGCCCATGTTCCCTCAGCAGGTTTAGGAGCACAGCTCACCTGGCATTTGCACAAGATTGCAGATATTTAGCTCTTTCAGAGCAATCTTGAACCTGCTCATCAGAGTGTGCATCTCACTTGAAGCCACTCCAGCTGTGCAGAGCTATTTTTGTACAGGAATCCTTTGAAATTTTAATGCACTTTTTGCTCGTTGAACCCCAAAATGAGTCACTTAAGGGAGCAGCAGCAGTTTTTCAAAACCTCTGCCTACCTGTTGCTTCCACTGACTTTTCTGTAACCTGCTTTGGGCCTCGATTATTCATGGAAAAAGTAAAACACGTCCAGGAGAGGCCAGGTGTTTCTCAGGAACGTGATGGGGTTGGTGGGGTGTCCTGTGCAGGGTCAGGAGTTGGACTCGATCCTCGTGGGTCCCTTCCAGTTCAGGATATTCTGTGAGTCTGTGGATCAAGGTTTTGGCAGGATGTAGAAGAAGGCTGCTGAGAAGGAATCGAGGAGCAGAACATTTTCAGCAGGTATATAAAATTACCCTTTTATCAAATCCTTCTTAAAAATAAAATCTGGTTTTGAATACAGGAAGATAAAGCCTCATCGGGGTTGTACGGCCCGCAGAGCTCCTGATTCATTGTCTAAATGGCAACGAAATGCCTTGCCTGGCTCAGCCTGCAGTGAGCTGTGAGTCACGTCCCCACGCTGCTCAGAGCTGGGTGCAGAAGGGACAGACTTCACGCCTCCCTGGCAGCTCCTGCTTTTCACCACCCCGCTCGCACCAGACGGCACCGCAACGTGTTGCCGTCAGCTTTGGAGCAAAACTCTCCTGAGGTCTCAGGAATTTAATCCGTTTGTGTGGAAGCCTCTCCAGCCTCTTTTCTCAGCTCCCCACTCGAAGGGCTTTCAAAAGCCCGGAGTTCTCCAACTCCTGGAGCTCGCTGAGGCTCCCAGCCGGAGCTCTTGGGAGTCTGGAAATGAAAATCGCTTTTTATTGCTCAAGCTGGACCAAATTTCACATTTAGAGTCTCTGCTGGTAAAATTGACAGAGCAGTAAGAGGATTATCTTTGTCCAACCTCTCTTTTTAAACCTAGTAGAGGAACGCCAGAGGCCAGGGATTCGTATTCCACTATGCCTGACCTACAATTTATGGCAACATTATCCCGAAGTAATTGAGCGGGTCCCACAAGTGTGTGTAGCAGCCAAATTCTGGAGGTGCACGTGACTCCTTTCACTTGATTTTAGGGGCCTTTTCAGTGGAGCAAAGTGAGTTTGAATTTTGTGGTACTCTGATGAAGTTGCACCGTGCTGAGCTCAGCCCCTGCTGTCTAAGGAGAAATTTGTCACCACCTTGTCCCCTGCACGGGCACCTTGCCTGGGTGGAGGGATGATCTTGAAGGTCCCTTCCAGCCCAAACCATCCTGGCTTTATTTCAGTGCTACAGCAAAGGAACTTCTCTGTCAGTAAAAGGGGCTTGGAGGCACAGGGAGATTTCTGGTGCTTGCCTGTGAATCCCTGGAATTAGGTTGGAGAGTGGAGCCCTAATCTAGCACCTTCTCACTCAGACACAGCTTTTGCTTAAGCTTCACCACGGAATAACCCACTAAAGCTGCATGCCAGAATTCTTGGCTTGCAGCTGAACAGAATCCTCTAGAATTTAACAACTCAGGGGTATAAAAAAAAGGGGCCCTCAGCATTAAATAGCCCTGGCCTTCCCTGATAAACGTGCCCCCACATCTGAGCTGAGTGTTCTCTGGAAAGGTTGAACACGTGGAAATGAGCAGAGGGGGCTGGAGCCCGCCCCGTGCCAGTTGTGCAGGTTATTCCATGGCAATAAAGGCAGAAAATGGGCTTCCCCAGGGGCAGCTTTGTGTCACCCCGGGCTCTGAAATGCCACCTGTTGGCACGAGCTGTGTCACTGGGATCCAGGATGGCAGGGCTGCTTCTTTCCCGGGCTGAGGGTGATTATCTCAATGGCTGCACTTGAAAGCTGTTATTTAATTCCCATTGTGGCACTGTAACAGCGCTCAGGGGATTAGGTGGAAATGGATGTGAGGAGCTTGATCCCTGAGAGCGGGAGGCTTTCAAACCGTGTGCCTGGGCTGGGTTAGCGGGGTTTCTTACAGAAATTGCGTGGGGGTTTGCACTAAATGACCATTTGTGCCTCAGCTTCTCACAGCCTGCTGCAGATAACCCTGTGCTGTGGCTCCCTCTGGTATCAGGGAGGCGGATGCACGTCGCCTCTGCTGTTTTTAGTAAGAGAACGTCAAAAATATTCTGAATACAACTCTTTGTTAGTCCAATGCAAGGCCATTTTAATTTTAAATCAGCAAATATTTCAGCTGGGCTTCCATAATGGGTATTAGTTTTTAATTATTTCTGGCATTTTCCCTGATTAAAAATGGAATTTATTACTCTTCTAGTTCTAATTTTATTTACGGACTTGGCAGGTAAGCATTGCTCCTGGTTTCTTTCATGAAAGGCACTGTAATCTTGAAAAAACTGGATGGCTCTTGCATTGATGTTTTTTTCACCTGAGTGGATTGGGAAAATATTGGTAGAATTTTGACATTTTAAGATTGGTGGAGCTAACAAATTAATTGTTGTTGTTTAAGCATCAAGTTAGCTTTGTGTGACATCAGTTGAAACTTCATGGTCAGTCTAGTCTAGGATGTCAATATTTGGTCTCCCTTAAACCATTTTAAAATTTACAGTTAGCTGTCATGATAGTAAATGGGATTTATTTTAATTTCTTCTTCTCTGTGTGCAAATTCCAACCCACTGTGGTGCACGTAGCCTGTGTGTCATCTTTTGCTGAGTACATCCCTAAAAATTGTCCCAGCAGAGGCATGCAAGGTCCTTATGAATGATGTCCTTTCTGTGGGAATTTATCAACCTGTTACAACTGCACAGCAAAGGAATCAACAAAATTACACAGCGTTTGGGTTTTTTAATTTTATGTTGGTGTTGAGAACCACATTTAGTGCTGTTATTTATTGCTTGCCTTAAATACAGGCTGAGTTAGGAAGCACGTAGAGTGGGACATGTTATTTATCTGCTCACAGCATGTGGTGTTCTCCAGAATATTCCCCCCAAACTCCTTAATGAATTAATTGGGCAAAATCACCTCCGACAGATAAATAATTCTTTTCTGTTTCACGTGGATGGATTGTGTTTAAGCAGAAAAAGCACTCCAAGCAGTGTTCCTGTGGGATTCCCAGTTCCCAGATCAATTTGGGCTGAAGTCACTGGCTGGCAGGTTGGACTGGGAGCTGTCCTCCTGTCTCCATTAATCTCCATCTGGAAGTTCTCTGGAAAAAGCCAGGGGATCGTCCCTGGGAACAGGCAAACTAACAACCCTTGCTTCACATCCCTCCCTGCTCCAAGCTGGAGCCAGGGGCGAATTCTGCTGGAATTCTGCAGAGCTTTGGCTCTTGGTTAGTTCAGTGGAGGTGCCTGGCAGGTGGTGTGGGGAGCAATGAGCTCAGCCCAGCGCTGCAGGACAGAGCAGAGCTCCCATCACGTGGGTGCTGGGATGGAAACATCCCACCTCATCTGCTGGGAGCCAGTGCAGCTCTGCCCAGCTCTCACAGGATGACACTTCAGTGTCTTCCTTCTGAGTCTACAGCACGTTGCTGGGGAGGGAAGGAAGATGGATTCTGGAAATCTTGCATAAACAAATTACACTTGGCAGGCGAGGTGCTGCCGTGCTCTTCCTGGCTTGTTAAGAGTTCCAGTAAAACGGGCTCTCTGATACAGAAATATCCCAGAAGAGAGGCTGGCTCAGGAGAAACTGCAGCCAAAGCTGGGCTGTACCTTCTCCCTTTGAAGCACCATCCTGCCTGTGTTTGCATTTTCTGCAGTTTTCCTGATGTATTGGCAAAGAAACGTCAGGGTAAGTTTCCTGAAAACAAAGGAGTGAATGAATGAAGTCTTTTTTCTCTCTTATTCCTGAAGCTGGTTATGGGCTTTTCTTTTTTTTCCCTCTAAGCCAGTTAGGCTGGGCTTTAAAGAGCAAACCTCAAACCCCAGACAATGCAGTAAAGCCAAAAGCTTGGAGCAGGTGTTGCCCACTTGTTTAAACAAGTCCAGGACTTGTTTCCTTTTCAGAAGGCAGTTGGAAGTCAGGCCTTAAGGAGGAAAACTAAAATGGAACTGTTGAGCATGAACTCACAGCAGTGGCCCTGTGCCCCAAAACTGTGCATTTATGTGTGGGGCTGTGAGAGGAGCCGGTTATTAACCCTGCTGAGCCCTGGGAGCAGAGACACATCCTCACACTAAGCCTTCCCAGGGTTCTCCAGCATTTTTGTTTGTTGGGAGGATTAACTGCAATCCCTTTGCCCTCCTTGTGGATCCCTGGCAGTGCCCAAGGCCAGGCTGGACAGGGCTTGGAGCAGCCTGGGACAGTGGAAAGTGTCCCTGCCCCTGTTAGGGGGTGGCACTGGATGAACTTTAAGGTCCCTTCCAACCCAAAGCATTCCATGATTCCCATATTCCAGATCTTGCTGGCTGCCTCACGGGTTGGGCTTTTCTCAGTGTTTTGTGCCTCAAACTGAGGTGCAGTTTTTGTGAGCAGCTCTGTGAAACGTGGGTGTTGGAGTCAGCAGTGTTGGCACAGCTTCCTGCCTGCCCACAGCTGGACTGTTCCTGGGAAGGCTTTCCCCCCTGGCACCTGCCCCCCGTGCTGCAGTGTTGGGCACGGCCACCCAGGTGGGGTTTTGTGGTGCTGAAAGGGCTCCTCCAGAGCCTGGGGTGCCATTTGGTCAGAGTTTGCTGTATCTCCCCTGTAAACAAACACTTGCTCCTCTAAATTTCACCTCCATGTCCAGATCCCATCGGGGCATGTTTCCCTGTCAGGAGCCCTCAGCCTGTTCTGTCAGTGGGGCTGGGAGGCTGTTTCCCTTGTAAAGTTCGGGGTGCCCTTTGTGTAAAATGTTTCACAAGTCACCTTGGGCTGGGAACAGAACATGGTGGGGCACAGCCTGCGAGCTGGAGCAGAGAGGTGCCTTGCCAGGTGATTATACATTCCTTTTCATGGCTTGTTTGGGTTTTTTTAAGAGGCAGAGAATAAGCTGAGGCATGTTGAAGCTTGTGTGAGGAGCGATAATGGTGTGCTGCTCTCCTTTCCCACAGCTGGGCGTAGGGAGGACGTGCCAAACCTCAGTGCCTGGTTCCTTGTGCTCACAGCCCTGTCCCCGGGCGCTGCTGGGACATGGAGAGGGCTGAGGTGGTCGAGGGGCTCTCCCCTCCCCATGTCCTCCTGACCATGGTGCTTGCTGTTGACCCCTTTCCCATCCCACCACCCTGTTCAGGGAATGAGGTCTGCCCCCTTTTTCCCCTGTCCTGCTGCCCAGGGAGGTCGTTCTGACTCCTCAGGTAAAGCAGAGCTCACGGGGGATGGGGGTGGTGGCAATGGGCCTCAAACCACATGTCCAGCCATCACTGCAGTAGTTTATTTGTCTCATTGCAAAGCCACTCCACGGCTGGTTTAAATTACTCCTCCCTCGTGACCTGCTGTGCTGGTAAATGGTCAGGCTAAACAATATCCCAATATTAATTGGTGCAGTGGGATTTCGGGTGATGCTTGGAGGAGCTTCACTCTGCTTCTGAGCATTAAGTCACTCTGCAAATGATTTTATTGTCTTTAAATGGTGTTTACTGCCTGTTTACATAATTATTAATCTAATAATTGTAGTGGAATTGAACCTGAAAGTTGGTGGATGTTTGTGAAACACTGAACAAAGGGAGCCCGTCAGGTTTTTGTGTCTTTTATAAATATAAGCCTCTGGAACAATCAAACCGACAGAAATCCCACAAAAATGTCCCAGTTAATGGATCTTCTGTTTGCTACACTATATGGGGTTACAGAAATACTGGTAGCTAATTGCAGCCTTACAGATGGCACCAGGAGGGATGGATTTCTCCAGCCTGTGCTGCCTTCCTTTGGCTCCCTGCAGTTCAGAGCAATGAACGCTTTGTGCAGAGGGAGGAGAGCATCTGGCTGCTTTTTGGGTGCTCTGCTGGGAGAATTTCAGGTATTTAAAAAAATTATATGTGAGTTGTTAACAAGGGTGTTTTCAGAACTTACTGTGAGTTTCTTTTGAGGGGCACTTTTTTGTTTTAATGGGAAAATGAGGTGGGGATTGTGACCTGGGGTGGTGCTGGGAGATGGCAGAGAACTGCCTTTGCTTCATTGTGCTCCTTCTCCTCCTTCTCCTCCTTCTCCTCCTTCTCCTCCTTCTCCTCCTTCTCCTCCTTCTCCTCCTTCTCCTCCTTCCCTGGCACAGCTGAGTCTCCTGGGGCAGAGCAGAGCAGGGAAGGAGGAAGAGAAGGAGAAGGAGCTTTCCCTGCAGCCAGGGACAGCCCCTGAGAAGGACGAGTGGAGCTGGTCCAGCTGGTCAGGGGGCTGTGAGTCAAAGAAGAGGTCCTAAAAACGACCCCTGAGGAAATGGTTTGTGGAAAAGCTAGAGAAATAATGTTTTTTGCTTCTCTGAGTTTTCCCCCCTCTGTTCTTCACTCCCTTTGTCCTTTTCCTCCTCGGTGTGAACATTCTGTGCACGAAGCAAAGCAAGATTTCCCACTGCCATTCAGGGATGTCAGAAGCTGGGCTGAGCTTTTTGCTTCCGTGTGCCACTCTTCAATCCTCCTCACTTCTTCAGGGGCCTGATCCAGAGCCCCTGGAGTGAGTTTTCCCCTGGTTTCAGGGTGTTGGAGCAGGCGGAAGCTGGCCAGGCTGCTCGTGTGGAGGCTTGTCCCGAGCTGCCCGATGTGCAGAGGCTTGGCAGCTCCCTTTGGAAGAAAAGGCTGCAGTCAGCACTCTGCAGGGAGGGAGACACTTCCCCTGGCAGAGCTGAGGGCTCTGCCCATCCCTGGTGCAGCCCTGCACACGGGAAGCCACTGGAAACACTGGGAGCA
The DNA here is from genome assembly GCA_017589585.1 of Phylloscopus whistleri. Lineage (NCBI taxonomy): Eukaryota > Metazoa > Chordata > Aves > Passeriformes > Phylloscopidae > Phylloscopus > Phylloscopus whistleri. Next base: position 298,337 of record JADMLD010001382.1, read on the forward strand.
TTTCTGTTGCTGTGTCACGCAGCAAAGCGGTGCTGCTGCTGGAGGAGCTTCTCTTGAGCTTGGTTTCCTTTGGGACTTAAAAAAAGATGTGTTACTGTAAGTCACATCATCATTTTGCTCCTGTAACCGTATTGCAGTGGCCTCTGCAGGCACAGTCAGAGGTCATGTCCCATCACAGCAGTGAATACAGCTGTGCTGGCAAATATTTGTAATGTAGATCTGGCTCGGTGTCGAGGCTGTGCTTTGATTCCTGTGCTGCACAGAGCTCTCCTTCCTCCTTTAATGTACAGGGAATAATAACGTCTTGAGAAAGATTTTGTAGGAGTTGATTGAGAACTGTAAGGAATAAAGTGCAAAATATGGGGTTTTTTACCTCTTCCCCCTTTTTTCATGTAGGTATGTCAGCTCTGAAAAGTGGTGGAAAAAAACCTTAGAAAACAAGTGAAGAAGGGAATTGCATTTGAAATATTTTGATATTGCCCATGGGTGGCTTGAAAAGATGTACAGCCCATCAATGATGTGTGATAAGGAGATCTTTTCAGACCAAGACTGTCTTTGATGGCAACACATCCAGGGGTCTCCAGGGCACCCGTAGGGCAGACTCTGTAGTAGAGAGGGGAAAAATTCAAGGTAAAACTCCCTGAACTGTCACAAAGGTTATTGCCTCCCAAAAAGAGATGCAAGGGCTGATGCAGAACCACAGAGTCTTTGTTTAACTCTGCTGTAAAGGTGTCCTTTGTTTCTCTCTTTTGTCCCTTTTTTAAAGGGCTTCCCTTGAAAATGGCAGCAGTCACTTTGTGTCTGGGGTGCATCCTCTCATTGCAAAAACAGTTATTGCCTCTGGCCTGGATCTGTAGGATCAGTGTGGAGACTTGGATGTGGCTGCTGGTGGAGTAGAAGGCACGGGAGAGTCACCTCTCCTGGTGGCTTTGGCTCAGGAGGGTGGGAAAGCATCTTTCAAGAGGAAATTCCTGGTCCCTGATGTTATTTTTAACACCCTTTTGAGTAAAAGTTGCTTTAAGCAGTAACACAGTGGGGGCTGTGTGCATGCAGACAAAAACAGTGCTGGGAAGTTACTGGGGAAGGCTGGATGTCCCTGCAGCTTGGAGGTGGCTCTGTGGGGGGACAGAAGCCATTCAGTTGGATTCAGGAGCTGTTGTGAGCTCAGGTGGGCTGGGAAATTCCCTTGTAGCACAGGCAAGGTGACTGTGGTCAGTGTGTCCACAGATACTCTGAGTGTGCATCTACTGCAGGGTTTGTTTTCATTTGGCCTGGGAATGATGCCACAGAAAATACCAGTGGCTTTCACAGCCACTAAAATCATCAGCTGCTCTGTAAATGTAAAGAGGAAACTGGTTGTTTTCTCCCAGGGCTATTTTGGGCCAACGTGAAGCACTGAAAGGATGGAATGGCACTTGCTGCTGCTGAGAATATCAATCACAGGATCACTGAGGTTGGAAAAAAGACTTCTAAGGTTGTGGGGTCCAGCCTGTGCCCACTGCCCACCTTGTCACCAGCCCAGAGTGCTGAGTGCCATGGGCACTCATTAAGGTGCTGTGTAGATTTACAGTGGGTTTGTTTGATGGTGTGGCTGATCCCTCACCAACCTGGCACTTGGAGGAGGCATGGCTGTTGTTTTATGAGGAGTTTCTGACACGTATTTTAGAATGCCTAAAAAAAAAAATCCCACTTCTTCATGCTTTAGCTCAGTGTTTTGTTTCTGTGACTGTACCCAGGAGTAACTGCACAAAAAGGCCTGGTGCTGAGATATTCCTGCTAGGATTTGGAACTTCTCTCCTTGCTCCTTCTCTGGCACTACTTTTTGAGTCATTTTCAAGGGAGAGCTGAACTGAAGCTGGTTTTGGCAGCGTGCTGTGCAGGATGTCAGGAGCTCACAGGTACAAGCCCTGCAGCTGGTCACCTGGCAGCACTCACAGGCAGCTCCTGTGTGCCAGCAACAACATTCTCCTCTTATTGACCACAGATTGCAAAGCCAGAGGAGGACCTGGACCAACTGTGGTGCTGCCAAACTGGAGGATTTGTTGTTGCTTTTTTCCTATTGCTCAGGAACAGCTTGAGTTTGGGAAGGACGAGCTGTGTCCCTCTGTGCAGCTGTGATCCATGGGTCTCACCCAGGCTGGTCAGGAGTCCAGGGCAGTGCTCAGCCCCTGAACCCTCCAGCTGGATGCCCTGGTGCTGCTCAGCTCCCTCTCTGCTTGTGTTCCATTTGACAGCAGCTTTGTTGTTCTGAACTCCTCTCGGAGTGAAGCTTCACTGTGGCCTTGCTTTTGCTGAAGGTGTCTGCTCTGTGCTAACCTTGGCCACGATGAAGATTGTTCCAGATGAGGTCAGTGTCTTCTGCTGTTTCTGCCAGGCAAGTCCTGCTTGGTGCATCCTTTGATTTACATTTGCTTTTCTTGGCATTTCTGTCACACCGGGAGCTCCTGGCCCTCGGGGATCAGTCTGAGACAAAAGGTCTGTTCTGTGCTGTGACTTCTCCCAGCTTTGTGTCCTCAGCACAAGTCACTGGCACATTGCAGTTTAATGTGTCGCCATTGAGAACATGAAAAAAACTTGAGTGAGGTAATTCTCTCCTCAGCACGACCTCTGTGCAAAGTTTCTTATGCTGATCATAATTCCTGTGCCAGTTTTTGTCATCTTCAGCTCCACTCGTAGTTTCCTGGAAAGGTGTCTTCTGCCTTTCCTCCTCTGGAAAATGGGTCATCTTCTTGCAGGGAGTGATCAAGAGTAGCAGGCAGAAATTAATTCAGTCTCCCATTTCTTCCCGTGTCATTCCCAGTTCCATCTCTCAGCTGTGCTCTCCAGCCTTGCATTCCATTGACAGGCAGATGGATACATCACTGCTGGGATCACTTGTTCTGCAGTCCCAGGCAGGATCCTGATCTGCAGGTTTTAATATAAAAATTCTTGCCCGTATCCCTGTGGTTGCTCCTCTCATAGTTTTGGGATGCAGATTGAAAGCTGCTGCTGACTGGCACATTTTAAACTCTGGATTTTGCTCCTGATAACCTCAGATGTGGTGATTCACATGCCTCTCCCCACCATGCACTGCCTGGAAGAGGAGGCAAAGCCATCATTTCAGTTGGAGGCCACACTCAGAGCTGATGGGTATCAGCTTTCCATGCTGAGCTGCCTTAGCCTGGCTTTTGGTAGTTCTGGTTTTCCTCTCCAGAGCATTTGCTGATCCATCCTTTTCCCAGCTCTGCTCCCTTCCCACCTCTTCCCAGGGTGGGGGCTCACCCCCTGAGCCCCGAGGGTGTCTTCTCCTGCGATTTCCATCCCTCATGGGTTTTGTCCCCTCTTAATTAAAGAAGCAACACCCAAACGTGTGGCCCTGGAGTTGTGCGTTCCTCCCTCAGGGAAAAGATGTGATGGACGAGTCGTGACTGAAACCGGTCAGCCCAGATAAACTGAAGCCATCAGGTTGTGTCAGGACGTGCAAGATAAAACCTGACTGCCTCATTTCCCTTCAGCAGTGCCGAGCTGAAGCTCATTTACCTTCAGCTGGTAGCGACCAGCGAGCTTGGCACCGCTGCTTTCTCCGTCTCCGCCTGCCGCAGGAGCGGGGCGTGCGCTGGGAACCTGCTCTGCTGGGGCTGACAGCAGGACTGGGCACAGCAGCCACCTGGGCACTGCTGCCTGCCTCCTCCCAGGCTCTGATCAAACAGGAGCCAGGACTCCCAGTCGGGTTTGGGGAAGCTTGGGCTCCTCTTTGTTGCTCCCATCGTCTCCGGCAGCTGTGGCAGGAGCGCACGGAGGGTGGGAGTCCTGGGGGAGTCCTGGCTCTGGGCCTGGCTGAATGAATGGCTGTCTCAGCATCTTCACTCGTCCCTGCCCCACCAGAGAACTGTGTCTGTGCTGCCACTGACACGTCAGGCAATAGCCTCCTGGTTTGGGGAAGTTTGGGGTGTTCAATGCATGCTTTCTGCTGGCTGGACACAGCTTCCCTCCTTAGTCACCCAGTACCCTGTCCCGTTGGGATGTGGCTGTGTGTGTTGGGTGTTTGTGCAGCTGATGAGAGCGCTGTGCTCACAGAGAGAAGGGAGCTCTGGTGAGCCAGGCAGCTGGAATCCAGCCCTGCCCTGCAGTGCTGCAGCTGTCAGCCTCTCCATCCCACCCCAGTGCAGTTGCAGTGAAGGACGAGTCCTGAGCAGTGCTGGTTCACAAGCTCACAGACAGATCCTGGTGCCAAAGCTTGTGCAAGGCATGCTGTCACCTCCAAAGGACATCCTTTGCTTCAATCCTTTTTCTTATTACGCTTCCCTTGTGGCCTCAGCATGGAAGTTACAGTGCTGTCCTTTCTCCTGACTCTAAAGCAGTAACTGGGAAACCTTACAGAGCTTTGGTGCTCAGTGAGGTTCCTCACGCTCCCTCAGAGAGAGAGGGAGCAGGAAGGGAAAGCTCTGCTGCTGGTGCCTTTGCCTGAGTTGTATTTCACACCGGTTTTTCCGCAGACCTCTGGAATCCCTCCCTAGTACTTAAGTCAGGGTATCTAAAATTAGATACTTCGTATCTCAGGCACCATCTTAATGATCTGTGTGAGGTCTTTGGCATTGCTTGAAAATCAGATTACTTACCTCAGTGCTTAAATGAGGAGATACACTAAGCACTTCCTCTCCAATTCCCCCTACCACAATTATTGCCCTTAATATTTTTCCACAACATTTTAATCCTTCACATCCTGTCTCGTTGGTCACTCCAGCCAAGGGTTTCAGTTTTTATTGCTGCAGCCTGTGGTGCTGGGTGGTTCTTCTGTGCAGGCAAGGTCCCAGTCCTTGGCTGTACAATCCATTTGGAGCTCTGTCTCCTGGCCTGAACATTTCCTTGTTGCTTCTCAATCTTCTCAGTGCATTTGGCACGTCCCACCCTTGCTGTGTATCAGCAGTTCCCCGCTCATTTGGCACAAGCAGAAAGCCCTTTTTAAGCAAAGTGTAATAACAATAACATAGAACCTAAAGGTAAATAAACAAGCCACACCTTATTTTTTATTTCAGCTGCATTTTGGGAATTCTTTTAGTTTTTCCAGTCTGATATAAATGTGCATGCAGTCCTCGCAGCCTCCATGGAGGCCAAGGGGGCTCCTCCTTCCCTGCAGCCCTCGTGGCTGGGTTTACTCTGCCCCACAGGCTCCAGGGAGTTGCCCTCGTGGCTTCCCATAGATTTGCTTATGTCTGATGATCTGAAATTAGAATCCTTCCCCTGCTCTGCCCTTTGCTGGAAACGTGTAAAACCTTGCAGATTCCCCCCAGGGTAGAGAGGGGGATTTTCCCACCATTAAAAATAAAAGGCAAGGGAAGGAGAAAGAGTTAAGACATGCTCAGGTAGTTGTAAAAATGATTGAAAAACAAACAAACCCACAACCGTGTCAATTATTCACATCCCCTCTATAAATAGAGAAACCCTGGAGAGGGGGGCTTTCCCTTGGGCTACCTGCTCTGCTCTTCCATTAATTTATTGCCAAGGCCCCACGGTGCTTTCTCAGTGCCCTGCTGCTGGTTTTGTTTCCTTTAGCTGGGATTTGGGGATGGCTGACTGTTGGCTCCATGGAGGTTTAAGGTCTCTTGACAAACCTTCCTCCCTCCCTCTCTTTCTGCCGTTTCTTCCCTCCCTTGGCAATTGTCATAGGGGTGGTGCTGCAGCTGGAGGAGCAGGGCTTCCCACACCTTCCCCTTTAGGAGTTCTTCTCCAAGGGAATGTGGGTTTATTTTTCTCTGCCCTCCTCTTCATCTGGAGGATCAGCAGCATTGACAGACACGGAGGTTGCGTGTTAGCGGGGTGCCTGCAAAGGGGCTTTGCAGCTGGAGTTCTCCCAGTTCCTGGGGATGGATGGATGGATCCCTGACCCTTCTGCATGGTCATTGGCATCAGACCCCAGCTTCAGGAGCAGCCACTCTCCTCAACAGGTACTATGAGCCGTGGTTGGTTTGAAATTAATGTTTCTCACAAGCAGCGCTCGGTTGGAAATTAATTTTTCTCACAAACAAAAGGCTTCTATGACATTTTAAATGTCATGGAAAGAAAACACAGAGAGGAGCACGTTTGTCGTTTATTTTTGCTGCTTTAAAAGTCAACCAGCTTCTGCAATCCTCTGAAGTTGGTCTCGGGGCTCAGTGTCTTGATTGAGAGTGGGGAAGCTCGGAGCATTTCTGAATTGCATTTCTGGGCACAGAGCAGTCTCTTCTCCATCCATCCATCCATGGATTCATCACTGGTGTGGTTGCACCTCAAGGCATGGGATAGCTTTGGGCACCACAGTTTAAGGATCTAAAGGTATTGAAGAGCATCCAAAGGAGGGACACGAGGATGGTGAAGGGTCTGGAGGCTTGTTGGGGTGTCTGTGCAGGGCCAGGAGCTGGACTCTGATCCCTGTGGGTCCCTTCCAGCTCAGGATATTTTATGCTCCCTCTCCTGTGGGTTTTATGTAGTGGAGGGCAGCCCAGGGATATGGGATGGGGAGAGCTGGAGCTGTCAGGCCAGCAGATCCCTGGAGCATAGGAGAGCATTTACCTCGGTCTCAGGGCAGGGCATTGGCTGGACTGATTTCAGCAGCCATTCAGATTAGCTAATTAACTATTAACTAACAAAATGTGGCCTCCAGTCACAAATCAAGGGCCCGATTCTCCATTTCAGGAGATGGGACTGAACACTGGAGTTACAGTGGTGTGGAACTGGGATTGTGGGTGGGGAGCACAGCCCTGAGCTGCTGATGAATATTGAATGGTTTCTGTATGGAATGCCTACTGCTTCCTGTCTCTGCATGTGCATCTTGCTTGATGGTAGAGTTACTGAGGGCTTCTCCAAACTGGATGAAGCTTTACTCAACATCCAACTGATTGCATTTGAAACCTGACAAAAACAATGCCTCATACAATGAAAAAGTAAAAATAGAATTGAAAGAGAGCTGTCGTCCTTCTCGCCAACTTTTCCTGTTCACTGGACAAGGGGATATATTTGCATGCTGATTTTTTTCATTCTGGAAAGGCAGGGTTGTGCTTTGAAAAGGAGGTTTTTAGAAAGCTACAGCTTCCATATTTCCCATCCATTAATGCTCCTGTCAAGCGCCCGCAAGGAAAAAGAAAACAGCTGTGCTGGATCTTTCTCCAGACTCGTGTCAGTGCAAACTGCTCCAGCACGTGGAAGTCAGAAGGCTTTGCTGTACCTGGAATCTCAGGTAGCAGATGTGAGGAATAACGAGGGCTCCTTTCATCTGTTCTGCTCCCCTGCTCTGCTTTAATCCATCTGCGGAGGTTTCCTGCTCTCCCCAGCTGGGATTGAGCCCTCTGGGAACCCCTTGGCCTGGATTGTGGAGGCACTGTGTTGTGGCTGTGCAATAAATGCAGCTGTGCTGCTTGCAGCCCTTCAAAGGACGTGGGGAGCTGCGCTTACGTGTGCAGGCGTTGGCTCACACACCAGGGATGTGTCTGAGTGTGTCGGGAGCAGTCCCTGCTGACAGGGGATGGTTTATCTCCAGTGGAGAAGTTTGAAAAGCTTTATTTGGTTGTTTTTTTTTTAAATCAGATCAGTTGTTCACTGTGTCAGAGTTTACAGCTGTCCATCTCCCCTGAGAACAGACTGGTGGGTCACTGCTCAGCTTCCCCCTTGGCCAGTCTCCATGGGAGCATCCAAGGGAGCCAACGTGCCCAGAAAGGGCTCTGTGCTGGAAAGGAAGTGATGGGGCTGTGCTCGTGTTTGCTTCAGCCCTTCCTCCTGAATGAGGAGCATGGGCATCATTTTTTGCCCTGTTGGACTTTCCAAGTCCTTGCTGGGAGGAAGCTTTGCTGGAGGCTGCTTCAGAACTCCAGAAATTCTGCTGCAGCAGAGCCTGGGCTGCTGGAATGAACCAGGACACTGAGGAGTGTTCCAGTGCATATTAATGTCAGAGAAAGTATGAAAAACTGATGTTCTTCTTGAAAACTGTGAATTGGTTTAATTTAGGAAAGGCTGTCCAAGTTGTAAAAGTTAATGGGAGCAAAACTTTTCAGGAAAGAGTCGATGGGTAAGGATAAATCCTTGTCTTCTGGAGCAGCTGTGCAGCCCAGTATTCATCTGTTCATGGCAAAGGATGTTGCCAGCCCTTCAGATGCACTGGAACAGCGTGAGGGTTTGGGTAATGCAGGATCCAGGTGTAAACTTCTCCTTTTTAACAAAGGACTGCCAGGAGAGAAGGGGTTTGGCTGGAGGAGCACAGGGGGTGCATGAATGGGTGGAGTGACCAGAGTTTGTGTCACCCTGGAGCAGATTTTCCTGAGTTACCAACTTCCTAAAAGCCATGTCAGGGTGGAAAGTCTGTTAAAATGCTGGGCTGTGTTTGTTCTGTTCTTTGGTCAGGGTTTTTTGGGGTGGTAGCAGGCAGATCTGAACAGAGACGGTCACAATTCCCTTTGCTGGGAGGTGAGGGATGCTCGTGGCAGGGCTGCTCCCTCTGTGGTGGGTGCAGGTGGGGAGCCTCTTGCCTGTAGGACCTTTTTTGTCAGCAAGATTCCCCTCTTGGAAATTATTGGCAGCTGGCACGATAATGAGTCCATTTCAATATAAATGAGCTTCATTTTATTAATTTCTGCCAGCTCCTGAGCAATTCATGAACTGCTTTTCAGATCTCAACCAACAGCTTGGGGGAAGAGGGGGAGGTAGGGAGCAAAGAAAGAATGTGAAGGAAGAGAAAGAAAACGAGAATATTTTTAATTTTAAAAAGAGCCAGCAACTCTCATCTCTTTTGAGAATCCAGCCAAGAGTGGATTCCCCACCAAGCAGCTCTTAAGAACACGAAGGGCAGCAGTAATCCCTCCCCAGGTTTTGTTCCTTGGGATCTGTGGGGAAGTTTAGAGCTCTCCCAAGTTTGTGTGCAGTGTTGAGGTGATGTTTTAGTGCTGGTGCTTGGCTGGGAGAAGGGGGAGTTGGGTGAGAGCTGGATGGGGAGCGTGTTCAGCCTCTCCCAGGCCTGGACTAGAGCTGGGCTCCTTGTAAGGGAGCTCACCAGGCCTGCAAAGGGCTGGCATTTGGTACCCACATGAGCTCAGTGTTTGACTGAGGACTGTCCTAAGGACTTTTCTCAGGTCTAGATAAGCACAGACTGGTCTCTTGTATCTGCGCCTTTGTGAGCACAATGAACCCGAGAACCCTTTCCTTGCTCACAAAACCAGATGTAAATGCTCTGCCCCAATGTCTGATTCGCCCTTGGAAAATGGTCATGAAATCCCTGCCTGGAAAACTTCCCTTTCCATAAATGAGCCAGTCTGCAGAGAAATCTCCTCAGAGGCCTTCCAGCATCTCCCGGGCGCTTGGGTTCCCCTTGAATTGGTGCCAGAGTTCAGCCCTGCTTTCTTGGAAGGTGCCTCTCTTGGTGTTCAGCCCTGCTTTGTTGGAAGGTGCCTCTCCTGGTGTTCAGCCCTGCTTTGTTGGAAGGTGCCTCTCCTGGTGGTCGTCCTCACATGCAGGTGTGGTTTTGGCCCCGAGCTGAGACAGCCCAGCCTCAGCAAGGGAATGTTCGAGTCTGGGGGGATTTGGGTTGTGCAGAGCTGTGGGAAGAGGAGTTCTCCATGCCCCGTGGTTGGGGCTGGCGGTGCTTGACCGGGTTTTTCATTTATTCTGCCACCATCAGATTCCATCATCTGAATTTGAGCACAGCATTCCGTGCCCTACTGCCCATTGCTCCTTAGGTAAGTGCTGATGACAGGCGCCGGCAGAAGATGCTCCTGTAGAGCCCTCCCTGCTAACCCTTTGTCTGATTTGTTTTTCTCCCCTTTCTCCCCAGGTTTTTGGCATGTAGTCATAGACTCTGACGCGGGAGTCATGGAGTCGCTGAGTGGCAGGTGCTGACAGCTTCTGCAGGCCCAGTAACTGCTCATTTGGGGGTCATTTGCAATTCTGTCCCTCTAAATGCCACAGCTCTCTGGGGGAAGGTTGCGCTGGATACCGGGACTGCCTCGGAAGGTACATGTGCGTCCCGGTGTGTTTCTGTAGGGCTTGGCTGTGCTCGGGGCTGCTGGGGAGGGGAAGCTGCATGTTCTGGGTAGGGGCTTTTCAGCGGCTGTCAGGCGGCTCCTGGTGACATCCCTGCCTCCCTCCCTCCTCCTCTTACTCGAATTGCCTGCGGGGCCTTTCTGGAGTCCATCCCGTGCTTTAACACATGTGAGAGCGGCTCACAAAAAAAGAAGTGGCTGGTTAAGAGGTTCTGATGTGAAAACAATGAAATACGCCGCTGGAGTTTCTGAGAAACTCAAAGGCTTTCTGAGGAATTTCAGCCTCTCTATTGCCCCTTTGAAAAAGTGCATTTTAATGACAATAAAATGTGTGTGTTCACACTTGGTTATTAGTCTTGTACATTTTTCTATGTGGTTCTGGTGAGTTCAGTAAAAACCTTTGTTGTTGGCTGGCAGATTTTAGCAGAAGTTTATTTCTGTAGGCTCACTGCCCGCTGTGGATTTGATCATTGTTCTGGTTCTCACAGCCTTCGAGCTACGCTCCAGGAGAAAAATACAGATTTGTCACCAGGCCCTCCCACTAGAATCTAATTTTAAATTTGCAATCTGTTGTCTTGTGAGGTGCTTCAAATTTGGTTGGAAATTTAGTAATTTTCAGATATGCTTCTGGAATCTAGTGGTCCGGCCTTTCGCGGGTTTAAGAGTTGGTAACATAGGTTTAATTGGAATGAGTATTCTGGTTTTGTAATTACTTGAAGAAATAATTTAACATCGGGGTAGGGGAAGGGAAATCACTGTTTTTAAAGGAAATTATGTTCTCTGAGTGGGCCATCATCAGTGGTCATCTAGAATGTGATATAATTCATGTGTAACCATTTCATGTAAGAGTCATCCAGCAAAACCTCAGCAGTTCAGCTGGAGGTCAGTCTGCTTTTCCAGTATACCCAGTGTAGGGAACGCTGCTTCTCCAAAGCTTTCCTGCAAAATTCGTGTTCTCCCTGCTGGCACCCTAACCCTGATGTCAGTCTGCAGTTTGAGCTTTCAAAAAACATCTCAACCCTCTCTCCTGTCTCGTGGTGTGCAACCTGGCTTAAAGGTGACTTTCTTGAAGGCACCACAATTCTGATGTTTTCCTTGCACTGAACTGGGAAGGAGCAGGTTTTCTGGGAGAGAGGTCCCTTTGGCAGCGTGGATGGTCAGGCCACCTCTGTGAGGATGTGGAGGCAGAGGTTGCCACCCCTCATTTGCCTGGCTTGGGCTGCAGATCCGAATCTGGATCTTCCGCATCTTCAGTGAGCGCGCGAGTCAGGGCGCTGGTGCTTCTTCCAGGAGACGTGCCTGTCTCCCTGCTTTGCTTTTCAAACCTCTCCCTCCCAGAGAGAGAGAGATTTCATCAGGGGCCCTCTGTTCCCACAAAAAGTTTGGGTTCTGATGAATCAACGTTTTCTGCTGAAAAGCGTCCAGGCAGTGCTCGCAGCGCGTGGCCCCGTGCTGATCTCTGCGAGGCTCAGGGTAATTCACAGCAGATTCCCCACACCACCACAGACCTGTCCAGAGCATGGAGATGTGTCACACTCGAGCTGTGTCATATCCTGGTGGTACCTTGATGGGTCTTTAATGGTGGCCTTTGCATTTGGCTGCCTGAGCTAACAAGGGGAGCCTTTGTCCTACCAGCACTTGCGTGCAGCTCCCATTAACATTACTCATTTTCTTAATTTGATACAGATTTTTTTCATTGAGTGTGCTAAATGCAGTTAAGCCACAGACAGGCAGCATCTGGCAGTCGTGGCTGAGCAGTTTGAGACGCTGTTGCCCCAGGGTGTCTGCTGTGGCCCGTGGGAGGGGGAGGCTGGGGCTCCCTTCCCCTGCCCAGCTCCCACTCGCCGAGGATGCCGCCGTCTGTAGCAGTGCCAGTTCCCCACTCTGGGCTGCCTTTCCACATCTGCCTGAGCTCACCTCACAGCTTCCTGCTGCCAAAAAGCGAGGAGGTGTCCCTCCTCCTGGTTGCTGTGTCACCCTCCAGAGGCATTGTCCAGTCCTGTCCCCACTGTGTCCCCAGACAGGCACCCTTGTGCTGCCCCTGCACGTGCCAGGCCAACTCGCTAGCTCAGCAAAAACTTACTGATAAATCTTCTTTTTGTGGGTTTTTCTTCCCCCCCTGGATTTACCCTCTGCTGTTTTAGTGGACTCTGCTGCATGAGTGCCTGAGTTGGTTCAGGGTAGCTGGTGGAAATGCTCAGCCAGCAGCAGAAGGGAGGCAGAAATGAGGGTGAGAAGGCAGGGTGGGGGTCCCTTTCAGAGGACCCCCCTCAGCTTGACCTGCTGGGGTCGACTGTCCCACCCAACTGTGTCCTGCATCTCCCAGGGGAGATGGGCTCTGCCAGGGGAAGGTGACAAACTTGGGGGATGGCACTGTCTTGCATGGCTGCATGCACTGCGTGCAGCCCTCTTGCACCCACTGGGCAGCATTCCTGCAACCCTGCAGCTGGGAATTCAGTGGGATTAGGCAGGGCCTTTCCAGGGTGCAGGAGTGAGGTGGGGGCTCGCTGAGAGCCTTTACAAACGTCCTCACCCAAAGTGCCAATCCACGGAGTTAAAGAAGGTCAGCTCTTTGCTTTGAAGTCTGACACTTCTTGCCAGTCTCTAGCAGATACTTCACTGTGTGAAATCACTCCCTGAACATTCCTTCTGCCGAGAGAAGACTTCCCTCCTTCCAGGAGAGTGTTACTTCCTCACGGGATGCAGCCTGAGCTGCTGCTCCTTTCCTCCCCAAGCCCATTTGTGGTCCTGTTGCTTTGCTGGCTGGGGGAGATCTTGCCTGGTGTGGTCAGCAGGTAAAGAATCATTCCAGGTTTCAAGGGGACTTTTAAAACTGCTTGTTCTCTGTAGGATGAGAAGGCTTGGCTGGAGATGGGGTAGATTGCTGGAGACTGGGGATAAGTGGTGCAGGCTCTGCCGGGCTGTGGAGCCAGAGGAAATCCTCTGGATGGAAGTGTGGTCAGCAAGAACCAAAGCAGCCCTGAGAGGGATTCTTCTGCAGGACAGAGGCATTGAGGTCTGGGTTTAGGTATCTGCAGAGGAAAAGATGCAGGTTTTGTGCTTTAAAATGTCTATAAGCAAAAGCTGGCTTTTTTCAGTCTATCAAAGAGCTATAACTCTTAGGAGGTAAAAACCCCTTGTCTAGGGATTGATAAAGCTGTCTTTTTCTTTTTTGTATTAAGATTTAGACCTGCCCTTTCTTCAGTGCATTTATTTTTCTAAACAAGTCGTGGCAGCCAAAGGGAGTTCTGCCGTTCATTTCAGTAGATGTGGGGCATTTCCTGCAGTAGTTTATTTCACGTGCAATTGCATTTATGTTCAGTACAGAAATGCCCAGATATTTATGGGGTTGTCTGTTGCTCCAGCACTGAACAGATTTCTAGCCTCAGCCATCAGCAGCTTTGCTGGGTAGAGGGGCAGAGGCACAGTCAGTCCTCTTGCTGTGCTCAGAGGTGTCACTGCAGAGCTCAGTTCTGCTGTGCTGCCCCGTTTTTTAGTGCCATCAGTTCCTCACTTTCCATGTGGTTATGTAGGGCTAACTCAGTTCTGTGCAGCAGCAATTCTGTGTACAGAGATAGGGAGGGAAAATACATGGTTGTATACATTCTGCCAGCATCTGGTTCAGTACCCATCAACATCCAGGCAAAGGAGAGGAAATTGGCCCAAGAAATTAAAAGCTCCAGATTATTTTACTGTCAGGGCAGCTTCTTCATTCTCAGCCAAAACGAATGGAAATACCTCAAAACAAAGAAGTTTTGTGTTGGAATTCCTTTTTGAGACTGCTGGACTGTTTTTCTCTATGTAATTGTCTTGTGTGTAATTCAGGGTCTCCTGTTTAATTTTGAACTTTGGCATTTACTTTTCTTATTCTCCTTCTTGCTGTTAGGCCAGAAGAAAGGGCCCAATACTACTGATAAAATATTTCTGACATTTGTTGAGTGAGATCACAGACCTCAAAGTGTTTTCCGAGGTTGAATCAGATCATCACTCCCACCACCTGGATGGGAAACCTGTTCCACGGCGGGACGTGCACAGCTGAATAATGCAGGAGGCTGGGGCTGGGGACACAAACCCCGTCCCTGTGTTCCAGCTCAGATCAAAGAGCTCAGATCTGCTTATCTGCTTCAGAGGGAGTGGGAAGGAGAGGTTATTTTGGTATAGTCTGAGTCACTCATGCTAATTTATTTTTCATAATATGGCTTTCTTGTGTGGGGCTCTCTGTACCTGCTTAACGTTGCACAGTTTTTTTGTTCCAGAAATCAAACCTGTCGTTAGCTCGCTGCCAAAAGGGTGGATTTGTACTTTGCTATTTGGTGCTTCACTTTGCAGTTCCTAGCCAAAAAAAAGGTGAAATCTCAGCTAAAGGTGTGCAATCCTCTACTTTTCAGCATCTGTTACCTGGAGATAAACGAGGGCTGTTGACTTTTTGAGTTAGTTGGCCGGAATGACAGCGCTGATGCTGAGAGTCGGGTGAATGTGCACAGAGCTGAGATGGCACTGTGGTGCTGAGCTGGTTCCAGTTCACACCCAGCTCCAGGGCTCAGTCCTTCCCTCCTCTGCACTCTGTGTTTGCACCAGCAGAGCTGTCTGGCTGTTTGCTACGTTCTGATGTGACTGTATTTCTGAGTTTGCTGGTACAGCCGCTGGCTCCTGTAGTTAATTCTGTGGGATTATTGCTGCAGTCCCTGTGAGAATCTGTGGTGTAGGCTTTGGGACGGGTTCAGTAATTGGTGAAATAACAAAAGCGTGTGTCGGGGTGTCCGTGTGCCTCCCCAGCTAACGGTGCCCTCTGTGTCCCCCTCTGTGCAGAGCGTGAGGCCATGGGGAACGCGGAGAGCCAGAGCGTGGAGCACGCCTTCTACGGGGACAAGCAGCCGGGGCTGGGCCGCAAGCACACCTCGCGCTCGCTGCGCCTCTCCGGCAAGGCCTCGCGCCGCGCCCGCCACGCCTCCTCGGGCAAGGCCGTCCACCGCGGCTCGGAGGTGAGCACGCGCTCCAGCAGCACGCCCAGCATCCCGCAGTCGCTGGCCGAGAACGGCCTGGAGCCCTTCGCCGCCGAGGCCGACCTGGACGACTTCGGCAGCGCCATGTGGGTGGAGCGCGCGGACGCCGGCCTGCGGCCCGTGTCCTACCACACGGACTCGTCGGTGACGCCCAGCGTGGACGGCAGCGCGGCGCTGACGGCCGCCTCGGTGCGCAGCATGCCCGGCTCGGAGGAGAGCCGCCTCTACGGGGACGAGCCGCCCTTCCTGGCCGAGGGCGACGGGCGGGCGCTGCGCTACGCGGCCAACGGCGCCGCCTTCGCCGACGCGGCCGCCTTCAAGAAGAAGCGCTCCAAGTCGGCCGACATCTGGCGCGAGGACAGCCTGGAGTTCTCGCTCTCCGACCTCAGCCAGGAGCACCTGACCAGCAACGAGGAGATCCTGGGGCTGGCCGAGGAGAAGGACGCCGAGGCCGCGCGGGGCCCGCAGGCCGGCGGCAGCCCCCAGGCCCTGGTGGCCTGCCAGAGGGCCAACTCCATGAGCGACCTGTATTCCCCCAAGAGCCCCGGCGGCGCCATCAACGGCGGCCCCCGGAACGCCTTCGGAGGCTACTGCCGGAACCTGGTGTGCGACATCCCCGAGCTCGGCGGCCATAAGATGGCCTCGGTCAGCGCCGAGGACGCGCCCTCCTCCTACAGCAACTACAACACGCTCCCCTGCAGGAAGTCCCACTGCCTGTCCGAAGGGGCCACCAACCCCCAGATGAGCCATAGCAGCAGCATGCAAGGCAGGAGGGCCAAAACCACCCAGGTAAGGCAGTTTTCTTCTGTGATTTGGCTGGGTCTGTAGATGAAGGCTTTCCGGGTTCTCCCAGGCTGTGTTTTCCTTTGACGCCCCCTTTCCATGCAGAGTTCTTTCCAGGAGAGAGCTGAACTAGCCAGTCTCCAGAGCTGGCTCAGTTCCATCACTGTCCCTTCCTTATCTGCAGCTCTCCTTGGACCTTTTCCACTCTTCACTGCCTCTGAGAAAGGGAAATCTGCATTTGCCAGCAGAAGATTTCCCTGCGTGTTTTACGGTGCTGACGGTTCCTTTTTTTCCAGGGTAGCTGCCAAAACTGATCACTCCTCTGCAGAGTTGTGTCCCCCGCTTCTGCCCTCCCCGCCTTGTCACCCTGCCCTGCCTGCACTCGCAGCTGGAGGCAAAGAAAAAACCTGTCAGTGTTTCCCCTCCGTGCTAAACACTCACTGGGCTGAAATTTCCAATTGGCTGATGTTTGTGTCTGTGCAAAACATCTCCCCAAAACAGCACTGGCACTGCCAGGCCTGCTGTGAACTGGGAATGATGGGGCATGGAGAGGTATGGAGGAGATGCTGCTCCTCTGAGCCAGGGACAGCACAGAGTCAGGAGGAGCTTTGCTGTCAGGTGCCCCCCCTGCACTCCAGACACCAGGCTTGTGATCTTGGGGAATCTTTCCTACATGCTGCCCTGCTTTTCCCTGTGCTGTCTGATGGAGTTCCTGCCTCAGGCTGCAGGCAGTGGTTCTGCTGGCACTTCAGTGGCAGATGACTTATAGAGAGGGGCAGAAAGGAGTTCCAAAGCCTGCCCTCCTCTCCCAGCCATGCCTGGCACACACTTTTGTGGGCAGATTGTGCTCTGTTTGAGTTCACTGGGATGTTCTGAGAGCAGAGGTCCAGCTGCCTGGTGGAAGAGCTGGCAGTGGAGTGTTTTAGGTGCACCATTCTCTAGAAGTGGCTCAGAAACACGGCCTGGGGACACAGAGCAGGGATGGGGCAGGGCTGCTCCCAGTGCCACTGCCTGGCTCATCCTGCTGTGCTGTGCAGCACGTGCCTGAGCCAGAAAAAGGGGAGAGGTGCACACTGGTGAAGGCCAGAGGCTGGCCAGCACACGTCCTGCTGCTCCCTGAGCTGCTGGCAGGACAGCAGTGCCCGAGAGCCCAGACTGGGCAGCAAACACCAGGAGCCTGTGCCTGCCCCATCCGCTGGCACCGAGTCGTGGGAGCTGCTGGGATGGGCTGCTCAGGGACCCCCTGGCTGTGCTCGATCTGTGGAGATGGGCTGCTGCTAAATATAAAACTGACGTGCTGAAACAGATGCTGCAGCATCCCACAACAGCAGCTTTGTTCTTCAGAATCAGCCTTTCACGCTGGGAGGTGAAAAGCCTTTGGTGCCCCAGTGCAGGATAAAAACCTAGAGAACAACAACAAGCAGAAAAAAAACAGAGATGGGTTTTGGCAGCCTTGGACCTAACAGCTTTCCTGAAAATTGTTGGGTGCAACTGCTGCCTGCAGCCTGCTTTGGAGTGTATTTAAGGAAAAAGAGAATAGAGTCAGTGATGAACAGCCAAGCATTTGTTTTTTCTTCTTGATGCCTATCCTGGCATTCAGAAGATTCCTCTGAGGCATGTAGTGAAAGTCTGGAATTTAAGTAGTATTTTGTGAGGCCTCAGCCATACCCAGGGAAATTATTTTGTGGGGCTGGTTTCACTAGATGTGTATCCCAAGACTGGAGATGATGGCTGTAAGGAGTCTTAGCAGTGATTATTACCACGGATAAATTCAACAAAATTAAAGCTTTGCAAAGGTCAAAATTCTTCCTCCCAAGTCTTTAATCCCAGCAGCATCCTGTAAGTATAAGATAGTTGTCAGAAATGAAGTCATGTCAGCCTAGCCTGAGCAAGCTTAGGGAAATGACTGTCATTATGTGTTTAAAAAGGCAGAAATGAAGTCCAAATTTGCACACAAAGTGAAAGGAGTTCCTTGGTGAGCGTGATGAGGTGGCTTTGGATGGGTGAGGGCAGGGAAGTGACCAGCCTGTGTCTGCCCCAGGTCCCCAGTCAGCAGTGTCTCACACTTTGCTCCTCTTTCCTTGACACAGCTGATGTGGAGTGTGCTGGGAGCTGAGGTGTGGAGCTGAGGCTGTGTCCCTGCCCTGCTCTTACTGTGCTCCTTGGCACTGTGCTGGCCTGTGCCAGCTGGCACTTGGGCACCTTTGGGGCAGTTCTGTTTCCCTCTGCCCTCCCACTCTTTCAGCACTTCTGTATTTGCTCTCTCAATGACCCTGGTGTCCCAGAGCCTGCCATGTGTGTCCTCGTGCTGGAAAACACTTCCTGCTATAAATCTGTGGTTTGGCCAGCCTTTTAAACTGCTTTCCCCATCCCAATCCCACAAAATGGTTGTTACATCTTAGGGCCATGAGGGCACCACACCAGGGTGACCCAGGGCCCAGTGTAACAGGGTGTTGGACACAGTTTTCTCTCTTGGCTCCTGGGCCAGTGAGGTGTCACTGCTCTGTGGAGTCACCTGATGGATTCTCCTAGCCAGGAGTGAAGGTTCCCTGTTGTCAGCCCTCACAAGAGTTTGGGGTTGTGTTTGCCAGTTTTGGAAAGCTGTAGCTGGGGTATCTGCCTATTTCTTTAGTCTCAGCTGCCCTGGAAGGGCCTGATGGTCACTGGTGGGTGACTTTTGGCTAGTGTAGTTCCTGAAGAGGTCACTGCCAGAAGGGTGAGCCTGAGACCACAGCGATGGCCTTGTGCCCTGGTGTTTGGTTCCCAAATCCAGCCATCATTCCATGGCATGCTGAGCTGCAGTCATGAGCACCATCCTGGTTTCTGTAAGTTACTTTTACTGCAGGCTGTCACTAGCTGTGCTTCCTGGGCTGTGCTGACCAGTGCTCCTGGAACAGTGCATCCCCCAAAGAAGGTGCCAGAATCGTGGCTGCACACGTTCTGTTTCAGTGCCTTATCCACGGGTCTTTGCAAGTACAGGGTTTACATTAAAGGGAAAAACACCAACACGCCAAAAACAGGGAAGAAAATCTTTCCCTGTCCAAATTTGAACAGTGGGAGTCACTCTGCACTAATTGAGGGGAGCTTTTCCCCATGGAGACACAACTGTGTTCAGTCTGCAGGAGTGCTGAGTGCTCACTGGGTGCTCTGGGGCACCCACGCAGCAGTTCTGCCTTTCCCAACCTTGTGCCATGAAGGGCTCAGCCCTGCCGAGCGAGGCTTCCCGGAGAGCTCTGCTGGAATCCTGTTTGGCTTTTGGAGCTGATGTGGTGTGGGTGGGAAGGGCTTAATTGGCTGACATTTGCACCCATTTTCCCTGGAAGGGAGAAAGCACTGCTTGGATACAGCTTGTTCTGACTGTGGGTTGTGAGATCCCCAGGATCCTGCAGCTTGTTTTGTGGGATCCAGATTTTGTTTAGAGCCCTGTTGTGTCCTGTGGCAGCTAAACATCTGCCTGCAGGAGACTGCCTCCTCCTCCTTCTCCTGGTAGACATTCAGGGACAAATACACCCCGTGCTCACCTGCTGTTATGAGCCCAAATTCACATTTCAAGGAGGGATTTGCTAGAGAAGCTGTGGCTGCCCCTGGATCCCTGGAAATATCCAAGGCCAGGCTGGATGGAATAGTGGAAGGTGTCCCTGCCCATGGCAGGGGTGGAACAAGATGGGACTTAACCTCCCTCCCAACCCAACCCTTCTGTGATTCTATGCATTAAGGGATGAAAGCCTTGAGGTGTGGTTTTGTGCCCCTTTCAAGCCTGTCTTGCCACCTCCTTATTCCATCTTCCTTGTGTAGCTGAGTGGGGGAAAGGAACAAACTTCCTGCCTGACTCACTTGGAAGCTGTGCTGGCTTCAGCTCCAGCCCCAGGCCATGTCCTTGGCGTGTTAAATCCCCTTTTGTCCAATTTTCAAATTTATTACTATTTTTAGGCCTCTCTAGGTAGCCTGCAGGAATCTGGGATCTCGAACCTTAAAAAAAAAAATCCTACATAAAAATTTTTGCAGAATATGCAGAAGATGAAACCAAGGGCTTTTGTGGGAATTAGATCAGGATGTACAGAGAAACCAGTCTAAAATTAGACAATCTTTCCAGTTGATTTTATTTTTTACTATCTCAGGGAGTTTTGTAACTGGTTATAGTGTTCTGTAGGATGGCTAAACTCCAGAGAGCTGATACTTGGTTTGAAGTTGTGTAAAACTTTTTCACAAAATGGTTTTGCAGCTTAGAGGATATAACCCCAAAATGGAAAAGGACTACACTGGGTCAGTCCCATGGAAGCACCATCTAACCCAGCACCTTCTTCCCCAGATACCAAATGCTCAGGAAAAGAAGGGGAGAGTATGGGGTGGGTGAATTTTCCTTCAGGGCATTTTCCCCTAAGACAGCAGGTTAGAGATTGGAGTCTTCCTGTCCAAGGCTCTCAGGTTGACCTGTCTCCCATGGATTCTCTTTTCTGAAATAATTTTCTACTTCTGCCTTCCCCTGCATCCTGTTCACTCTCTGCAGAGCACCTCTGGCCTTCCAGCCTGCTCTCTCAGCCCTCCCCAGCCATGGCTTTTCCAGGCAGAGCATCTTCAGCAGCTGAAGCTCTGCTCCTCTGAAGGAATTCTGCCTGTAGTCTGGAGAACATGGCTGTTTCCAACCTAGGTGTGATTCCTAACCAGATGGACACAGACCTTTAATCTGGGCTGTTTGACTCCAGGTGGAATCAAGGAAGGAAATAAAGACAGAGCTGACAACATTCAGTGACAGTTCCTGGCACACAGGTCAGTGAGTAGCTAAAAGCAGGGTTGGCAGCTGCTCTGTGGGGCCAGCCCCTGTTCACCCAGTCCCTTTCAGACAGAGGCTGTTCCCAAGGTCTCAGATGTAGCCTAAGCCACGTTCCCAGTCCCCAAAAGCTGGGAATGGGATCCTCCTGATGCTGGATCCCACTGAGGAGCAGTGGTCAGCTGAGCTGACCCTCAGTCAGCTGGTCACCCTGCTGAGCCTCCAGGCAAACCACCCCCATAACCCAAATATCTCTGCCTTCAGCCACAGGGCAAGGAGGGCAAGGAAGGGGTGGGAATGGGCTGGGGGAAACAGGAACCACTGGTTTTCCTGGCAGCCCAGGCTTGCAGCAGGGCAAACTGCTTGGGAATCCACATCTTGGGTCCTGGTGTGGCAGCTCAGAATGACCAGAGCCCTTGAATGTCTGGACCAAATGAGCTGTTTATAGCTTGGCTGACTGGAAGTGGATTCAGTGAGGAAGGCTGGAATAGAGAGCTTCAGATCCAGACTCAGGTCTTTCCTGCCCTGTCACCCAGATGGAGCAGATTAGATCAGGTATTTCCTCGTGGGGATAGTTTAAAGCAAACAGCAGTCACTCCCCTCAGAGCACACAGCTCTGCCCCAGTGTTGTCAGGGAAAGGAGCATGTGAAAATTGGTGTTTTGGTCTTCACTGGCAAATATTTTGATACTCTTTCAAAGATCTTAATTTGTTTTTCTTCCTTAGCTCTCGGCCAGAGGCCAAGGGAAAGCAAATCACCAGTCCTGATATTTGATCTAGCTCCACTCAGGCATGTTTTTTTAAACAGTAGGACTTTGTCATTTATACATCTGAAGTGTATGTAACAACATTGGCAGTAGTTGCATTCTCTGTGAAGCTATACAAGCTGCACGGTTCCAAGTGTTTTGCACTTAAAAATCACAGACAGGTTGCCCCAGCTGCTTGTTTGCTGGGCTGTGCTTACTTACATGGATGCAATTTGCAGGAGTGCTCCTTTCCAGTGAAGTGCTCCATTGAAATGTTCCTTTTCAGAGAAATGTTCCTTTTCAGAGAGCTTCAGGGTGTGATGCTGTGCCTGGTCATCATCCCTGATTTCCCTGCTTCCTTAAGCTGGGTGGTTGTTCAGGTGAGCTCCTCCCAGATGCTGTGTTTGGATTTCAAGCTGCTGTTCCAGCAGCTGTCCCCCATGTGCACCCTCTCAGGAGGAATTGCCTCTTCTTGGCTTCAGCAAACAAAAAGTAACCCAACCCTGTATTTTAATTTTACTGGGAGGATTTTGATGGCAGGTTGCCCTTGGTTTAACTCGAGCACATTTTGGCTGCTTTTATTAGTTCATGGTTAACTCAGCTCCTCTAGAAACTTCCCTCAGCTGGGTGGTCCACTGGGATGAAGGCAGGGTAAATTTGGGGGTTCCTCAGTGTATCCTTTGGGAGCAGGGGCATTAAACACTGCAGCACCTGAGAGTGAGGGATGAAAGTGGGAACTCGCCCCAGATCTGTGCAGGCAGAGGTCACACTGCAAGAGGCTTTACTGGATTAGGGCTGGATTCTCCTTCATGGAATTATAGACTTTAGCACCCCTCAAAAGTCAGTGCTGGAGCCAGGGAGGAGCTGGTGGGAGCAATTCCATTTTCAGCATTTTATGTCTGACAGCTCCAGGGCTGTACTTCCCTGGCTGCTGCAGGACACAGTCCCTGTGTGTCCATGATTTGCCTTTAGGGCATCTGAGGTAAGAAAGGCAGGTTCCTTGGGGAAGCACAGGGATGATCTTTCTGCAGGGGCCCACGTATTGGCTGGGAAACATCTGGGGAGTCAGTGAAGCAGCAGTGCTGCCAAGCCTCAGTGCCTAGAGCTGAGTGACAGCTTGGCATGGAGTGAAGAGCCAAGGGTAATGCTGAGGTAACAGCCTGAGCTGCTGCAGATCTGGGGGGTTGCAGACTCCTGGCACAGCTACCTGCTGTCCCACAGGAGCACAATGCACATCTCTTCCCACATCCCAGTGTCTCCTGCTGCCTTGTCTGTCCTTCCAGGGACAAATAACACTGCAGGCTTTCACCTGAGCTCAGAGGAATCCAGGGTCCAAATCCACTGAAATCTGTGCCCTAAGACCTTCCCAGGGATTGCTGCCCAGACACCTGTGTCTGTGATTCATCCTTTCATCATAAGACTGGAGTTTATTGCCAGGAGAAGTATCTGGAGGTCTGAGCTAGTCCCTTTTTGTCAGGGGCAAATTTGATTTCAGAGAACCATGCCCCAAACCTGCTTGCTTATCAAACTACCCCTGAGCAGCTTTAATGACACATGCAAGGCTTTGTTTATTTTGTTTTTTCTAGATTTAATTCCTTAAAAATTTTGACTCTTTCAGGCATCTCAAGAGCTGCTGCCCCAGTGCAGTGAGTGCACAGAAGTAGGAATCAAACAAGTTCTCCCAGTCAGGTTGCAGCTGCAGTTTATGGTTTATCTTTGCTTCTCAACATGACTGTGGAGGAAGGATTCCATTTGGATTTGCAGCAAGCCATACCTTGACCATCAAATGATGGCAGAGTCAGTGCTGAAAAGAAAGGAAAAGCACTTATCAGGCCAATCTTTTTCCACTCAGGAAAAAGGAGCTTCAAAGCGACACCAGTCAGATAAAAGCATGCAAACCATCAGGCTGCTGGCCCGTGTGAAATGTGTTCTGTGGTGCTTGCCTCAGGAGCAGCCAGACAGGTTGTGTGCAATCTCTCTTGCTGAGTGTGAGCATCTGATTGCTCTGTTGCTCAACAGGATGGGGAACAAAGGATATGCATTGGACTGGAGGGAGCCCTTCCAAGGAAAAGCCCCACTCAGCTGTACTTTTAATTTAATGGTTCATGTAGAAAGGAGTTTTAACCATGAGGAACTGTTTATATTTATGGAAGTAAGACCTTTGCTACTAAACCAGCCCCCAAGTGCCCATGAATCAGTGCTGTTGGTGGGGCAGGAGCAAGTGATTCACCAAGGCCTGTCACGGTGTCTGTGGCAGGGCTGGTGCTGGGAAGTGTGGGAAGTGCAGCTCTTGCAGGCACTCTGAGTGTGCCCAGCCATGAGCCAGAGTTGGGCAAGGCTTGTCCCATGCTGTGGTTTCTTCCAGCAGAGGCCAGTACCAGGTATGTTCAACATGGGGATGCCTGGAACCTGTCCCAAAACTCCTCCCCTGATTTTTGCTAGCTGAATGTAGACATTGTTCCTAAAGCAAAGGGGTTCTTTTCTGTTTAGGTTTAGCAAAAATTATTTACCAGATGTGGCTGCAGCAGACATACAGAGGTATGAGCACCACGTGAGCATATGCAAAAGCTGCAGCACCAGGTACATTAGCCTGATGTAGCTTTTGCATTACAGTTTTATTCCCTGCTGCCTTGTTGTGCTTGTTTTGCCTGAAACCCAGTGCTCATGTGAAGAAAAACCCCTATATTTAAGTGGGTTGCTAATGCTTCCAGTAGCACTTTACCCAGTTAGTCCAGCAGTTAAATTGCTCTCTGCACTTGATGGGGCTGTGATAACTCATTCCACTTCATTGCACTGGGATGCTCCTAGGGCTGCCCTGGCACGTGGCCTTGCTGGTGACAATGGCACCATTCAGCCCCTCTGTGGCACTGGGCATTCCACCTCTCCCTCCCCTTTCCCTGCAGGACTGTCTGCTGAGCCTCCTTTCATCACCCCTGGGCACCTCCAGGGACACGGCAGCACTGCCAGTGTAGGGAATGGTGCTGTTCCTCCAAGGCCTTCAGCAGTGCCAGGGATCCCAGATCCTGGTGGAAGCTCTGCTGCTGCTTCCCACATCTCCCCACCCCAGCACAGTCCCAGAGCACATTTAGTTCCCTTCCTCAGCCCGTGGTCTCCTCGTGCCTTTCCCCCTGCTTTCCACAGAGTGATCTTCAGCCAAGCAATGAAACCCCTGTGTTCACCAAACCCTGCTGTGGCTGGTTCCTGGCCTGGGACTGTTTCCCCCTCAGCCCCAGCAGATTTCTGTGGGATGACAGCACTGAACCTCTGTGCCCTGTGCACTGCTCTCAGCTGAGCATGTCCAGTGCAGCGCTGCAAGGCTCCCAGAGCAGAGGCTGGCAGCTGCCTGAGCTTTCCCTCCCTGGGATGGGAAGGAGCTGACCCTGCAGCAGGAGCTCAGAGGCAGAGAGCTGTGCAGTGAATGCCCTGAACCCTCCTGACCCTGGCTCTGATCCCCTCCTGGGGCAGCCTTGGGGCATGCCAGGCTCCCTCAGTGCCACCTTTGGTAACTGGGGAGCAGAGTGATCCCAGGCTGTGTCTGCTCCCACCTGTGTCCCACCTGCCAAGGGCCTTGAGGGGGCTGCCCACACCTCTTTGATAAGGGTGTTTAGGAGTGGGAAAGGGGAGTGCAGGAGCAGAGGAAGGTTAGGAGCAAGGCTGTAGCGTTACACTGAAAAGATCTGACCAGTCCAGCCTGTCACTTGCATTGTGGTAAAGATTGTACAGATCTTTGCACAGTGTGCTACACTTTAACCTTATGAGCAAGTATAACAAAGATATTTACTCAGAGTTCTCCATCCTTGAGGGTTTTTTATAATTTTTTTAATAAGCTGATATGCTCATTTATTAGTTACAGAGTATAAGCCCCATTTATTGACAGGGTGCTGAGGCAATTAAAACAATGTCTCACCAAGGTCATCTGAAAAGGCTGTAGCCTTACAAATCCCATCTCCCTCAAGCTGGTGGTATGTTCTAGTAGTTCTTTGTTTTCTTAAATAATTTTAACTAGAGCATGAGATATGCTTCCTAAAAGTTACATTAGCTAAGATTTTGGAACTAACTGTGTACTTTATGTAGAGCATAGAATCATGGAATCAGAGAATTGTTTGGGTGGAAGGGACCTTAAAGTTCATCCATTGTCACCCCCTGCCATGGGCAGGGACACCTCCCACTGTCCCAGGCTGTTCCAAGCCCTGTCCAGCCTGGCCTTGGACACTGCCTGCAGGTGTCTGTGGCTGTGTTGGCAGAGGGGCAGTGCCCTGGCACACAGGGCTCACTGGAGGCAGTGCTGGCAGAGGAAGCTGCACCATTCAGCTTCTCACAGCACAGTGCAAAACCTGGCTTGTGGCAGTGTTTGTAAACACAGGTCTCGGAGCAGCACCGCATCCCCTCACCAGATACTGCTCCATTGCACAGAGTGAGAAGGTAATTGGCTTCCCAAAAACAAGAGTATTGGAACAGCAGGGTCCACGTGTGGCTGTGAAAGCTGCCCTGGGTGGGGACAGGGCTGTACTTCCAGGAAAGCCTGCTCAGCTCATTCACACGTGGAGGAGCAGAGCAGTACTGGCCTGGCCAGAGCAGCCTGTCTGTCACTGCGTGCTGCATTCAGTAACCAGATGGACCAGCAGAACTGTGCTCATTGAGCAGGGAAGGAAGTGCTTATTCTTCCAGCTGGACTCCAAGTGTCCCTTGGGAAGCAGTGTTTATAAAGCACGGGCCCATCCATTGCAAATTAATGCCTTGAAAGTTAGTCAGCCCTTCCCCTGCCCCTCGGCTCTCGGCGTCCAGCCCTTGCTCCACAGGAGGACGGTTTCACACAGAGCTGATGGAGGGTTTCTTTGTTTCCACAGAGCTGCTCTTGGATACAAAGAAAACTGGGGCTTGAACCAACATCTGGAAGCTTGTTTTCTCTCAAAATAAATACCCCATTCTGCTACCTCTTCTCAGAGACTCATCTTTCTTTTTTTTTTTTTTTTAAACTTGTGAATCAAGAACTAGCTGCTCTTGCAGGAGAGGTAGAGGTTGAAATTCCTGTTGGTTTTGGCCATATTTCTCCCTTCTTTGCATCCTCTTCACTCAAGTACCTAAAATGTTTGTTTCCATTTACAGGGTTTGGCCTTTGTTTGTCCTCCAAAATCTGCCACAGATGCCTGTAGCTACCGAGGTGGTGGTGGGTGTCCCCCTAAGGGGGATTAGCCTGGTAGCAGGGGCCAGCCTGAGACACAGCTTTCAAAACCCCAATTCAGTGGGGTTTTCTCCTGTCTTGCTCAAACTGGCTGTATTCCTGTCTCTTCTGATCCTTGCACAGCAAGTTCTTGGGGAGCAGGAAGGGTCTGTGGGATTTGGTGGGGAATATCACATGGCCCATCATTGCAGTTTGTGATGAGAACAGAAATAATCTCAACCACATTAACCTGTCAGGAGGCAAAAACATAAGAACCTTTTTGGTTACATAATTTCCAAAGGTCGGCCTTGGGGTGTCTGAAATGTGTCTTCAGCTGTAGGTGTGAATGCACAATGTCGATGTTTCCTCCTCAAAACGCGTAGGTTGGGCGCTGCTTTTCTTGACGCTGCCAGTTTTTGCTGCCATATGTTCTCCTTTTGCAAAACCTTTAGCACTGTTAACTTGGCTTAATGTAAACAGATGATGCTGCATCTCATACTCCAAATTGCCAAGGCCGTGGAGGCACCACCTGGAGCGGTGCACGTGGGGCTGGTCTTTGCTAACCTGTGCTGGAAGCTCTGCCTCCACCCCACCTTTTTCTCCAGTTGTTTGTCTCCAGAAGGAAGGAACCTTCCCTTGGATGCCCCAAAGGCAAAGCACGGACCCACAGGGACTCCTGCAGCAGTCGGGAAGGTACAGCCCTGGAGCTGTGAGGTGTTAAACGTTGGAAATGCAACTGTCCCCACGAAGCTGCAGGGAAGTGCCTGGGACAGCTTCACCCTTCTCTCCAAGATGGAGGGCTCTTCCCTGCCTCAGGACAGCTGTTTTCCCCACCTTTTCCTCCTCCAGTCGTTTATCTTAAGGAGGAGAAGAGATGAGGGATTTCCATTTCCAGAAAAAACGGAGGCGTGAAGAACCATGGTGCCCCCAGCTCTTGGCCTCTTGGCCCTCACCCCGTGTCTCTCTCCCAAACCAGGACGTCAACGCGGGCGAGGGCAGCGAGTTCACGGACAGCGGCATCGAGGGCGCCGCCACCGACACGGACCTGCTGTCGCGGCGCTCCAACGCCACCACGGCCAGCTACTCGCCGCCGGCCGGCCGCGCCTTCGTGGGCAGCGACAGCGGCAGCAGCTCGGCGGGCGACGGCCTGCGCCAGGGCGTCTACGAGAACTTCCGCCGCGAGCTGGAGATGAGCACGGCCAACAGCGAGCACCTGGAGGAGGCGGGCTCGGCGCTGAGCGACGAGCAGAGCAGCGGCACGCTCAGCTCCCCCGGGCAGTCCGACATCCTGCTGAGCGCCGCGCAGGGCACCGTGCGCAAGGCCGGCGCCCTGGCCGTCAAAAACTTCCTGGTGCACAAGAAGAACAAGAAGGTGGAGTCGGCCACGCGCAGGAAGTGGAAGCACTACTGGGTGTCCCTGAAAGGTATGGGGAGGCAGGCAGGGGTGTGCCCAGGTGGGCACTCTGGGTGTCCCTGAAAGGTACAGGGAGGGCAGGGGTGTGCCCAGCTGGGCACTCTGGGTGTCCCTGAAAGGTACGGGGAGGGCAGGGGTGTGCCCAGGTGGGTGCTCTGGGTGTCCCTGAAAGGTACAGGGGAAACCAGGCAGGGGTGTGCCCAGGTGGGTGCTCTGGGTGTCCCTGAAAGGTACAGGGAGGGCAGCAGGGGTGTGCCCAGGTGGGTGCCCATGGTATGTCCTGTGGAGTGGCCAAACCAGGCGCCTGAACTCGTAACAGAAGCTGCTGTGAATTTGAGCATCGTTCACCTGAGGTGTGGGGAAGTGGCCCTGCTGTTTTCCAGAGGTTTTACGTGGTGGTTGCTGACGTGCTCAGTGATGGCACTATGTGTAGTCCAGGGCACAGCAATGGGGTTCATGCCTTGCTTGAGCCCTGCTGGCACCACCCAGGGCACTGGGTGTTCCCTTGGAGAAGCTGATGGTGGTGACAGTGGCTGATGTTCACACAGGGGCTCTGCCACGCTCTGCATCCCTCCTCTACCTCTCTTTCCCCAGAAGTGCTTCATGAGTATAAACACTCAGGGTTGCAGCACATCTGCAGGGTGGACAGGAAGCTGTGGTTGTCATCAAGGCTGGCACGTGGCTCTGGCTGTGTCACCCATCCCGTGGTGGGCAGCCCTTGGCACCCCGGGCCACAGACCCTCTTCTCTCCAGACTGTTGCAGTTGCTGCTAGGCACATGCTCATAAACTCATCTCCACGGGCTTCATCAGCAGGGAAATGGGAAGCCAGGATTTGGAGACTGGCCTCCCCCTCCTCTGCCGTGGCCGGAGCCAGCAGAGGCAGAGCCGTGTCTCCTGCTCTAGCTGGGGTCACCCAAAATGCTCAGTGTGGTCAAACCCTGTCCTCCCCACAGAGAGCTCTTCCCAGAGCACTTGTTTATTTTTAATTTGCAGCGCTATCTTAAAACCAGCAGCTAAGTTGGGAGCCAGCTCTTCCTTGGGGTGGCTGGAGAGCTGGGGAAGTGGGAGAGGAGGGAGGTGAGGGGCAGCCCTGATCTCCTGGGAGGGGGCAGGAAGGTCTTGCTCTGAGGAGCCGGCAAACAAAGGGCCATCTGGGAGAAGAAAGGGGAAGGATGAGCAGGGGAGTGATGTTGTTTGGAAGTGCTTTGCCTCAAGTGGAGTGTTAACTCCTTGGATTGCTGTGCCTTGATACTGGCGGTGTTTAACCGAGGCTTTGAAGTGAACAGCTGCCATTGTTCGGCTGCAAATTGTTTTCTCAGAGGCTGGGTACCAGAGCATCCCTTTCCAGTGACACAGCAACCATGTGCCAGCCTGTAAACGACTGGAGATTGTGTGGGAAGGTGAGAGAGGAGGAGACCCTTTTCTTTTTGGAATCTCCCAAATTGCACCCTTGCTCTATACTTTGTTTTCCTTCCGCGGGAGGATTGTAAAGATTATTTTGTAACACCGAGCAGGTTGTTTGCTGTCCCCAGCTAAGTTTTTTTGTCCATCAGTCTTTCAGCAAGCACAGCTCATCCCAGCCCATTTTAATTCCAGTTACTGTCTGCATGCAGTAATTAAATGGCTTGGTCTTTGCCTTGCAGGGACTGCAGCAGCAGCTACAGAGGCTGAGGCTGGGCCATGCCCGGGGGCCTGTCTGCTCCCAGGGCTGGCTCACAGCTGGTTGTCACCCTCAGGGGACCAGGATCTCACGCCTGCATCTTCCTGCAGTGGGGTAGCCATGGATGACCCCAAATTTCTGATTTCTTATGGTATTTCTCATCTGGGAGTGTATTTCACTGCCCATGCCATTCTGTTTTGGCAGTCCTAGGGAGGACAAACTCAGGGTGAACAAAGCAGCTCTGGGTCAGGGCTCACCGTGCCCTGCAGCTGGTGGTGTGCCTGCTTGGCACTGAAACCAGCAGAGCATTAGAGTGTGCTGCTTGCTGTCCCTTGCAGGCTGCACGTTGTTCTTCTACGAGACCGACGGCAGGTCTGGCATCGACCACAACAGCATCCCCAAGCACGCCGTCTGGGTGGAGAACAGCATCGTGCAGGCTGTGCCTGAGCACCCCAAGAAGGACTTTGTCTTCTGCCTCAGCAACTCCCTCGGGGACGCCTTCCTCTTCCAGGTTGGTTTTTGCAAAGCTCTTTTCTGTCTGCCAGCAAGGAGGGCGTCCTAGCTCTGGTTGAGATCACTGGAGAATCCTGCTGACTCCAGTAGGTTTGGGGTTTTCCTTTGGCTGCACATGGTCTGAACATCATCAGTGTCAAATCTGCTTTTTTAATAGCTGGCTGGACCCTCTTTGTGTAGATGGCTGGAGCAAAGGATGAAGAAATGTTCTTGCATCACTGTAAAAACTGGTTGGGCAGCTTAGAACACACAGACCAAGCCAGTCACCACACAGGACATCCAGCTGGGCACTGAATGTGCTGTGCCACTCTCTGTCTCTTGTAAGAGACCTGGCTCAAAGGAAGGCCTTGCAGAGAGGCTCGAGGGGCTGAGAAGAGCAAGAGCAGTTGGGAGTGCAAGGGGATGTCTGCATCTGCAGGTGCTCTCCCAGAGGGGCTGCAGAATCCAGCTGCCCCTTGCTCACACATCTTGCTGCTGCCCAAGAGGAGACTGGAAGTGCAGGGTTTGGTTCTTTAATCAGGAAATAGAAATGTCTCAATTTCACTAGGTACATTAAAAAAAAAAAAAATCCCAGGACTTACATCAAACACCAGTTCCAGCCATGTGCTGGGTCCAGTGCCAGCTGAGGGCAAGGGAGTTGGGAAGGTGGGGCTCAGTCCTTCTGGAGTAGATCCTGTTTCTGCTTAGGCCTTCTAGCCTGGGTGAGGAAAGTGGTGTCCCACTTCCTTCAGTACCACCAAAGTTTGGGGAGCATCAGTCTGAAGCCCAGCTGGGCTTCTTTGGGAAGTTCTGCTTAGCTCATGCTTGGCTGTTGGTTGTGACCTCAGTGAGGATGACCTTCCTCATCTCCAGCAAAGGGAGAAGTCATGCTGGGCTGTCTATTAATAGATCAGGCATCATCAGAGAGTTTAATTAGAACAAGGTGGTTTGGCACCTTGCTACTTTTCCAGCCAGGAGCCAAATACCAGAGTGATTATTGCCACAGGCTGACACTCGCAGAAAGTCCTCTGCAACCCTGAGCTGGCTGGAAAGTTTTATGACCTACTGTAAAAAGGAATGGAGTTTAGGAAAAGGCCTAAGAAGATTGACTTTTTATTTTGAAAATCTGGAAAGAAGAATCTGGAAATACTCTTCTTTGTGTGTCAAAAGCCTCTAATCAGCATAGTTCTCTTCTGGAAAAAAGTTCTGGTGTCCCATGCTCCAGCCTGCTGTCTCACAGAGTGGTTTGGGCTGGAAGGGACATGAAAGATTATCCAGTTCCACAGCCTGCCACGGGCAGGGACACCTGCCACTATCCCAGGTTGCTCCAAGGCTTGTCCAGCCTGGCCTTGAACACTTCCAGCAAGGAGAAGTGTTCCCTTTTCCCGAACTGCCATATCCATGCTTGGGAAGGGACAGTGCCAGAGCTGTGAAAATGAGGATGAACCTGCCTTTAATGGTACCAGGGGTGTCTTCAGAGTGCTTTGGGACCTTCAGAAACAGAAAGCTTGTTTGTCTGTGCACCATGAAAAAGCTGTTCATGCTTATCATGGTCAGGTTTTATGCCATTAATGTATTATTAACTGCTGCATGCCAGAAAAGCTCTCCATCCTGGGAGGAGCACAGCAGTTCCCTGCCTTAAGGAACTGGAGTTTAGAAATCATCATTAAATGCCAAGCTAGAAATGATGGCAGCACTGCCCTGAGCCAGAGAGGTAATTCCTGAGGCCTTGCTGGGAAGCCCCCACAGCTGCAGGGCACAGATAGAGGTGTAATTCCAAGTGCTGAGTGAGTTAAAAATGGCCCGCTCAGGGATGATGGGGGGGTTATTACTTCGGCAGGAGTAAGTGGATTTAAAGGCTTTGAATCTCGAGATCAAAGGGAGAGGAAACTCCTTGGCGTTGCATTTGTTAATGTGCAATCAGTTTCCAAGAGGACCCAGGCTCCTTCTCCCCTCTTTCCCTGCGTGCAGACGAGCAGCCAGACGGAGCTGGAGAACTGGATCACGGCGATCCACTCGGCCTGCGCCACGGCCGTGGCCCGGCAGCACCACAAGGAGGACACGCTCAAGCTGCTCAAGACAGAGATCAAGAAGCTGGAGCAGAAGATCGACATGGACGAGAAGATGAAGAAGATGGGTGAAATGCAGCTGTCCTCTGTCACAGACTCCAAGAAGAAGAAGACCATCCTGGATCAGGTAAAACTCTTGCTCATGTGGAAGAAGTCCCTGGCGAGGGTTTAAGGCCTTGTAGAGGTTGGTGGGAGCTCCCTGGAGCAGGTGGGAGCAGGAGAGCTGTGCTGGCTGCCTTAGCTGCACCATTTCCCCACTAAGGTCCAGCATGGGCTGTCTTCTGCTGGCCTCCAGGAGACTTGGATAGCAGGAGGCTGCCAGGCTGGAGGATGCCTTGGGGAACAGCTGCTCACACACCAACAAACGCTGCTGCTGGCTGCTGCTGCTGCTGCTTTAAGTGTGCCAGAGGCTGCTGCTTCTGCTGGCAGCTGGGCTGAAGGAGCCATGCCTGGTTTCTGCCTTGACCTTGTGGCTGCATCCCTGCCTCCCCTGGGCCTGCTCCCCCTGCCTTCAAGTGGACAGCGTGGCTGGCTTTCAGGAGCAGAGAGCCTCGAGCAGATGTCTCTCCCGCTGCTGCAGCAGCACCTTATTTTGGGAAGCTTAGCATATGGCTCCTGCTTCCCTCGTTTGGAGCTCTCGTGCCACGGCTGCCAAGTGTGCCTGTCATGCAAAGCATGGCAAGTGGCTGGGGCTGAGCTAAAGAGATTTGTACCCCCTGGAAGCCTGTGAGAAGGGGAAATGGGGGAGAAAGGGGTGGGAGATGCTGAAGTGCTCCACTCAAAGCTGTCAGTCACAGTGAGAGGGCAGAGTCGTCTCTCTCTTTATGTAACTGAGTTTGTCTGGATGCTTTGAAACTGTTTCCTATAAGCTGTTTGAATTATTTAAATAAGCCCTTCCATAGGCTGATTAGAGCACTCTTGCACTGATCAGATTAATTATCCCCAGTGTATGGCACTTTTTCAAGCTCTGCTGTTGCTCACAGCAAAGCTGCTGCTGCGGCTGCTGATTCGGGCTGCCCTGTGCCTGGAGTTTGGTGGGGTTTGCTCTTCTGGTTCCACAGATGCTCTTGATGCGTGAAAGAAGCCTCTTAGGGGACTGCTGAGCACAGAATCCTGGAAATACAAAGAAAATGAAAAATGAAATTTTAATCCTGCTTAATTAGCCTTGTATCAAAGGAGCAGTTGTCCCAGGAGGAGACTTCTGCCATGAATGTAGAA
Organism: Phylloscopus whistleri; assembly: GCA_017589585.1. NCBI lineage: Eukaryota > Metazoa > Chordata > Aves > Passeriformes > Phylloscopidae > Phylloscopus > Phylloscopus whistleri. The sequence continues at coordinate 331,631 of JADMLD010001382.1, forward strand.
AAAGTTGTTTTCCATCTAATGAAAACTCTTTTACTATTTGCATCCTTTGTGGGGGGTTGGGAGGGCAGGGGAGTGTGGGAAGATCAGGGTTTGTTGAGTGAGAGCAGCACTGGTGAAAAGGGTGAGTTACTGGGAGTTTTTTCATGGCATTTACCATCCTCTTTTCCCCTTCTCTCCCCCCACTCCCAGATCTTCGTGTGGGAGCAGAACCTGGAGCAGTTCCAGATGGATCTGTTCCGGTACCGCTGTTACCTGGCCAGCCTGCAGGGCGGGGAGCTGCCCAACCCCAAGCGCCTGCTGGCCTTCGCCAGCCGCCCCACCAAGGTGGCCATGGGCCGCCTGGGCATCTTCTCCGTGTCATCCTTCCACGCTCTGGTGAGTGCCAGGGGCAGGGCTGGGCTGCAGGGCCTCCTGCCCTCACAGGGGAGCCTGGCTGGGCCTGGAGTGCTGCCTCTTTGTCCTACACCTGTCACTTGGAATTGCCACCAGGAACAGATTCTCCTCTTACAACAGCAGGGTCACCTCAAGTGTCCACCACCTTGGGCTTGATCCACACGTGCTGTGAAGTCAGTGGGAGCCGTTCTGAGGCCCTCAGCATCTGTCCATCCCATTCTCAGCCATATCTGACTTTATTCCACATGGATGAAACTACTGACCAATCATTCCAATATCCAGTCTCTGCTCATCAACACCTGATGCTCCACAAGGGAGGGGAAATGTTCTCTTCTCTGCTCCCCGTGGTGTGGCAAATAAGGGTTGTTTAAAATTTAAATACTATAACAACCCAGCTCTTAAAAGTACAGGGCAATGTTTTACCAAGTGGTGGGGTTTTAATGAATTTAAATTAAGTTCTTGTAGGTTCAGCTTGGACTCCTGGAGGCTCACAGAAGTAGCTGAGCTCCACTGCTGTCTTGTAGATGTCAGCTGTACCCTTAGTTGAATGCAGGGCTGTAATTCAGTTAGGGGCGTTTTTATTCTTTCCTATATGAAAAGATGAGCGTCATCATCCTGCTAATTGCTGGTGGATTTATTATATTTTTTAAGTGGCGGGCTGTAATTTGCATTTATGCTGCTTTTTTTTTTTTGCATCAAGCGAAGCACTGAGCGTTAGCTTGAAAAACAGTCTGCCTCTTCATGCTGGTGTCTCTGGAGAGCCAAGGGAAGAAATATGTTTTGAAAATGTTGTGTTGGAAGAGACACGTGTTCTCTTCTCCTCTCAGCAAACTCCCATGTCCTCCTTTGCCCCCAGGAACGTGGGGAAATGCAGCCTCATGGTAGGAGCCCCAATTCAAGTTTCAGGAAGGGAATTTACCCAGAGAAGCTGTGGCTGCCCCTGGGTCCCTGGAAGTGTCTGAGGCCAGGTTGGACAGGGCTTGGAGCAGCCTGTGGCAGTGGAAGGTGTCCCTGACCACGGCTAGCATGGCACAGGATGGGCTTTGAGGTCCCCTCCATCCCAAATCATTCTGTGATTCCATGACCCAAGTCTCCTGAAGGTCTTACTCAGTACATTCATCCAAGGATGTGCTAAATTATCCCATAATGTCCCAGGTACAACCATGGAACCTCTCACAGTCCCAGGCTGTGGAAATGGAGATGTTGCTGTGGTGGTCAAGTTCTCCTTGTCCTTGATGCCCCCACGTTTCCCAAGGAGAGCCCCCATTGCTCACACAGTTCCCTGTGTGCAGCAGCCAGCCTTCTGTCCATCCCAGCTGTGGTTTTGGATCTGCTGCATCCAAGCAGGCACTTCCTCAGCTGGGTAGCTGGGGGCATCACTCGGGGATGTGGTTGTCTGCTGGCACAGGTGTGGCAGTGCCATTCTGCTGGCCTGGCCTGTGGGAATGCAGCACTCAGGTGTTGCAGGAAGTGCAGTCTGCAGGGTGGGGCTGTCTGTCTGTCTGTGCCTTGCTCCCTGTTCACACCTGCCATTCCCTACCACTCCCTTTTTGGCAGGAGGGGAGCTCCTCTCCTCAGGCCACCTCCACGTGGGAAATCTCCTTTTGACTTGGGCTTGAACACTTCAGCTCTGAGTAATGTCCCACTGATCTCCTCCAGAGCTTCCTGGCCTGGCAAATGCCTCTTGCTGCCACGGGGCATTTTGCAGAGCAGTTGACACTGCTCTATGGGAAGGGTCATTTGAGCTCCCTTTTCCTCTTCCTGTGCCTTGCTCAGTCCTTCAGATGTCACTTATCTTTAGGGAAGTGCAGGTTGAAATGCCAGGAGCTCCCTGCAAGCCTTTATCTGGCCTTGCTGCACTTCTGAGTCAGCACCAGGATGCCCAGAGTGCTTCCACAGGAAAGAGCAAAGAGGAAGACCGAGTTTTTGGGAAGCAACAGATAAGCCTGGAAATCTCAGGTTTCACATCTCCAGCTTTGAAACCTTGCTAGGAAAAGAAAAATAAAAGAAAAAACCCAAACCCTTCACTAGTGCTGAAGTTTTGCTCCATGATGATTAGGCTCCTTTCAAATATCTCACATGAAATGCCAAAAATGATGGTGGTGGTGTGTACTGCCCATTTCAGTGTTGGATGTTGGCAGAATTGAGTTAATTTGCAGTGAGAAGGCAGCGGCCTGGCAGCACCCCCACTGTCCCAGCAGTGAGAACCCTTTGCTGCCCCAGGATTTGCCTTTTCTCCCCCCCAGGCCCCAGTTTGGTGGGGGGTGTGTTTTGGGGTGCTGCAGCTCTGATGCTGAAGCTGTTGTGGCATTGACAGGTGGCGGCTCGCACGGGGGAGTCGGGAGTGAGGAGAAGGACACAGGCCATGTCCAGGTCTGCCAGCAAGAGGAGGAGCAGGTTTTCTTCTCTTTGGGGGCTGGACACTACCTCGAAGAAAAAGCAGGGGAGGCCAAGCATTAACCAGGTAAGCAGGTGGAAGGTTGGGGTGGTGTTGTTTGCAGGGTTGGTTTGCTAGCGGGCAGAGTGCAGCTCACACAAAGAGCCACTGGCACAGAGTCATCACATTCCTCATCCCCGTCAGAAATCAGGCTCTGGAGCTGCACATCAGTGCACAGCAGCTCCTGTCAAAGGTGTGGAATTTGCCCTTTCTCTGGCTTTTCTTTCTCTTGTTGCATTTCTGCTGCTTCTGCTTTTCCTGGAGGTGCCTTCCCTAATCTCAGGAGCAACAAAGCAGTGTAAAACAGGATACAACTTTGGAGAGAGCCCCAGAACAATCCAGGCTTGTTTGGTTATTTAATTTAAAATGATGAGTTTGTACAGTGCTTTAAATGTAGCTGAGTTTGGTGAAAACTTCCTGAGGTGACAAGAAGCTTTGCATTTAGTCAGGACACTCCCTGTTTTGCTTCAGATTTATAAAAAGCAGTTGTGCTGTTTCCACCCAGTCACTGCCCAGATCTTTCTCTAGAAAACGTGTTCCAGTGTGGTAGGAAGGTGCTTCCCTGCTATTCTTTCTAAACATCCCTAATTACAGCTTTCACTTTTTGAGAGCCATACCTCATCTAATTGCAGGAAATGTAGGCTCTGCCTTTCTTTCTCTTCTCTCATTTCTTGTGGGGACACACGTTGTTCTGTGCCCTGTGATTTCTTGTGCTGTCTGTTGGAGCAGCAGTGGGTGTTTGTTTTGTTCAGCAGAGGATGAGTGCTGTGGAATTGTTCAGCTTGTTAGGAGCGAGACACTGAAAGTTCACCTGATATTTAGAGGCTGAGCAAAAGCCCAGGGCTTGGCTGGATTGCAGCTCCACGAGCACATTCCCAATTCCTTGTGCCCATGCTGCAGCATCCCCCTTGCTTTGTATTTACTTGCCCCAAATCCCTTGTCCTGAGCTGGGATCCTGCCCGTGCTGTGTTTTCAAACCTGTTTTTTTTCTCCCTGAGCTCCCCCTTTTGTTTTTCCTTTCAGTGGAGATAATTGCATTCTTCACGCTGCCTCCCCTGCTCCTGCCCCCCTCACTCCTCCACAGCACAGGCATGGTGAGGGATTCTGTTCCAGGTTAAAGAGAAGTCATTGTGGAGAGAGTTGTAAAAAGTGTGAAGTTTTGAGAAAGTAGCAGAGTGTCTAAGTGCAGTGCCTGGACACGTTTCCCTCACTTGTGCAAAGTAACCAACTGTAAATCCCTGAAAGGCAGAGACCTTTTCCCATCCTGCCTGCTCCCTGCTTCATTTTAGCCAGGGAATAATTAACCAGCCCAGCAGCTTGATCCTAGAGCTGTGCTGATGTGGAGCTATGAAACTGAACTTTTCAGTTTTCATTATTGGATTCTGCTGCAGCACCAACCCTGCCTGCCCATCTGATGCAGTCCTGTGCTGATTTGGGGTGGATGCTGCAAATATTCCTGTTTGGTCATCCCTCCTGCACGGGATCCTGTTGATTTTGGCTTCCTGGCTCGTGCTGGGTTACCAGCTCCTGTTTCATTAGAGAAGGGTTACACTGACTTGTGCTTGAATGTTTGCTGAGTACATTTTGGCAGCTGGGTCACTACAAATCCAGCCAGAAGCAGAGCCCTTCTCAGTTGTCAGTGTTGGCAGAGGTGGGGAAGTGTTCATTTCCCACTTTTACTGGTGTGGAAACCCAGCACAAAGAGGGATAAAATTAGTCCAGCTCCACCAAGGAAGTCAGGACAGACCTGCAAGCAGAAGTGGCCTCTAATCTGTTGTTTCTTTTTGGATGACAGGCTCAAGCAGAAAGAGGTTAGAGGGGCTGCTGGGTGTGACTTACCCCTCTGAAGAAGGTTTTCCCCATCCCAAATTTCTAGAGCAGTGAAAAATTTCTGCAAGCAGTGTGTTTGGAGATGGATGTTTGTATTTCTCAGGTTGAATTCCCTGCTGGATGTTAGACAGACTGTTCTGCCCGTGGCACGTGCTGCACACAGGGAGTCACGTTTGTGTTTTAAAGCAGATTCCTCTGTTGTTCCTCAGGTGTTTGGAGAAGGAGTCGATTCAGTGAAGAAATCCCTTGAAGGGATCTTTGATGACACAGTCCCTGATGGCAAGGTAAAACCCCAGCTCTCCAGCTGCCTCCTTCCCCCACGTTTGCAGCCAGTAAATTCAGAATAAATACTAAGGTTTGCTATTTTGCCATTTCTAAAGCATCAGAGCAACAGTTCTGTTAGCATTGGTTTGCCCAGAAACACTGCACATTTCGGTTTTAAATTGAAATCTGCTTTCATCCCTACTATTTTTGTGTTGCATTCCTAGCATTCCCAGTAGCCATAGGGTGAAATCTCAGGAGAAGCACAGTGCAGCAGTGTAGCTGTGTGGGTGGCACAGAGGCACACTCTCTCCTGCTCAGGGAAAACTGCGAGTTCCTGTCCAGACAAGCCTGCAACCTGGGCTTAGGAGCAAAATACCTTCTCTTTCAGAGGGCTCTGATACAGCACTGGTTACTGATGAGGAGGGAGCTGTGTTGGGCTGGGATAGTCATGCTGGATTTTGTCTCTTTAGAGGGAGAAAGAAGTGGCCCTGAGCAGCGTCCACCAGCACAACCCCGACTGTGACATTTGGGTGCACGAGTACTTCACGCCCTCGTGGTTCTGCCTGCCCAACAACCAGCCTGCCCTGACAGTCATCCGGCCTGGGGACACCTCCAGGGATGTGCTGGAAATGATCTGCAAGGTAAACGTGCCCTGGGGCCTCAGGGCAGCCTCCTGTGCCAGTGCTGGGACACCACTTCTGTGCCAGGTGAAAAGCACAGATTGCACTGCAGTGCTAGGGCCAGGGATGCAGCAGAGAGTTCCCTGCAGCTGGAGCTAGCTTGGTGTGGGTGCAGGGACAGGCAGCAGGCTTGGGTTTGCCTTCCCTGCTCTGGCTGCTGTGCATGAGCCTGGAAGTGCCTTCACAGCCTGGCTGTGCCTTTCACAGAGCCAGCCATCCCCTGTCCCTCCAGTGGGACCGAGCTGGGTGTGGGATGCCCCTCCCAGCCCCTGGGTGCTCCTGGTGTAGCCACCCTGGTGCCCCCAGCTCTGCATCCTTCCCCACAGCCCCTTCTGCCCCTTCCCAGGAGCCAGGGGCCTGTTTCCATGTGCCATCCCTCCTTCCTTCCCCTCTGGCTGGCACTGGGGAGAACAGCAGCACCAGGGGAGGGTGCCTGTGCCTGCAGGATCAGAGCCAGCCTCGTGTGGGTGGCAGGAGGGGACAGGGCTTTTATCTACATTGGGGTAGGGGGGAAGAAAAACCACCTGGATTCCTTTGCCAGATGAGGTATCAGAGGCAGTGGGCCATTAAAAAGAGTTCCATCTCTGCAGAGTTGGGAAGTTTGACAGATTAAACACCAGCTTTCAGCATTGGCAGCTGCATTGTGTGTGTTTTCTGAGCCAGCGAGACCCAGCTCCCGTCACGTGCTGCTCTGAAAAGCCAGCCTGCTTTGTACAACAACAACAGCAGGAGCAAAGAAAACATTTATTACTGTTGAGAGCTTAACTTTGGGGACTTTCAGAACGTGTTGCATGTGCTTCTAAAGAGAGGGAAGGTGAGAGAAAGGCGTTTGTTTCCAGTAATTGTACGGTGCGCTCGTCTCCCTGCCAGGTGCACTGCAGCTTGTGAAAGCTCTGCTTTGTGCTCAGCAAGAGATGACATTTTTGGAGAGAGGCATAACAGGGAAGCTGGATGACACGTTATTAGGGATGATTTATTTGGGGGTTTATGTTTTCCTCTGGGTCAGGATGGTTACTCGGTGGACTGAACCCTTGGCTGGAGTAAGCTGGTGTAGCCCCGTGGTTTCAGCAGGTGCCTGCTGAGGGTCTGGTCTCTCTCTGTGCTTTTGCTGTGGTGGGTGGGGGTGTTTAAGGAGAAGGGGAGCTTGGTGAGTGTTTTTTCAAGGGCTATTATCTGTTTCTTTCCTGTCTGTGAGAGTTTTCAGCCTGAAAAACACTGTCGAGATGCCTTTTTTCTGTAGCATTTAATAATCAATCTCTTTCTTCTGTCTCTTGCATTCAGCTCATTTTCCCCCCTTTAATATCTGATCCACATCATTTCACATCAGTTTGCCATCTGCCATCTGAGAACCAGTCAAGTTCTGGTACAGTAAACATTTCAAGCTCTACATTTCATGTAAACCTCCTCATGTTTGTAGATTTGGTTAAATCTGTGCTGCTAAAGTGAGCTTCTGATTCTTCTGTTGGAGAACATTAAATGCACTAAAGTCATTGTGGAAAATGTGTTCTTATGCTAACATTGCTGCTTGTTATTGTACAGCGAGTTAGGCTTTGCAGGATGCTTTCTGACATTTTTATGATTCAAGATTGGTGGGAGGAGTGTTTAAAGCATTTTTAAAGTGGTTTCTCCAAGATTTCTCCTCAGATGTAACTAGCAACATCACTTGGAAGGCAGGAAAACTCAGTGCATCTGCATTAAATTGCTTTCTATGGCTGGTAGGAAATAGTTGGTCCCTTCCAATCTCAACCATCCTGTGATTCTGTGATGGCACTGCTCAGTGTGAACGAATGTATATGCATTACTAACATTTGCATAATGGGATGTCTTAAAATGGAGGAGGAAATCACACTCTGTGCATGGATTTAGGCAGAGCCAGTGTGGAGATAATAACACCAAAACCCAACATGGAGATAATAGCAGTGAAAAACAAGCCTAGATGACTACATGGCATTTTGTCTTTTGACTGCATAAAAAGTGAGGCAAGAAAGTTTTGGGGATTTTTTTTTCCCTCAAAATTTACATTTTTCCAAGGGACCTGCATGGGAGGCAAGAAGCAGATACCCCAAGGTCTCTGAGAAATTGCTGGAGCCTGATGCTCTGGGGGCTTCCTTTGCTCTTGGGCTGGTGTTTTCCTGCTGGGAGAGCTGGCCCACACAGGAGAGCTGCTGTGCCACACAGCTCACCCCACCAAGCTGGGGGCACAGCCCAGGCCCTCCCTTTGGCCAGAAAGGAGCCAGGCTGGGTGAGGAGCTGGGCTTGTGTGCCAGCTCACTGTGGCACTTGGAGCCTCTTGAATGGGATCCCAGCCCAGCTGTAAATTCTTCTTCTGGAGCACCTCAGTTAAGCTGCTGGGTTGTGCTTTAAACAGGGTTAGCTGCTTAATTTAGTCCAGACATAGCCAGAGTTATTAGGAGAGAAATAAATAAACCAAGAAGCTGATTTGGACGGCTGAAAGGTGTTTTGGGTGGTCTTGAAAGGATATTCATATCGTTAAACATGCCCTGTTTCTGCTCCCACCTCCCCACATGTGGATGCAGCTCCCAGCAGCAAGAAGTGGGTTAATGGTCTGGCTTTTAGGGCAGCCTGGCTGTGTCCACATTCAAGGGACCTTTTCCTTTCACTTCAGTAGAACCTCATGGCCCCAGTTGAAGCACTTTAACCAGTGTCAGATTTGGAGGTAGACACAGCCTTGGGGCAACTGCAGGGTGTTAATTAACTAAATGGGGTGTCTCATGGGCTGCACCGTGGTTGGGACTCTCCTTCCTGACCTGGATGGGATTGCAGTGTCCTGGATTGATGGCATGCACCCAGGCTGATGGGCTGTGTTGGAAGAAATCCTCTCCTCCTGTCCCTGTTCCCTGGGAGCAGAGCCCGACCCCCCCAGCTGTCCCCTCCTGTCAGGGAGTTGTGCAGAGCCACAGGGTCCCCCCTGAGCCTCCTTTTCTCCAGGATAAACAACCCCAGCTCCCTCAGCTGCTCCTGGGGCTCCAGCCCCTTCCCAGCTCTGTTCCCTGCCCTGGACACCCCCAGACACGAGGGATGCACTCAGTGGGTTTAGGTCCCCTCTCTGTTTTTGTTTAAGACACTTCTGTGTCTAGGGAGAGTAAACTAAGCTGACCAGAAAGTAACCCAGGACTCCTCTGTGTCATTTCTGAACCTTTCATGCCAATTCTGCTTCCCTTTAGTTTCTGAGGTGTTTGTGTGTCTGTGAAGAGAAAATGACTGAAAACAGCAGTGATCAGTGAGGAAAGCAAGCAAGAAGCTTTCCAAAAAAGAAAAAAGTGAGGGAGCAAGGATATCTCCTACATTCAGCTGTTTTTCTTTGGGCCCTTGATAGATTTCAGTCATTATTTAATTAACTAGGAATTTGCCTGGGTTATGGAGGTTATTCCATTTCAGGTACTCCATTTCATCCAAGGATAATTTGATCTTTGGGTTGGACATATCTGAACAGAGCACTGTGCAGAGTGCAGCAATAGAGCTGGTTTGGTTTTCCTTCTTATTTTTGGTAGCTTTTTTTTACTCCTGGGCTAATCCACGCTTTCCAAAGCATTCCCTGTTCTCTGTGTGTTTGCTGGAGGGTCAGGGTGGGATGTTCTGCACAGCTCCCTCAGTGGGCATTGCTCATCACCTCAGTGCTGTTGTATCATGGCTGGAACTGGAAAAGCCAGGCTTTAAAAAACAAGACAAGCAGGCAATAATGATGCTCTGGCATGAATTTTCAGATAAGCCATTGTTTTTAGCACAGCCTGAGAAACCTGGGTAATTTGCTAGTGTAAAATGAAAAGGCAGAGGTATAAAAGCCTTTAATAGTGGGATTTCAGAAGTGGCAGTGAAGGGAATTTACCTCCTGTATCTGTGAATCACTTTGGGGTTTCTCATTAGATTTAGTTTAGGAACTTTAAAAGTAACTTCTGGATAATCTCCTTTGTGTTTATCATACTTGTAATGTGTTTTGATTACACACTGCATTAACCTCTGCTTAAATCAACCTTATTAATCATGCTGAGGAAAGGTCATTAACATCTCCCAGACCAAATGCTGTATCCTCAGCTAATTATAACTAATTCATTAAAATGGTGTGACCTGCTTCCACTGGGATGCAATCCAGGATGCAACTCTTGGCTTCTCCTAGCCTCATAAAGCCAGTGTATCCTGAGCTGCTTGGACTTCAGAAGACAGACAGATTCTGTGTGTTTATTAACCTTGCTTGAAATCTGCCACATCACATTTCCGTGCTAAATGATGAAGATGCTAAAAAAACCCCAAACCAAACAGAAATCACCTCTCCTGCTCTGTTTTGCTCCGTTAGCAGGACATTTAGTTAAACACCCTTTTATCCAAAGGCATGCTGTGAGGTTCCTGTTCCAGCATGGGCTTATTTCTGGGATGGCTTGGGAGAGAGCAGAATGCCAGGTCAGCAGAGCTGAGGAGGCTGCTCCCAGGTGTTCTCTGTGGGAACACAGATCCTCTTCCTGGGGGAGAGCAGGAAGGCCAGGTTTCGTTCAGCTTCCAGGGCAGGAGGTGGTGCTGGAAGGTGGTGCTGTGAGGGTCAGAGATGAGGGGAAGGCTGCTTTTGTGTCTAAAGGCTCTCTGTCTCTTGCAGACACACCAGCTGGACTACTCTGCTCACTACCTGCGCCTGAAGTTCCTCGTGGAGAACCAGATCCAGTTCTATGTACCAAAGCCAGAGGAGGAGATCTATGAGCTGGTAATGCTGCCCACTGGGCAAACTGAGTGACTCTGGGCAGGAGGCTGTTAATTAGTGTTTATCTGACATCCTGGAGCACGGCAGAGTTATGCTTTTCACTTTGCAATTACGGTGCTTTGCAGACCATAGCAAATTGGCCTTCAGCAAAGGGATCTCTCCAAACCTTTCATCCTCTCTTGGTGTTTAGCTCATGTTTGTCTGTGGATGTGTCTGGGGAGAGAGGAGGGACAGCCACAGGCAATGTGTGAAAATCCCTCGAAGGTACATTTAAGCTTAACTTCCCTCCAAGTCGTCTTTTCCTGTTGTTCATGTTGTCCATGGAGGTTTTAAAGACATGGTGTGGAGGCCTGGGCACTTCTTGTTACAGTCTCTGTCTGAGTTTTAAAGAGGGGGAAAATACACAAGTTGTTGGGTGTTTGGTTTTGTTTGTTTGTTTGTTTTTGGGTTTTTTTGTGTTTTCTTTTTTTTTTTCTCTTAATGGTAAGGTAAAGATTGAGGTCAAGCAGGTCTGGAGTTATGTGTGAGAATATACTTCCTTAATTGCCTCAGCTGGCTGTTTTCATCTCATTCATCTCAAACACAGACTTCAAAGGAATTTTGCCATGAGAGATGAAAAAAAAGACCAAACAGGATTAGTGTCATGCTTTAACTCTGTGATTTTACACAGGCACGCTGTAAACCTTTTTAAAGCCCTTTTCATTGGTGACTGGCTTGCTTATAAAAAGTAAAACTTTGCTGGTTATGGAGGCTTTTGCCCATTCAGCAAAGGACTTCTGGGATTTTCCATTAATGCTGTCAACAACAACAACAGAAATTAGTGAGGAAGTGCTAGAGGAGTGCTAGGGCTGGGAAGTGTGGTGTAGCTGGGGAAAGTTAAATCTCAGAGGGGACAGCTTTTGGCTGTCATTGTCTGGAAGGACTTTGGGGACTTGTGTTGAGAGGGTGTAGGATTGACAGAGTCATCACTAATTGTTCTGAGAAGCTGTAATTAACCCAAAACTCTGTCAGTGGGACTGCAGATGCTGGAAGGGAAGGGGAGAGATGGGTGCTGCAGGATGATGTCTGATGTGTGGATATTAAACCAGCACGCTTGTCTGTGTGGGCTTGTTTGGGGGGAACACTGCAGTTACTTCCATGGGGCTGTAACTGTTCTGTAATACTGATTCTTGCAGTGCTGATAGAAGCAGGAGATAAAATTACATTTTTATTAGGGAAACTTTTTGCAAATGAGTTCCTCTTCTTTTCTAAAGGAATAGTTCGTGTACTTCAGTCCAAACACTGAGTTTCAAAATGTTAATTATTGTGAATTGTATTTTTACACTGCTCACAGCAGCATGTAAACAGAATTGATACTCACCTGGGGGCTCTCCTTCACCTGGGGCTGTGATTTTTTTTCCGAAGACAAAGGGCTGGTTTGTTACCTCAGTGCTGAAAAGGCAGAGGGATTTGCAGCTGGATGGAGGGACTTCTGGGCTACTGCCTAGGTGTGAATTCGTGCTGGTCTCCCAGGAAGGATGTTAATGACCACTTCAAAGGCTCGGGGGCTTTCCTTGGTACAAATAAACATCAAGGTGTTTAAGGTGAAATGTCGTGCTGAGGTGTAGCAAATCTGACAGTCTGTTAACGAGGAAATGTATTTAAGAGACAAAGTCACTCCTTGTGATTTTAATGCTGTTGAATTCCTGCAATGTCTTCATTAAAATAACACAAAAACATGCAGCTATTACTGCCTGTAAATTAGGAAAACAGGGAGAGAAACTCTGTGCACTCAAAATGGTATTGACTGAGTGAAATAGATGCATGCTCTGTTTTGTGGTGGGGGTGACAAAACACTGTTTTCACTGTCCTAACTGTGTTCCAACAGCAGAGCTGAGTGACACTGCTAATGCCTCTCACACAGGTGGAGAGAAACTGTTTGACAAATAATGACCACAGCCCCTTTCTTCTGCCTGTAATTAAAACCCAAAAATCTGTTCCAAACGATTACAATTTATGTGTCCTCCCACAGTAACATATTTCTGTGTTTGTTTTTTTCCCCCCCTCTATTCAGCTGTACAAGGAAATAGAAATCTGTCAGAAAATTACCCAGCACATTCAGATGGAGAAGTCTGATGCATCCTCTGATATTTATGGTGAGTTACTCCCCAGCTTGTTTTGCTGTTTCTCCCCAGTCAGTTCTAGCACGAGCAGGTTCTTGCCTGCTGTTTACTGATGTACCTGAAAGGTCTCTTGAGCACAGGGAGAAAAGCACTCCTGATTCCTGAGCCACCCACAGCAACATTCACCTGCCCTGGAGGAGGACAGCTTTGTTTGGAGTGCTCTGAACGTGGCTTTCCTGGAGCTGGAGGATGTGCAGGGAGGACAAATGTTTGCTTGTTGCTGTAGTTCCACCCACGGAGGGTGTGGGTGGGAGCAGCATCCTTTGCCAGCTGTCACATCTCACACAGAGCCTTGCTGGGGGCTGTGCTGGGGCTGCCACGCTGCCCACAGCCTGCAGGGCTCTGCTGCTCCACTCCTTCCTCCCTGTCCCCCTCCTTGCTCCTTCCTCCCTGTCCCTCTCCTCCCTGCTCAGAGCATCACTGTGGGTACAAGGCATCTCAATTTCTGTGGCCAGGCAGCTCCAGAGAGGCTGTTTGGCTTCTTCTCACCTGCCAGGAGCACCCAAGGTGGGTTCCTGCCTGGCCCTGACATTCCTGGGGCTGGGGCTGCCTGGCTCCAGGTGTCCCAGGGATGCTCCAGCCCTCAAGGATGTCCCAGGGAGCCAGGACGTGACACATGGCAGACCTGTGTGAAACACAAAGGAGGGGAAGGCCTTCCTGTGTCATTTCAGCAGAATCTCTCATCTCTGTGTAGTTCCTACTTTCAGCTTTCAAGTATTTCAGGTTACAGCTCTCCAGCCTGGTGAGTTTGCCCTTTGGCCTGGCAGTTGCAGTTCTGGGCTGTATTTTAGAGTTATCTGTGCAACCTCCCCCACAGGAAGCCAATCTCCATCTTTTTGCTGTTTATCTAAATATTCTGTTTTAATGCCTAGAATAATTCTGAATCCCCAAACTGCTTATTATACAGCTGCAGGCCATTGGAATATTGAGCTCTGCTACAAAGCAGGCTGGAATATTGAAGGGCTAAGAAAGAAATGTTCACCAGCACAGTGATGGTTCAGGGTTCATATTTATGCAGTGCCTGAAAGCACTGCAAGAGTTGGGGCTGTCATATTATTTCTTTTTCTTCTTTTTTTCTAAGTGACAAATGGAAAAAAAATGTTGAAATGCACTGTGGTGTCCTGTGAGCTGGGATCAGCTGTGTGAGGTGTGGGATGTAGCAGGGAGGGAATGCTAAAAGCACCCCAAAAAAGCTGCCTTTGCTCTCATTGAGAGAAAATAGCCAAATGTGGTTTGCCTCTAATTGGCAGGAGGATTTCTGTGGTCTGCATGTATCTCCTTGTGTGTTCATCCAGTGACAAGTGTGTGCTGCAATCACACAGTCCTGGAGCAGTTTGGGCTGGACAGGGCTTTACAGATCACCTCATTCCAACAGCACATCTCAGGGGGAGCTCACCTGGGAGCATTCTGTGGTGTTCTACTCCTCATGGAAGTATCAGGAAGGTGCTGGCATGTTCCCCAGCAGCTGGTTATGCCAGGGGGCTGAGGGCATTATCTGGAGGTGGATTTGTTCAGCTGTTGAGCTGGTTTGGTGAGGCTACGTGCACTCAGAGATGCAGATTTTTGCTCTCCTGTCATCAGAACTTTGCAGTGAGGAGAAGGCTCTGCCTGGGTCACCACCCATCTCTTCCCACCTGTGTTTCAGAGCCCGTGCACAGTTTGATGCTAATGTTTCTGGCAGGAATGCCAGCTTATGCAACCACTGTGCCTTCCACCCACTGCTGCCCTTCCTCTCCCACGATGTTTGTGTGGAGCCCCTGTGGAAGCCAGCCAGCTGGGAGCTGCACATTGCTGCTGGCCACGTGTGTGTGCAGCCTGCACACACTCTGGGGTGAGGTGTGTCCCACCTGAGTGCATGGCAGTGGAAGCACTGGCACCCCTGCTGCAGGCAGTGTGGGATCCAGCCACTGGCACAGCTGTGGAAAGAGAACAGGGCAGGTCACAGTCTCTGGCTGTGGAGGGGTTAACTGTGTGTGAGATGGCTGTTCCCAGGCTGCTGCCAGCTGCCCATCTCTCAGCCCTTAAAGCTGGTGACAACCTGTGTAATTGCTCCTTATGCCCTTTCTGCCAGGAATAACTGCAGGATTTATGGGTATGGCTGAAAGATGAATTAAGAAGCAGCTACGTGTGCATTTAGGCCTGATGGATTGAAGGAGGCAGAGGTCTTCTCATGGAGGAATCACAGAATCCCAGAATTCTATGGGTTAGGTTGGAAGAGACCTTAAAGCTCATCCCATTCCAGCCCCTGCCATGGGCAGGGACACCTCCCACTGTCCCAGGCTGCTCCAAGCCCTGTCCAGCCTGGCCTTGGGCACTGCCAGGGATCCAGGGCAGCCACAGCTTCTCTGGGCACCCTGAGAAAGCCAGGGCCTGCCCACCCTCACAGGGAACAATTCTTCCCAATATCCCATCTAAACCTACTCTCTTTCAGTTTGAAGCCATTCCCCCTTGTCCTGCTACTTGAAGCCCTTGTAATGAGTCTCTCTCCATCCTCCCTGTGGGCCGCAATGAGGTCACCCCAAAGCTTCTCTTCCCCAGGCTGAAGAATCCCAGTTCTCTCAGCCTTTCCTTGTAGGACAGCTGGAGCTTGGGGCTGCTTGGACACACTGCCCTGCTCTCAGGGGGAGCCTGAGCTGCCCCTCAGCCTGGTTTGAGTGTGTGGTGTTTGGCCCAGAACAGCATTTGGCTGAAAGGGAGCTGCTGCTTGGTGCTGACTCAAACTGCAGCCTTGGGCACTCTCTGCTGTTTTTCTGGGTGAGGCTTTTCCAGGTAGGCTTTGTGGTGATGACAACCAATAACTACTCCATTTTACAGCTGCTCTTTTAGTCGAGGGTTCTTCTCTCTGCCAAAGCTGGTGTGTGGAGTGAGCTTCACAAATTTCATTTGCTTCAGCCCGAGCAGCTCGCATGCAGGTTCCAAGTAGCTCAGTAAGTCAGGAAAGGCCATATGCTTCTCACTTCTGAGCTGCCACCTTCTTCCCCCTCTTTTCTTCTTCCTCTTTTTTATTTTTAAATCACGGGTGAAAAAAATAGCTCTCAGCCATAAGGATCAGCTTGAAGGGAGTCCTGAAGTCAGGACAGGCTCCCAGCACATCTGCATCAGCTTGGCTGGTGCCTGGTTCCATGTCAAAACAAACAACTCCCCCCTGAGGTTTGTGAATGTTGTTCTAGTCTCCAGAAAAAGAGAGAGCAAATGGTTGCCTGCACTCATTTAGGGAGTAATGAAGTTTCAGAAAGGCAAATGTTCTGCTTTAGATAACTCTGCAGTAAATAAACAACCTGCATTTGACTTGGCACGTTGTATTTCCTTTACGTGTCGTTATCTCACTGTGTCACCCACAAATGGCAGGAAGATCCCCCAGCCCAAAGCTCCCAGTCCCATTTGCACTGTTTAAAGTGAGGCTGTGTCAGCACTTCCACCCCAGGACTGTTCTTAGGTCCCTGGTGAGCGTGAAACGTGCGCCGAGCTGGGGTTGTGCCAGAAGCGGCTGGAGAGGGGAAGGGGCAAAGGGAAAGGGGCATTTTTACAGACATGCCCAGCCCAGGAATCTCAAAAAGCAGAAGTCAGCACTCTGTTCTAGCAGGAGGTGTTGTGCCTTGCCTGAGTTTGGGGTGGCACATCAGCCGTGGCTCTGGGATTCCTGGCTTTTGTCCCAAACCATCGCTCTGTGCAGCTTTGGTCTGCAAGCAGCAAAAGCTCCTGGAGCGGCCTTTGAAGGCAACAGAACTGGGAGTCTGTTCCAAGGCTTTGCAGCTGTGGCATCCTCAAAAATGTCTGTAGATAATCAGTGTGTGCACTCAGAAATTCAGGTTTTTGTCAGAGCCACTTTCATTGTTGAGCTTGCCTGTTGTGTTTGTGAAGGTTTGAGGGAAGGGAGAGGGGAGGGATTCCCACCTGCTGTTGGCAGGGCTGCAGGGCGTGGTGGCTGGGACACCCTGGGAGGGGCTGGCTTCCTCTGACCACGTCCCTGGATGTGTCCCCAGGTTTCTCTCTGTCCTCGGTGGAAGAGGAGGGGATTCGCCGGCTCTATGTCAACAGCGTCAAGGAGACAGGCCTGGCCTTCAAAAAAGGTAAAACTCTTCCCAAAGCCCTCCTGAGTCAGTCCCTGGGACATAAATACAGCACAAGCAGCTCAGTGCTCCCTGTGGCTGGGATGCTGCCTGTGGTTCTGCTAGCAGCCTCTGCAGGAAGCATGGCAGCACTTGGAGCAGAGGCCAGCAGGGATGCCCAGGCTGCCAGCTGGTCCCAAGGCAGAGCAGGCTCTGGTTTAATGCAGATTAGCCAAGCTGAGGCCAACCATGCCACTGCATTTCCCCTTCACTGCCTCCCCTGCTGCACAGACAGGTGCTCAGGGAGCTGGGCAGCTGAAAGCCACCCACATTTTGAACTAGAAGATGGGGACCATGAGGGGTGAGGAGATTCTCATCTCTTCATAACTCATGGTGTAATGCAGAGTCCTCAGAAACACCTTCAGAGTTCTCTTGGCGAGGGCTCATGTGGCCTTGCAGAGCTTATTCAGCAGCTGGCCCTTGCCAAAAGCTGTTCCAAAGGCTGCTCTCCCCCAGGCTGCTGCATCCTTGGCCTGATGCTGACTCTGGCACTCTGCTGAGCCACTCCAGCTGATGGAAAACTGCCCTGGCACCTTCTGTGACCCCGGGCTGGTAGAGCTGGACAGTGTGGTTGGGAATGGGTGGCCAAAGGGGCACAGTGGAGGCAGAAGCAGGGAGGAACAGGGGTCAGGGAGTGGGGGACAGCCTGGAGCTGCACCCCAGCTTCAGAAACCCACGTAGGTGTGTGTTAAACATGAAAACACCATCTTGCTCTTTGCTGTCCCTCAGCCCCACAGCATTCCCTGATTAACAGGATGGACATCCTGCCAAAAACCCTGAGCAGAGGCTGGGGGGGCTCCCTGCCAGGCTGCCAGAGGGAAGTGAAACGCTGTGGGTTCCTGTGTGGAGCAGAGCCAGTGTTAGCTGGGGGTGGATGGGGGTTTCATCAGGGCTTCCCTGCTTTGCTGTTAGTTACTGTGGGAGGAAGGGCTGGGATGGATGTGTGAGCACAGAGTGCCTCCTGTGGGGCTGCACTGCAAGCACAGGCAGCGAAAACTCGGGTTTGGAGCTGCTCAGGACTGACCTGAAAGGGCACTTCTGGATCAGCAGTAGCCAGCAGGATATTGGGACAAGATTCCCTGAGGTAGCAGCAGCAAGGGAGGAAAACTCCCTGTGCCTCCCATTATTGACATGCATTGTCTGCATTTGACTGCACTCCGTCAGATGAGATACTGCATTTCATTTTCAATCCTTCCTCCAATTAGAAGCCTTTTCTTTTCTCCTGGTAATTTTCATGATTTATCCTTTTGTTTCTTCTGTTGGTCTGCCTTAGCAAGGCAGGCATTCCTTATTGGAATGGGAACTCCTTGATTGCACTGAGATGGACGTGATGCTTTACCCCAAATGATCCAAAACAAAGACTGCAAAGAGTAAATGAAGGCCCAGATCCCATGTTTATGGTTGCAGGCCTATTAGTGTGCTACTATTATGCCACAGAATCACTAAGTAGAATAAATTAAATCAGGCGAAATGCTTGACTTGCCTTGTTTTGTCCTTCTTTCAGATATGATTTTACAGTCCATTTACTTTGTAGCTACTCTATCTAGTTCATTTTATTCTCTCCCTGAAACTGCACACCACGCTAGAGTTTCTGGGCACAATTAGGTGCATTTAGGGAGATCTCCATTTTCCTAGGGAAGCTCTTTAGCCTCCTCCCTCCCACGTTTCTTCCTGGAATGTGGGTCAGTACTCTGTCTCCTGGAGGACTCATCCAGGCTTTCAGGGTGCCAGGACTCCTCCTTTGCACAGCAGGGATGCTCACCCCTGTTCCTTGGCTGCTGTAAATTCCAGGTCTTGTCCCTGTAAAGGCAGGGATGGAGCTGGGGCTGGTCCAGCAGCCGGGGCTCTTGGCACTGCTGTTCCCTGGCCCCAGGGATTCTTTGGGGTTAAACCCCTCTGCAGGTGGCTGCTGCTGCTCAGGGAGGGCTGGCTGGCCCTGGGGAAGGTCAGGGTTCCTGTGTCACCTGGCTGGCCCTGGGGAAGGTCAGGATTGCTGTGTCACCTGGCAGGGCTGTGGGGAAGGTCAGGATTGCTGTGTCACCTGGCTGGCCCTGGGGAAGGTCAGGGTTCCTGTGTCACCTGGCAGGGCTGTGGGGAAGGTCAGGGTTCCTGTGTCACCTGGCAGGGCTGTGGGGAAGGTCAGGGTTCCTGTGTCACCTGGCTGGCCCTGGGGAAGGTCAGGATTGCTGTGTCACCTGGCAGGGCTGTGGGGAAGGTCAGGATTGCTGTGTCACCTGGCAGGGCTGTGGGGAAGGTCAGGGTTCCTGTGTCACCTGGCAGGGCTGTGGGGAAGGTCAGGATTGCTGTGTCACCTGGCAGGGCTGTGGGGAAGGTCAGGATTGCTGTGTCACCTGGCTGGCCCTGGGGAAGGTCAGGGTTCCTGTGTCACCTGGCAGGGCTGTGGGGAAGGTCAGGGTTCCTGTGTCACCTGGCTGGCCCTGGGGAAGGTCAGGGTTCCTGTGTCACCTGGCAGGGCTGTGGGGAAGGTCAGGGTTCCTGTGTCACCTGGCAGGGCTGTGGGGAAGGTCAGGATTGCTGTGTCACCTGGCAGGGCTGTGGGGAAGGTCAGGATTCCCCTGTCACAGCTGTGGGGAAGGTCAGGGTTCCTGTGTCACCTGGCAGGGCTGTGGGGAAGGTCAGGATTGCTGTGTCACCTGGCAGGGCTGTGGGGAAGGTCAGGATTGCTGTGTCACCTGGCAGGGCTGTGGGGAAGGTCAGGGTTCCTGTGTCACCTGGCAGGGCTGCACGCTGTCCCTCTGCATCCCGGGGAGCAGCAGTCAGCTGCTCCCTGCACACCCCCTGCTCCCCGGGGCACTGTGCTATAAATAACTCCTGCAATCAGGCTGGAGAGAGAGCCATGACTAACTCAGCAAGGGCTCAGATCTGCCTTTTGAGGATCCCTGTGCTGCCGTGGGATTTGGGGAGGCCTGTGTTGTGTAGGGTGCAGCAGGCTTTGCTGTGGGGAAAAAGGGGATAAATTGTTGCTGGCACATGGTGAGGGACATCCTGGGCACTCTGCTCTTGGGCTGGCACTGGAGGAGCAGCCAGACAGCAGATCTCACAGAGTCCATCCAATCTCAGTGTCATTTGCAGTCATTAATGATCATATCTAGACACAGACACCATCAGAGCTCCTTGATGTGCCTGGGGATCACCGGGCTGCACGAGTCTGACCCGTTCCTCTGTGCCACAGGCCTGAAAGCCGGGGATGAAGTGGTGGAGATCAACCAGAGAGCAGCTGAGGAGCTGGACTCGGCGCTGCTGAAGGAGGCCCTGGTGCAGGCCTCGCTGGGCCTGACCGTGCGCACCCACCCCGAGCCCGAGGAGGGCCAGAGGCTGGCACAGCCACCCCCACGGCGCCCAGAGAACCCCCCTGAGCCTGGGGACAGCGCCCTGGCCTTCGCTGGGGGCAGCCAAGGTACGGGGAGGGGGCAGGGATCACCCCTGGGTGGGCAGGAATCACCCCTGGGTGGGCAGGAATCACCCCTGGGTGGGCTGGGGGCAGGAATCATCCCTGGGTGGGCTGGGGGCAGGAATCACCCCTGTGTGTGGGGACAGGAATCAGGAATCACCCCTGGGTGGGCTGAGGGCAGGAATCACCCCTGGGTGGGCAGGAATCACCCCTGAGTGGGCTGGGGGCAGGAATCACCCCTGTGTGGGCTGGGGGCAGGAATCAGGAATCACCCCTGTGTGGGCTGGGGGCAGGAATCACCCCTGGGTGGGCTGGGGGCAGGAATCACCCCTGGGTGGGCTGGGGACAGGAATCACCCCTGTGTGGGCTGGGGGCAGGAATCACCCCTGTGTACACAGCCCGTTCTGGGAGGGAGGGAGGGAGGGGAACCTCCCTGGAACTGGGGCTGAGAGGTGTCACAGGGCTGCCCCTGAAGGGTGGCTGTGCCCACAGAGCCAACTGCTCCCTTCTGGGCAGCTCAAGAGGTGCTGTTTCCTCTGGATTTGCCCACAGGATCTGTGTGGCATGGGAGGAAGAATTAAAGCATTCTGTGTGCAGTTTGGGGCACCACTACATCAGACAGGTCTCAAGGTGTTGCAGGGTGTCCAAAGGAGGGACACAAGGACAGTGAAGGGTCTGGAGTGGCCACACAAGGAGCAGCTGAGGACACTTGGAATGCTCAGCTGGAGGAGAGGAGACTGAGGGGGGTCTCATTGGGGTCTGCAGTTTCCTCCAGAGGGACAGCTCTGATCTGTGCTCTCTGTGACAGTGACAGGGAAGGGCTGGAGCTGTGCCAGGGAGGTTTCTGTTGGATATTAGGGGGTGCTGGCACTGCCCAGGCTCCCCAGGGAATGGGCATGACCCCAAGGCTGCCAGAGCTCCAGGAGCCTTTGGGCAGCGCTGCCAGGGGTGCCCGGGGCGGGATTGCTGGGGGCTCTGGGCAGGGCAGGGTTGGGCTGGATGATCCTTGGGGGTCCATTCCAGCTCGGGAGGCTCTGTGGTTCTGTGATTCACCTCTCTGGGGTCAGCCAGGAGCACAGGGGCTCTGTGTGTTTGATGAGATGCACGAATAACTCACAGGGAGTTTTAAAGCCCCTAAGGACAGGGATTGACATCACAGCCTGGCATACCCAGGTGATCCCAGAGCACATTCCTGCCCACCACACTGCCCTGCTCACAGAACCCAGCTAGCAAAATATTAATCTATAGCAACTGGGAATTGTTTGCCACGAGTTTGGCTTCCTGAATTTCTATGTGCTCCTCTAGATTTGACAGCAGAAGAGGACAATGGTCGTATCTCTTGCTTCAGTTTCTTGCAGTCATTTAAAATACAGTGGAATTGCCAGAATGAAGTAGTTTCTAGGTAATCAAAACTGTTCTGAGCTGAGATTGGCTTTGGGGAGTGTGATATTCTTAGCAAGTGAGAAAGAGGGAGCAAGAAAAGCTTCCACACAGCTTATTGCAAATCCCTCTGAGGGGATTGCTAAAAGCAACCTCGTGTAAGATGTGGACTAAACCTGCACAGGCAGTTAAAATTCAGCATTTTCAGGAAGTTGTCTCCTTTTAATTTTCGTGGAGGTTTTCCCAGTCAGGCTTTTGTGCTGGAAAATCCAGGTTGTCTTGTACATTTTCATAGGTGGCCACAAGGTGCCCCCATTTGCTGCTCAACAGCAGCTTTTCACCAGGCTCTTGTCTTTGCCTGTGGTTTGTCACTGACACCCTGAGTGCTGGGGCCTCGTCGCTCAGCTTTTCCCTGATGTGTCTGCCCTGGGAGCAGAGGTTTGGGCACTGGGACTTCTGCATTCACACAGAACCTGGAGCTCTCCTGACACTCACATTCCTTCTAAACACAGGGAATGCTGGCCTGGGATCCTCCTCTGTTCCCCCCAGAAGGAGGGGGATATTTCTTCAGCCAGCAGGAGGAGTGCAGCTGTCCCTGTCCCTGTAGGTGCCACATGAAATAATAACTTGGGATGGCTCAGCCCGAGGTGGGAGTGAAATCAAGGCTCTGCACCCAAGGCTGTGCCTGGGAGGCAGGTGATCTTCCCCACCCATTGCCCTCTGTGCTTGTTGGATTGAAGCCTTTCTTTTTCTGCTCCTGTGCTTTGTCAGGGATCCACTACCTGACATTTTAAAAAGGGCTCTGTGCTTGTATTTGGGGTATTGTGTTGTTGTCTTGGATTTTTGTTCTGGGCTGCAGAGCTTCTTGCAGAGAGCAGCCAAGTATGAAATACCCACTGACCTATTATTTATTTGTGTCCTTGTTGATTGCAGGCAGTTTGGCTGGCCAGGCAGAGCAGCTCCATGATTTCTGCTGAATGCTTTATTTTTAGGACCCAGATTCTGTGTGTGTGTGTGGCCCTGGGGCACTGCAGCCCCCTCTGAGCAGGGTCACAGTGCCAGCAGGCACACAGCACCTGTGGGCACATCCCTTCCCCAGGAATCCAGCATCTCTTGTAGGATCGTGCTGGTGTCTCAGCATTATCTGCTTCCCTAGCAATTCCTCAGCAGCTGTCAAGGCAGCAAAGGGTAGATTTTATTTTCTCTGTGAGGCAAATGATATTGTGTATTTTCAAAATATGGAAGATATGTGTTAGATTTTTCTTTTTGAGGAAGCTTTGCTGCTCAATGGGAGGTCTGGAGGAGCAAAGCAGGGCTGTGTTTCTGGGAGTGGACCTCCCTGGAGTGTCTGCCAGAGCTCCTGTTAAATCTGACATCTCTCACAGCTCTTTCATCATCTGGAACTCCCTTGCACACGCTGAGCTTGGGGCTGGAGCTGCAAATCAGCTCTGTGGCCGTGGCACTTCACTGTGTTTGCTTAACAGGTTATTCTGGAAGTGACCTTGGCTTTTCTGTCTGTGATTGATGTGGGAGCTGCCATCCTGGGCACGATGGATGCTTTCCCCCTGGAACTGTGCTGCCTTTGCAGAGCCACCAGTTTCCTTCCTTTCATCTGTTATTGCTTTTCCTGGCTCTGGCTTCTCTCCTGCTATAACACAGCCTGCATACATTTGGCTGAGGAGGATTAGCTCTGGCTCTGTCTGGGGCCCCACAGCAGCTTTTCCTTATTGCCTAAAGGGATCAGTGGGGTCTGTCTCCCCTCCCCGTGAGGAGAGTTCTGCCCGTTCTGCTCCCCTCAGTGCAGGGAATGAGAGCTGAGAGCTGGAACTCAGCCTTGGATCCCCCCAGATCATCAGGAAGGTGTTCTGCTGTTACAAGGGGATCTGGGAATGGGAGTAGTACCCAGATTTGTTTGTGGTCTCCCCACAATTCACTCCCTTCTTTCAGCACGGGGCAGTCTCTGAGGTTTAGGCTTTGCCTGCCCCTGTAATTTGGAGACCCTTAGCATGGGGGATAATGTGGAGCACATAAATCACCGTGCAGAATGGATAAAGACTGGAAAAGCCAGTGCCCCCCTGCTTGGAATGGGTGTATCAGTCTCCTAGAGAGGAAGCACGTGGGTGTTTTAGGGAGTTTGTTATTTTGTCAGCCAGAGAGCAGCCAGAGGCTGGAGTTACCAACACACAGGCTAAACCTGTGCTGTAAAACTGAAACAAACTTCTACTGCACTGTAAAACAGCCACTATTTTTTATTCCCTCCTCGTCCATCACAGGCCCCCTTGGGCTGAGTAATTTGGATTTCAGAACCAGACGAGGCCACCCTCATCTCTTCAGGGTTATTTTCACCACGCTGACAGCCGATTTCAGATCTTCCGTAGCACCGTTCTCACTCAGTGCTGGATTTAACAATTCCGGGGCACTTCCTGCAGCAGCCACTGGAGGGGTTTGGGACGAGAATTCATTTTCCATCCCCAGTTCCCCAAATTGCTGTGGTGCTGATTTCAGATCTTCCGTAGCACCGTTCTCTCTCAGTGCTGGATTTAACAATTCCGGGGCACTTCCTGCAGCAGCCACTGGAGGGGTTTGGGATGAGAATTCATTTTCCATCCCCAGTTCCCCAAATTGCCTCGCCCTCTGGTGGCTGGAGCTGCAGGAGGCAAGGCTGCTGTTCCCCATTTCCCCGTGGAAATAAATCCCTCATTCCCGGCGGCCCGGGGAATTCCATCGGTCAGTGTTTCAGAGCTAGCCAGAATCCTGCTGCAAGGAAGGAAAAAGCACATAGTCACCTGTCTTACTGCAGCTTTATAGGTGAAATGTCATCCTAAATAAAAATTTAATCCAAGACACCATTCCTCTAGCAAGTCCTATCAGAAGTGGTGCATTGA
Source organism: Phylloscopus whistleri (assembly GCA_017589585.1). NCBI lineage: Eukaryota > Metazoa > Chordata > Aves > Passeriformes > Phylloscopidae > Phylloscopus > Phylloscopus whistleri. The sequence continues at coordinate 355,891 of JADMLD010001382.1, forward strand.
ATGACAGAGCCTCTTCAGTGAGGTATTCTGTGCCATTCCCTGGCAGCATTTGGATTAGGGAAGCTGCTGTAAAACTGCCCAGATGGATGATATTGGGGTGTTTTGGAAGCTTAGGCACTGAAGGGCAGGATTCCTGGTTGGTATTTTGAAGCTTAGGCACTGAAGTGCAGCATGCCTGGTTTATATTTTGAAGCTCAGGCACTGAAGTGCAGGATTCCTAGTTTGTATTTTGAAGCTTAGGCACTGAAGGGCAGGTTTCCTGGTTGGTATTTTGAAGCTTAGGCACTGAAGTGCAGGATTCCTGGTTGGTATTTTGTGTTAGCAGGGTGCACACTTTGGCAGAGCTTGGCTCAGGGTATTTATTGCCACGGCACTGGAATAAATATAGAAATAGTAATAAATAAATACACAGCCTGGCAGCAGGAAGGAGGCTTTAGAAGAGGTAGCACACATTGTGGAAGTCTCATTAAAACCTTGGGTTACACCAGCCCTGCAGACTGGAAGCAGCAGTCCTGGAAAATTCTAGCCCAGTGCTGGGCTGGTGCTGAAGCTTTCCATGACTCTCCAGGCCTTTAAGCCCCAGCAGCTTTGCTCCAGTGATGGAAGTGACTTCCTTCCATTGTGCTGGTTGTAGGCACAAGTGGGATTCTTCCATGGGCATTGGTGACACTGTCACAGGTGTCACTGCTGGGGCAGCCCGGGGGCTCTGTCACCTCCCTCTGTGCTGGGGCCACAGGGGTCTGACCCCCTTTTCCTGCTGCTTTTCTTGCATTTCCCCTCCTCCTTCCTTAACATCCCATGAAGGCAGCAAACGGTCAGGAAGAAGGGAAGCAGCAGTTCTCCTGGCAGAGCTAAGTGAGGATTCACAGGGCAGAAAGCAGGTGATGGAACGATCCTGACAGAAGTGGGACAGTAACTGGGAGGTGTTACCAGGCAGGAAGGTGCAGCCTTATTGCTGTGACTGCACTGAAGCAGCAGCAGAGAACCTCAGCTCAGCTCTCTGCTGGCCAAAGGCACCAGGAACAGCCTGAGCACACGTGCTGTGTGTCTGCTCCACTGAAAGGTTCCTGTCTGCTGGCTAGCAGTGCAGGAAACAGCTTCAGTGGGGCTCTGACACACAGGAAAAGAAAAAGGGGTGGCTTAAAAGTAATAGAAACAGTTATTATTACCTTGGGTTGGGGTGAGGAACAGCTGCAAGGTGCATTTCACACAGCTTGAGAAGGGAAATGAATTGCAGTGGAAAAACACAGACTGTCCCTCACAAATTAAGGCACATAGCACTTATTTTCTCTGCTTTTTTTAAATGGACACCTTTTCTTTTAAAAAAGAGAATTCTTTTTCACATGTTAAGAGGGAGAGCAGAAAGCTGGATAGTAAGACCTGATAAAATCTGGCAAGGCTCAGAAAACTGAATTTCTTACAGAAAAAACACTTCTTCAAATAGATTCTGTGTTGCCAAACAACCCCTCCAGGCACATCTTTTTCCCAGGTAAACCCTCTCTTCAGAAGAGGGGCCTGAGCTCTGAGCTGCCTTTCCATTTCATCAATGCGCACCTTGGCTCCATCCCAGTGTGCAGAATATGTTCTGAAGTTACTTCCAGATTTCTGAATTCTGGCTTTTCCAGGTTATCTCTGGACATAACGAAGTGGGGAATCTTGCACAGTCATGCGAATCATTTTTAATAGTGGGGTCTAAAAGCTTGCAGGAATAGCAGCTGAAGGTTGGGTCCTGACTCCTAAAAACATCTAAAACTGGGTTTGTTTCCTCAGCGAGTGTATCAGGCCAGAAATGTGTCCCACGTGAGGCAGGGCTGGCTGGCCAGCACCAGCACTCCATAGTTTCCACGTGAAACCACTGGGGTAGAAAGGTCCTGGGCACTGCTCGCTGCCAAGCAATGAATGCTGGATGGCAGATTCCAATGTGACATTTCAGCCTTATCTCTGGATCTGCACTTGCCAGGGAGGTGATGTCTGCTCATACCCTGGTTGTTTCTACACCTGCCCTTAAAGCCGTGCTGCAAACCCTCCTGGGAGGCCACTAGCTGCCTCTGGCACAAGCTCTGGGTGGAAGGTGCTGATGTTCCGTGGGAGCTCCATGGGCACAACAGATTTTCTGGGCTTTGGGGAGCTGTGGCCGTGCTCTCACCCCCATGTTGTTCCCAGCAGGGCACTCCCTCTGCAGTGACCCCGACAGCTCGGCCGAGGCGGCCCCCGAGGAGGCGGAGGCGCAGGACCTGGAGTCGTCGGACGAGGCCGAGAAGATGAGCAAGGTGAGGAGGTTTGATTTCCACCTGACAGGGAGAGCAGCCAGACTGGAGCTCCTTTCCTGGTTTGCTTTGTGTTTTTGGGTGATCCTGGCTGGCACAAGCCACGGCTTTGGTTGTGGCACTGGAGCAAGATCTGTGCCCTTTTCCCAGGGTGGGTTCACATCTTTGTACCTTGTGATGGTCCCAGTTTGGAAATGGGCTGGTTTCTCGCCCCCATCCCCAGAGCAGCTCCACTAAACCACGTGGATTATTAGGATTTCTTATTCTTTCTTGATTGCCAGCCTTAGAACTCATGTGAGTTAAACTGTATTTCCTCAAAGCAATAGCATCGGGTGCAGCTTTCTGACTGCAAACTAATCATAGCCAATCTACCTCACACCTAAGAGAAACTCTGCAGTTACAGCTAAGAGCTTGTGCAAATGGGTCGCTAATTGCCACCGATTAAGGGACGGTCCCACCGTGGTTGGTGGTGACAGTGGGTGATGATTGGAGGCCCAATCCAGCACGATTCTCTTGATTGCTTTGAGGTATTTGTGATGTAGGTGATGCTGAGAGCTTACAGCTGTTTTTCTTCGCAGTTAATGATCTAATGAGAGCTGGATCTCGGATTGTCGGTGTTTTCCCTCCGTGCATGTTTTCTCTCCTGTTTTAAGCGAGCTGTGTTGTAGTGAGCTCTGGGCTGGTCCCTTGCTGCTCTGCTGCAGAGAAAGGAAGGAAAAGACCTTGGCCTCTTGTTTCCTGATCCCTTGTGTCACTCTGGCCTGGAGTTTTGTCCTTGATAGCCAGAGAGTGGAAGTCAGATACGGGGAAACGTGAAATGCTCGCAGAGAGGGTGATTACTCATACAGTTTGTTTCCAGGTTTTATTGAGGATCCTTTTCTTGTAAGTACAAATAATTTCTTCTTCAGTCAGTGGACACGTTTGTCGATACTTTGGGATTTTAAACTGTAAATTTCTCCTTTAGTAAGTGGAGATGTTTGTTGATAGTTTGGAGTTTTTAACTGTAAATTACTTCTTCAGTCAGTGGATGTGTTTGTTGATACTTTGGGATTTTTATCTGTAAATTTCTTCTTTAATAAGTGGAGATGATTGTTGATACTTTGGTATTTTTAACTGTAAATTTCGTCTTTAGTAAGTGGAGATGCTTGTTGATAGTTTGGGGGTTTTAACTGTAAATTTCTTGTTCAGTAAGTGGAGGTGTTTGTTGATATTTTGGGATTTCTGACTGTAAATATGTGGGATTTTCATATGCTCTGAGCAGAGTCTGTTCTGTCAAAGGAAGCTGTGGCAGAGCAGCGAGCACAGCATGTGGCTGCTGGGGAGTCGCTGCTCTCCATGGGTTTTCCAGAGCTCTCTTTTCCTGAGCTGTGCCACAGCCTGGGGGGTTTTGCCCCTTGTCTCCTGGATGCTCAGAGCTGTAATTGCCTGCAGAAGGCGTAAGGATTACCCGATTAGCTCTGCAGCTCAGCAGATTTAGTCAAACTGAGAAATGGGTGTTAGCAGCTTTAATGCTTAATATTCCATCCTGGAGGAGTAACTCCCAACTGTAAGGAGCCCTGGTTTCCAACGGGAGGAGCTTCTGCCTGTCTGGCAATGAGATGCTGACATCACTGAGTGTTTCCTTTTGGGATGCAGAAATATGTCTCTGTGTTTGTGTGGGGTGTGAAGGGGAGTGAGGCTTTTTTTCTCTATTTCAAACTGCTCGAAATGTTCTCCCACAAATAAAGGACATGAGTACCTATAGAATATATATATATATATCTCTAACCTACTCAGTTTGGCAATCTCAGGGATGCTGCTGTCCCTGCTCTGTACTCAGTGCCTGCCTTGCTGACTGTAGGAACACCCAAATTATTCTGCAGTGCCTGTAGAAAATTCCAGTATGTGGTAGTGGGGAAGAACAAAAGCTCAGCTGAGGGTTTTCCTAATCCCTTGGCTTTTCTGTGTGCTTGGAAAAGCTGATGTGCATGGGAAGGAAGGATTCTTGCAATGTGTGTTTTCCCATGGGAAGTCACAGAGGAGAAAAACAAAGGTGTTTTCCTGTCCATGCACTCCCACACCTTTCCCTGCTCCTGGGATTATGGCACAGAAGATTAAGGTGCTGTCCTCAGGGCTGTTTCACAGGGGTTAGTTATTTCTGTAAGGGCAAGGGGAAGGCTCTGCCCTCGGGCCAGGTTCCCCTTTATCCCATCGCTGCCACAGCTCCCAGCCGTGGATGGTGGAGCCTAGGGGAGACTTCCCTCATTTTTCTGCCCCTCTTGGCTACAGCAGGGCAGAAGCACTCCCATCCATTCACCTCTGGTTAGCAGGGGAATGGTCCCATTTTAGCAGCATCAGAGCTCCCCAGCTAAATGCAGAGCTGCCCTCCTTCCAGCACAGAGGCAGTGTTAGGGGCTGGAGATGCCCAAATAGCTTTTGTGGTGTCCTGTGCCGGCCCTGGGGCAGGGCTCCATCCGTGCCCAGGGAGCACTGCAGAGAGGGACAGCTCCCAGCTTCCCCAGGGAAGCTCCCTGGCTCTCCAGCCAGCAAAGAGATCCCGGGGCAGCATTAATGATTCATGGGAAGAGGAGAGCAGCGAGGTGAGGTGCTCACAGCCCGCGCTCATCTGCTCTCGTAGCACAGGCTTTGTGCAAAGGTAAGAGGGGGAAATCCCACCAAAAATCAGGCTTGGTCCCTTCTGCCTTTGCCAGGGAGGTGGCAGGGGCTGTGTGACACGGGGGGCACTGCAATGTGTCCTCCCTCCTCCTCCTGGTGGCTGCGGCTGCCTCTGTCCCTTCCCCCAGCCCAGCATGTGTGCACGTGGGTGTGTGTTTCCTTAGGAGTGGTGCTTTTGCTTCTTAATCTGCAGAAGCCTCCAAGCTGTGGTGGTGCTGAAGGATTTGGAGGTGCAGCAGAAGCTCTGAGGGTTCCTCCCTTCTCTGAGAAGCTTGTGTTCTGTATATCCTGAAGGCCTGACACTGCAGAGCTTTCCTCTCCATCGCTGTTGTCGAAGTAATGCTCTGTTACACAGAATAAGGGAGGATGAGGTGTCTGTGTCTGTTCTGGTAAAATACTGGACACCCTTCTCCAAGGTGGGCTGAGGTGTCAGTGGTGTGGGATAGCTGCTGTTCTCTGGCCTCACTCCCTATCTAGTTTCACCCTCTTATCTCTTGAGAGGACATCTGTGTGAAGGTGGCAAGCAAGGCACTTTCCAGGAGCAACCCTTTCCCTTAAGCACTGCAACTGGTCCTGGCCCGAGGTTTTCTAGAAGTTGTTTTTGCTCTGGGCTGGACTTCTGGCTTTCCTTTCTGTCCCCATTTCATGTAGGAGCCAAGGGGAGGAGAGAGCTGGGAGGCAGAAGAGTGGAGGAAAGGAAAGCCTGCTCTCTGCCACCTTGTCAGGCTTGTTTTCATCTAGCACCAAATTTTGGGCTGTTTATGAAATGGGGAGCGTGTCCCTCTGTTAGCCTCTGTTCAACACAACATCAGAAGCATTTCACACCAGGGTAAATTCTTCAATGGTTACTCGCCCCTGTGGTGACCCGATTATTTTGGCCTTTCCAATATTTAGGTTCCAAGGGGGCACCCAGCAAACTGAGTGTAGGAGTCCTGATGTTGCAGGTTGCCAAAGGCTAAAGTAGGTGCTGCACTGAATCTCAAAATCAGTCTTGGTGTATTTTCTTTTCCTGTCGTGCTCCTTTGAATTCAATTGGGGATGTGTTGTGAGAGGTGTCACCGGTTAAAATTGCTGCAGGAGGCCGGTTTCTCCCTGTTTCTAACTGCAGACGTGTGCCTGTGGCAGTCAAGGCCAATTACCTGGCCCCAGCGGTGCTTGGGGGAGCGTGCTTGATGGGCTCTGGGTGAGCACGCCTGTGCCACTTGGAGGGATTTTTTTCCAAGAAAAGTAGGTCGGCTGCTCTCTGCAGCATTACTCGAGACCAGCCTAAGTCCCCAAACCTTCAGCGTGTGGCAGTAGACGTGAAAGGATTAAAAGGGGGATTTGCGGGGTCGGTTTCCCAGCGGCAGGAGCGGCTCTTTTAAGTTCCTTTCATTGTGCGCCGCGTCCCTTCCAGTGCTGGGTATTGCCGAGCGGGGCTCTGCTCAGCCGCAGGCAGCGCACACCCCGTATCCCCGATATTCCCGATATCCCCGATATTCCCAGGCTGCCCTCGCCGCGCTGCATTCCAGCCGCTCTGCCCGAGCTGCTCCGCAGCAGCGCCCGGCTCCTCGGGATCCCGCGGATGCGGTGAGCGGATGGCACGGGAGGGGAGGAGGTGTGCTGGTAGGGGGGTGGCACTGCCCTGCCCTGCCCCGCTTACACCCGGGGGGACAGCCCGGGCTGCCCGGGAGGAGCAGGGGGAGCAGCCCGGGGTGCCTGGGAGGAGCAGGGGGAGCAGCCCAGGAGGAGCAGGGGGATAGCCCGGGGTGCCTGGGAGGAGCAGAGGGAGCAGCTCAGGGTGCCTGGGAGGAGCAGGGGGAGCAGCTTGGTGTGCCTGGGAGGAATAGAGAGAAGCTTGGGGTGCCTGGGAGGAGCAGAGGGATGTCCCGGGGTGCCTGGGAGGAGCAGGGGGAGCAGCCCGGGAGGAGTAGGGGGAGCAGCTTGGGGAGCCTGGGAGGAGCAGGGGGATAGCCCGGGGTGCCTGGGAGGAGCAGAGAGAAGCTCGGGGAGCCTGGGAGGAGCAGGGGGACAGCCCAAGGTGCCCGGGAGGAGCGGGGTGCCTGGGAGGAGCAAGGGGATGTGCAGCCCCGGGGCCGCGCTGCCCGCCCGGTGAGCGCCCCGGCGCTGCCTCTCCGGAGATGTCGGCGCTCTGGAGGGGGAGCCGAAAGCTGCGGAGCGAGAGCGCCGGCAGGGACGGCGACTCCCTGTTCCGAATGCTGTACCTGGTGAGCAGATCCGGGGATGTCGTGCCGGTTAATCGGCAGGTTCCGAGTTCCAGGCTGGGCTGGGAGGCGTGTGCCCTGCGGAGGCGCTTTGTTGCGGTGCCGAAGGGATGCAGTTAGCCTCGCTTTGTTTGGGCAGGTGCTGCTGCTTTAGTGTGCTACCCAGAGGTGCGCTGTGCCCGGGTACCTGGGTGTCTGTGCGTGGCAAACACAGGAGGAAATGGCTTTCGACAGCCAAAGCTCTCCGCTGTGGGCAGCAGCGCCGTGCTTGTGAATGTCCTTGATCCTCCTCCATGGGAAGGATGTGAGCTCGGCTCCTCCGCTGAGCCCCTTCCCGAGGAGGGGTTCGTGTTTGTGAACTCCACTTCGCAGTTGTGGCAGCCCTGGGTCTCGTTTTCAGCTTGCTTGAAGGGATTGTGCCTCAAGTGTCGTGCTGTAATTCTCCTGGGGAAATCCCGCTTTAGTGCTTCATTGTCACTGCTGGCAGAGCTGGTGCAGGGAGATAAAAGGATCTGTTTCTCTTCCAGACCTTCCCTACCCTACCCACTTTGTCTGGGAAAATGGGGACAGAGAGGTTTTCGTGAAATCTGCTTGAGAGTTTTCACCAAAACAGCTGTGCCCTGGAGCTCCCGGTGTGCCCTGTGTGTCTGCTTTGTGTCTGGAAGGGGATTTTTAAAAGGGAACACCAGGTAGGCAGGATTGTGCTCGGGGATGAAGCACAGCAGTTGTTGCGGGTGGAGTCATGCATTTCAGTTCTAGGAGAGAAACAACACTGTTTTTATTGATATGGGCTGATAAGGTAACCAGGTTTGCTGGTCACTATGATGGTGGTTTAACAATGGATGTGAGGCTCACTTGGTTGTTTACTGCAGGCTCCCACTGAGGGATGAGGCTCAGAAAGAACCCTCTGAATTGCTAAATTCAGAGGGGTTTAGGTGCAGCTGGATCTGCTCTGGTCCCAGACTGGTCAGTGGTTTATGTCTGAAGGGTTATATATGCACAGCCAATGCTTTATATCCCTTGGCTAAGAATACAAAGTTCAGCAAGTCCTGATCACTTACCAGGGCTCTGTGGTGGCCAGGAGCCCTGAGCCTTGAGGAGACACCTTGGGACACCTTCCCACTCAGGTGTGGTCACACAGCACAGCTGCTGGTTCCGTGGGCAGGCACCAGAGCAGGTCTGTGAGCATGGCTGTGGGCTGTGTGCTGTGAGGAGATGTGGGGCAGAACATGATTGTGGGCTGTGTGCTGTGAGGAGATGTGGGGCACAACATGATTGTGGGCCGTGTGCTGTGAGGAGATGTGGGGCACAACATGATTGTGGGGTGTGTGCTGTGAGGAGATGTGGGGCAGGGCACTGGGAGGGCCGTGGCTGGAGCCCTGGAGGGTTTATGGATCGTGCACAAGTGGAGATAAGGCTTTGGGAAGTCCTCCACACTTCCTTCCTGCCATATGGGTGTAGCTGCTCCTGCTGGGGCACACCACATGCCTTGGTGAGTTATTTCAACTCCAGTGCTGAGCTGGTGTTTCACACCCACAGCAGATTTTCACTCCCTCTTTCTGGGTGACCCATCTTTCCCTGCAGGAGCGTGCAGATCCTGGGAGGATCTGCAGGGTGGCAGGCAGGAACTGCTTAAAACACTTGGTTTATTTTGGGGTTTGAGTCCAGATTGTGCTTTATGCATTAGAACTGGGTTTATTTGTACATTTGGATCTTAAAGCAAAACACCACTGGATGTGTCTGCCTCGAGCAGTGCTGACAAAGCCAAACATTGCTGAGCAAAACCCTGCCTGTGCTGGGTCTCTGCAGGCTCAGATTATTGCATCTGAGCTGTCAGTTCTCTGTGCCTTCCCAGCAGAGCAGGGGGCTTGGGAAGGTGTTTTAACCTGTGCTGGAGCCAGGCTTTCACCCACTGCCCTTGGTGCATTTGGGGCTGTTGGGATCAAGGTCACACCTGCTGCAATCTGGTGCAGATATAATCTAAAAGTTTGGCTGTGCTTTATACTTAAAAGCACAGTGAGTACAGGTGGAACCTTGCTGAGAAATAACAAGAATTATTGAATAACTAAGACTAATCTCAAATCTCAGTGACACATGACAGGAGCAGAGTGAGTTGCAGATGGACTGGTCCTACTCACTGCCTCCTCCTGCCCTCAACTTGCAATATTTTTCCTTTCTTCCACATCTGAGTTAAACCTCAGAAATGGAAGGTGAACATTTCCCCTGTAGTAAAGTGTGTCCAAAAGGCATTTTTGTGTAGACAGCCAGTTACAGTGAGTTCCTGCTTACACCTGTGTGCTGGAAAAGGATCCTTTGTGTAATGAGCATCTTTGCTCATGTGCAGTGGGACCTCAGGGTCCCTCAGCAGCCCTAAGAGACCTCTGAGGTAAGGGGGTGGAAATCCTTCCTTGTCCTACATGGATTGTAGGTGCTTGGAGAGGAAATAGCTCTGTGTGAGCAGACTGCCTGGTTTAAAAAACAGGGAGATCACAACTACCAGTGGGTGGGAGTGAAGTGGTGTCCCAGGGGCAGAGAGCTTTGTCAAACTGCAAGGTGGGGATTTATTTTCTTGCTCCTTTTTTTTTTTTTTTTTTTCCTTCTCTGCTTCTCAGTGCATTTCTCTGGTTGAACAGGCTGATTTGGGGTCAGTTGTTTCACAGAATTACCCATGTTGGAGAACACCTCTGAGACCATGGAGTCCAAGCTGTGCCAAATCCCCACCTTGTCACCCAGCTCAGAGCACTGAGTGCCACATCCTCGTACATCCAAGGAATTCCTTGGACACCTCCAGGGATGAGCACTCCAAACTTGCCTGGGCAGCCCCTGCTGAGGCCTGGCCACCCTTTCCGTGGAGAAATTCCTGAACTGAGGGGCTGTAGGGGCACTGCTGGGAAACCACTGATCCTGGATTGAGGTCCTCTGGCAGGATTGTCAGGTGTGGTCACTGGAGCAGCTCTTTTCCCTCCAGGTCTCTGGGAGGGATGGAGACAGCCCACGGCTGCCTTGGCAATCCTGGAAGCCTGGGGCTGTCGTCACTGACACCAGAGACTATTCCTGCTCCAAACTCTTCAGTGTAATGAAAGATGTGAGGAAATGATCTAACACGAGGGGGTGAAGTGAGGATAACTGGCTTTTTATATAGGCAGCTGATTAAATATTAAAGAAAGCGGGGAGATGGAGCAGCTCTGGGAAACGGCACTTACGGGGAAGGAGTTCACCCTGCCAGGCACATTTCCAGACACAGCTGCTTTCCCAAAGAGCAGCCAGGGCTTGGAGCCTGCAGGGCCTTGAGCTGGGCAGCTCTGCTTCCCCAAACCCCAGTGTGAGTGGTTTCTGCAGAGCTGTTCACTGGGGAGCTGGGGGGGGGGCTGGCCTCTGTGTTTTGTTTGCACAGGCATTTTTGGTTCCCAGTTCTTGGGCCTCTCTGGGAGTTTGTCAATCTTAAGTGCTGGGTGAGCCTGTTTTAATTAAAACTCACGTGTGTCTGAAACCAGGAATGGAGTTGAACAGCACTTTAATTAATTTGAGTTCTGCAACTCTTTTTTTTTTTTTTTTTTTTTCCTTTATCCCCAGTCACAGGGAGACAGGACAGACACTCGTGGTGCCTGTTGAAAAATCCCCAGGCTGCAGCTGCTCAGCTGCACACCCTCCTCAGCCCCGTGGTTCCTCTGGCTCTGCTTTCCAATATCACACCGCTCTTTCCTCTCCCTTCTCTCCCAAGAGCACAGAGCAGGTGGCAGCTTTCTGTCGCAGTCTGCATGAAATGAACCCCTCTGACTGCAGTGCTCCCCCCCAGGACTGTGCAGGGCCCCAGCTGAGCACCATGAGGCAGCTCACGGATGCAGACAAGCTGAGGAAGGTCATCTGTGAGCTCCTGGAGACCGAGCGCACCTACGTCAAGGTGAGTGAGGGGCTGCAGCCTCAGCTCTGCCTCTTTTCTCTGTGCTCCATGTGTCTGCTGGGGAACTGGCATTCACTTCTGCAGGCTGTGCCCACTGAAAGAAGGTGTTGCCAAATGGCTCTTTTCCTTCTCAAGTGCCTTAGCTGGTGTGCACTTAGTGCTCGCTGGGCCCTGGTATTGATTTTGTAGCTAGAAACGTGCAAATGTCTCCTTTTCCTGGCTTAAATTGTGTGGGATCCAGCTAGTTCGTGTTGTATGTAAGAAGGGAAAAATTCTCAGATTGTTTTTGGAGAATTTTTAAATTAAAATTCTTAAAATCTGAGAATTTTTTGGAAAAATTCTCCGATTATTACGGATATTTACTGTAAATATCCAGAGGCAGTCTGAGAGACCAACATGGGAATCTTTTTCTGATTTTTTTAGGACTTGAATTGTCTGATGGAGAGATACCTGAAGCCTCTACAAAAAGAAACCTTCCTCACACCAGATGAGGTATGTTGACCTTTGCTTTTCCTTTTGCCAGAGAACTTCTGCCTGCCCCTCCCCTCTGCCCACCCAGCTGGGCTTGTTTGTCTGAAATTCATTTCACCAAATTCCATTTCTTGCAAAGAATGGATTAAGCAGAGCATCAAGGTGCTGCTCAGTAATGTCTGCAGCTTGCTTTTTCCTGACATCAATTGGACTGAGAATTGCTGTGGTTCTAGAAAACACAGTTTAGCCTCAGAGTGGTATTTTCAGCATTCTGCTTTTTTTTTCTCCTTTTATTAGCTGGATGTTCTCTTTGGGAATCTGACTGAAATGGTAGCATTCCAGGTAGAGTTCTTGAAAACTCTGGAGGATGGAGTAAGGCTGGTTCCAGACCTGGAAAAGCTTGAAAAGGTTGAGCAATTTAAGGTAATTATTGTTTGCTTTCATAGATTAAAAACACATTGTTTGCATTGTCTCGTTGTTTAAATTTTGAGGAGACCTTTTAACACTCTCCATCATGTTTTTCTGACTATTGCCACTGTTCATGTAAAAACCTGCATCTGCTTCCATTTAAGATTAATTTTCAACTGATGCTGGTGCTGCTGAAAAATTTTCCTGCTGCAATTGTAGTTTATGCTACATTTAGCCATATAGAGCACTAGAAACCATGTGCTTTTTGGTTCTATTCTTGCCCTTCTGCCAGATTTCTTGCCTTGAGCTGTCAGGAAATGCTAGAAATGGAAAGTTACATAAAATCTTTGTCCTGACAAGTCTCATGTTCAGAAGCCCTCTGGGGCTGCAGATCAGAACAATACATGGAATTTTGTGTTCCCACTTTCAGCCCATGGTGGCAGATACTTCTGCCTTTCAGCAGGTGTGCACATTCACAGGTAGAAATGCAAACTGCAGCTCTGGGAGCTTCCTTTGAAACCCAGGGAAACGTGGGAACAAATTTCATTTTGTGTCTAATGCAGTGGTCCTGGTTGTAGAGGCAAGGAGATGATAGAATGTTCTTCCTTTGGGGAATTCCACTCTGCCTCTGAGCACCACTCACGTTGGTAATGGACAGGATGAGTAATAATAGTAATAATAATAATAGTAATAATAGCAATAATAGTAATAATAATAATAATTCCTCTGGCCCCTGTGTGCTCTGAGCTGTAGGAGAGGAGTGCCAGTGAAGGGTATTTCCAGAGAAAACTCCATCTCCTGAGTGCTGCTGCTTCCAGCTCTTCCCATAAAAACTGCACCAAGCTCCCTTTCAGTCCTGCCCCAGGGCCCTGTCTGAAGCAGCTGGGTGTGAAGTGTGGGGTGCTGTGGTTTCAGTTCTGCACTTTGCTTCCCCCTCTCCCACTCACTGTCCCCAAGCTGCCCACGTGTGGTGTCAGCCCCTCAGCAAGGGCTGTCTGGTTCCCAGGACCTTTTGGGATTGTGTTTGACCCTGAACACCACCTCATTTCCCAGCAGATGTGTTTGTGAGGGATGAGTGTTGCTTGCAGCTCCTCAGAGCCCTGATCCATTGCAGGCTCAGACCCATGCAGCCCTCTCTGTGGCCTCTGGCCATTGCTGAGGTCAGTGAGGCTGCTAAGTGCAGCTCTGGAGCTGGGAGCCCAGTCCCTGTGGAGTTAGTGCTGCCTCCAGTTTGGGACTGGGCTGATGATGCTGATTACAGAGGCTGGATCCACACACCAGGGCTGGGCTTGTTTTGTGGTGGGTGAATCAGGGAGTCAAAGAATGGTTTGGGTGGGTGGCACCTGCAGGATCCCCCAGTTCCACCCCTTCCACTGTCCCAGGTTGCTCCAAGCCCTGTCCAACCTAGCCTTGAACACTTCCAGGGATCCAGGGGCAGCCACAGCTGCTCTGGGCACCCTGTGCCAGGGCCTGCCCACCCTCACAGGGCAGAATTCCTTCCCAATATCCCATCTAAACCTACTCTTCTTTCAATTTGGAGCCATCCCCCCTTGTCCAGTCACTCAGCCCCTTGTAAATAGTCTCTCCCCATCTTCCTTGCAGGCTCCCTTCAGGCCACCATGAGCTCACCCCAAAGCTTCTCTTTTCCAGGCTGAGCAATCCCAGGTCTCCCAGCAGAGCTGCTCCATCCCTCTGCTCATCCTACTGCCTCCTGGGCTCACTCTAGCAGTGATATCCTGGTGTGCAAACACTCTGAAACTGCATTGTCCTGTCCTCCCAAAGCTGGATGGAAGCTCCAGATGAGCTGGCTGGAGGCAGAGTGACTAAATGCCTTTTTACTGATGCTTTTTTCTCTTTGAATCCCAGAAAGTGTTGTTCTCCCTGGGTGGATCCTTCCTGTACTACGCTGACAGGTTCAAGCTGTACAGTGCCTTCTGTGCCAGCCACACAAAAGTCCCCAAAGTCCTGGTGAAAGGTAAGAGCCCCTCTCAGGGTTGTCACAGCCACTTGGTGGTGGTGGTCACTGCACCCCAAACCTCTCAGGGCAGCAGTGGGGGCACAGCCGTGCCTGGCTGCTCTCCAGGAGCCTTTGGAGGAGGGAGTTAAGTCTGGAGAGGCTCACAGAGTGCTCTGTGCCAGGGGTGTTGTGGGACCAGCCCTTGGTGACACCTGAGCAGCTCCTTCCAGGAGCTGGCTCACCCTGTTTGCAGTTTCTCTCCCCACAGTTTGTTTATTCTCCCTTGCTGCATTTGGGTTGTTTTCAGCCATGTGGGAGGATTTCCTGAATGGGAATCACACCGTGGCTCTGTGCTCTGGAACCAGGAGCGGTGGCTCTGGAGTCACCTCTGCATCCTTCTGGAGTCTGTGCCAGGAATCCTTGCTGTGGAAGCCCCTGCCAATGTGAGGGAGCACTGGCAGCCACTAGGAGAGGATCAGCCTGGGAGAATGTTTTATGGGAGCTGGTGAAATATTTTAGCCCTCTCTCCCCTCTCTCCTCCCTTTTGCTTTCATTGCAATTTGCCTGAGAAGTTTCCATGTCAGAATTCCTGCAGAGCTTGGCTTGCTGAGCTGGAGATAAAAGCCCTGTGGTCTGGCTCCTGGGCCAGGGATGTTTTCCCCTGTGGAAGTGTAAATCTCCTGGGGTTACCAGTGCCTCATGCAATCCCTTCTTGGCCAAGACATTAAACAAACGAATGGTTCCAGTTGTAGCAGCAGTGCCAGTGAGGGAGGAACTCTTGTGTTTCAAACAACATCTGCATGTCTGACAGTCAGAAATTTTGAGGGTTTTTTGTTTCTTGGTTGGTTTGGAGTTCGTTTTTTTGGTATGTTTTTTTCTGTGCACTTTTCCTTTTTTTTCATTTCGGCTTGCAAACTTTTATTCCCTGTGCTGCAAAGAATATTTGGCAGCTCTGTGGAATACATAAAGAAATGATTTGTTGCTAGTCACATCCATGCTTTCTTTTGGCATTACTTTATTGGACCCTAATGTTGAAGCTGTAGACTAGGTAGATCTGGTTATTTTGCTTTTTTTTCCATTGCTGACTGTATTTATAAATGAGAAAGTTTGAATTATGGCATGAACAGAACTTAAAATCCTATTCCAGAGGCAAACCTCTTCAAAAGCCTGGGAGTGTGTTTCAGGTGTCACTTGGTGTCCTCAGCAGAGGTGCAGGTGGCTTGTACACTTGAAACTCAAGTTGCTTTATGGAAATCAGGTGACTGCCTGCAAAAAACCCCCAGCCCCAGCAGGGGACATGACTCTAATAAAAGCAATTGTGTGGAATTGCTCCTGCACTGAATAATTTGTGTGTCTATAAATACCACCTCCTCCTTCCCTCCCTCCTTATGCTCCAGTGGAGGGAGCAGCAGAGAAAATGGCAATTTTATCAATTCATAGCAGTCAGGTAGAAAAGATGATGGCAGTCAGGTGTCCAGTCTGCCTGTGCTCCCAGAATCTGGTGCATTAGCCTCAGTTTACTGCTCCTGCTTCTCTCCAGCTCCGGATGGTGGTGGTGACTCAGTGCTGCATTTGAAGGTTTAATGAGGTAACAAGAACCAGGCTTGCCAATATTGTGGGTGCACAGTGGCTCAGAAGCAGTGACTTCTCACAAGTGTCCAATTTGAGACTTTGCTTAAAGGGAACAGATGATTAAAACAGTTTGTGCTGCTCTAAAAGAGTTTTCAGGCCAGAAGTACTTACTGCTGTCTGTAGCTCCTCCCGAGAGGCAGCTCCGGTCTCTGCTGCCTGTGACAGGGACAGGACCCAGGGAAGGGCTGGAGCTGTGCCAGGGCAGGTTTAGGTTGGATTTAGGGAAAGGTTCTTCCCCCAGAGGGTGCTGGCACTGCCCAGGGAATGGGCACGGCCCCAAGGCTGCCAGAGCTCCAGGAGCCTTTGGGCAGCGCTGCCAGGGGTGCCCGGGGTGGGATTGTTGGGGGCTCTGGGCAGGGCCAGGGGCTGGGCTGGATGATCCTTGGGGGCCCTTCCAGCTCAGGAAATTCTATCATGGATAGTAAAATTAAAAATTGCCCATGCTGGAGGTGGATGCCTGCTGTGAAATCCTAAATAGCACATCCAGGGAGAGTGTCAGTGACTCAGATCCTGGAGGGCGTAAATCTAATTCTGCAGGCCCAATAAATCTGCACTTCCTTACAAGATGTCTCCAGATAAAGCAATTTAAACCTGGCAAAGTTGCTTTCTCAGGGCAGCAGTTAGGGTTTTTCACTGATCCCATGGCTTCCTTTGAACCCTGCAGCCAAGACAGACACGGCTTTCAAGGCGTTCCTGGACGCCCAGAACCCGCGCCGGCAGCACTCCTCCACCCTGGAGTCTTACCTCATCAAACCCATCCAGAGGATACTCAAATACCCCCTCCTGCTCAAGGAGCTCTTTGCTCTCACTGACGTGGACAGTGAAGAACATTATCACCTTGATGGTGAGGACTTAATTCTACTTTTCTCTGGTTCACCTCTGCTCTTGAGCCTCCTCCCCTCCCTTCCTCTCAGAGGGTTCAAATTCCCTTTTGCTCATCCCCTGTCTCTCTTGCAGTGGCCATCAAAACAATGAACAAAGTTGCCAGCCACATCAATGAAATGCAGAAAATCCATGAAGAATATGGGGCAGTGTTTGACCAACTCATAGCAGAACAAACAGGGGAGAAAAAAGAGGTAAAAATCAGATTTAGAGAGGAAAGGGCTGTTATTGTAGTGCTTGTTAAACTGGATCCAGTGTTTACCTTTGCTGCTGTGTCACTGAAGTAGATCCTGGTGCAAACAGATAAATCCCAGCTCAGTTCAAGACCTGAATTGAATTCAGACTTCACTGAGGGGAGGGTGGAAGGATGGGATAATGTGCCCCTGAACTGGGGATGGCCCTCTGGGGGAACATAAGGACAAAGGTCTGGTTGCTGCATCTCCCAGCAGTTGGGAACTCCTTTCTTGTCTGTTCCCAGCAGTGTGGTGTCCATAGAGGAGCCTTTGGGCAAAGTCAAGAGCCACAGCAGCTGTGGGGAGGGGGTGCTTTGACTGCTGCACCTGATGCAGCCCCTAAACTTCACCCCAAACTCGAATATGTGCTTAAAGGTTCCAGCAAAACACAAAGAAACTGCTAGGGAGAAAAATGGGCAAAGGGGAACAAAAGGCAAAGAAAACATCTGGGTTTGACCCTGATTCCCAGCAGCTGGACTCTTGAGTTTAACTTACCCTAATTTATGCTCATTAATTAAGGGTTTACATGCATCTGTGTGCAGTCAGCTGATGAAATACTGCAGAAGTTTGCTGGGGGGGGTTGTTCAGGACTAGACTTCATGTGAGTTTTCTTGAGCTGAAAGCTCTCAGCAGACTCCCTGAGCTGATGAAAACCCTTGCCCTTGTGCCTGTGTTGGCAGGTGGCCGACCTTTCCATGGGGGACTTGCTCTTGCATAACACAGTGATCTGGCTGAACCCTCCTGCTTCCCTGGGCAAGTGGAAGAAGGAACCTGAGCTGGCAGCCTTTGGTTTGTATCCCAGGACTTCTGTTTCAGCTGCCTCCAAGGCTGTGCCTTAGCAGATACTGAAATAACTGAGCATGGCCTTCCCCAGGGTTGGCTGGAGCTTAAACATGGGCTTGTCGCTCTGCTGCAATGCTCAGTTCTGCTCTCTGGTACTTCTCCTGGCTCAGGGGAAAGGTTTGTGTGCTTGGGAGTAGAGGAGACCCATCCCAAGCCCTATGGACTCTCTTGAGGAGAGGCTGTGGGAGCTGGGCCTGGTCAGTGTGGGGAAGGGAAGGCTGAGAGGGGATCCATCAAAACCCACACAGATACCCCTCAACCCACACAGATACCTCACCAACTCATCAAATACAGCTACCCCCTCAACCCACACAGATACCCCATCAAAACCCACACAGATACCCCTCAACCCACACAGATACCCCATCAAAACCCACACAGATACCCCATCAAAACCCACACAGATACCCCATCAAAACCCACACAGATACCCCACCAACCCACACAGATACCCCCTCAACCCACACAGATACCCCATCAAAACCCACACAGATACCCCATCAAAACCCACACAAATACCCCACCAACCCACACAAATATCCCCAAGGGCTGTCAGATGCTGGTGCCAGGCTCTGCCAGTGGCAGGGTGAGGAGCAGGGGCCATGAACTGAAACACAACAAGTTCCAGCTCACCCTGGGGAAGAACTGCTGTCCATGGAGGGGGCAGAGCCCTGGAACAGCTGCCCAGGGAGGGCCTGGGGTCTCCATCTCTGGGGACATCCCAAAAATCCCACATTCCTGTGTCACCTGCTGCAGTTGACCCTGCCTTGGGACCTGGGTGATCTCCAGAGGTCCCTTCCAACCCCAACTGTCCCAGGATTCTGAAATGCTGTGACTCCATAACTCTTGTCTCTGCCTTTCTCCTGCAGTGTTCAAAACTGCCGTGGTGCTGGTGTACAAGGATGGTTCCAAACAGAAGAAGAAACTCGTAAGTGTGCAGGGACTGTTTGGGTGATGCTGTGGGTGTTTCTGGGGCTGTGATGGAGTTTTGCTTTCCACAAAGCCATGGAGCTGAGATCTGCTCTGCCATGTGTGGTCCCTGGTGTCTGAGGAGCTGCTGGGTGGGCACAGCAGGCATCCCTTATCCTTTGTTGCCATGCTTGCCACGTCCATTCCCTGCAGTGGGGTGGGTTGTCCTGGATGAAGATGTCACTGTGTCTCTTGGCTTAGATCCTTTGGTCAGTGTGTGTGAGTGTCTGAGAGCTAATTAATGTCTGCCACCTCTCACAGTGCCCTGGGTGCTGTGTGCCACCAAGTGCTGGCTGCTCTCAGCTACATCAGGAGTGGCTCAGGGATCCCACTGCACTTTGGGATTCTGAGTTAAAGCTGAGCTTTACAGTGCTGCAACAGGGGCACAGTCTTTAGTGATGGAGGGAAACTAATGATCCCTACCCATGGCATGAACAGAGAGGGGTTTGAGGTGCTGCATGGGGAAAGGCAGCTGGCACAGGGTGACTTCAGAGTGAAAAGCAAAACTCTGATGTGTTCCTGAGTGTGTGTGCCCCCAGGGCTGGGCTGGGTGACTTTGGAGGGCCTTGCTGAGGGGGCTGCTTCAGCCCAGATTTCAGCAAGGCCTCCACAGAGGGGCCCCTCGGGGAGGTGCTGGGCTGACAGAACCAGCCTTGCAGCAGGTGTGCAGCTGGGAGCCCTCAGCACAGAGCTCAGGGCTGTCTGCCTGCCTGCCCCGGGGTGTCTGGTTTCCTGACAGTGTTTGAAATCCTTCCAGGGAGGATCACACAGGGCCTCCATTTACGAGGACTGGGACCCGTTCCGGTTCCGCCACATGATCCCTCTGGAGGCTCTGCAGGTGCGGGCCCTGGCCAGTGCAGGTAAGGTGCCCACAGCTGCAGCTGCAGCCTGGGGAGCTGTGGCCCTCACTCAGCATGGAGCAAAGGCTTGGGAGTTACAGTGAGGGTAATCTGAGTTCTGCTTGGTTCTCCCTTTAGATGCAGAGACCAACTCCGTGTGTGAGATTGTCCATGTGAAGTCTGAGTCTGAGGGCAGGCCAGAAAGGACATTTCACCTCTGCTGTAGGTAAGTGGGTTTCCCTGTTTTCTGTGGCAGCTGCATCCCTGCTCGCCCGTGCCTTTCCTTCGAGGCAGTCTGGGAACAGCCAGTCAGGGAGAGTGGGGAGAGGCTGTTAAAGCCTTACTTCTGGAAGGCAGAGTTTTGTACAAACTCTAAAAATAAAGGCACGTAGCTCAAACAGCTTTGCACCTTTATGGGAAAAGCCTTATTGCAATTTCCCAGTTAAACCGCAGCATTGGATCTTTATGGCAGGGGTTGTGTTCAGCTGGTTCCTTTCATGGCACCAGGTCCCAACCTCTGCACTTGGGACCCTGCCTTTCCTTTAATAAACATCCATTGTGGTGGTGGTGGTTACCCTGCTGTGTAGGGTTCAGGTAGAGAACTTGCACCACAAGTTCATCAGGATCCAACAGAGCTGATGCCAGGCCAGTTCCTACTTGCAGGAAGAGCTGCAGGAGCTGTGCAGCTGTGGGGTGTGTTTGCAGGGACAGATTGACTGAGCCCCACGGGTCACTGGATGTGTATCAGACACAGCCAGGTGTGGGTGGCACTGCAGGGAAAGGAAACCTGGAGAGGGCTGAAAGGCTGGATGTTTTATTGATGACCTGGGTGTTGGTTTCCTTGGATGCCCACTGCAGTGACCATGGATTTAGCTGTGCTTTGAAGATACTGAGTTCAGTGGAGCTTTCTCCTGGGGAGCGCCTGCCAGTCGATTTGCACTGTCTTAAATCACAGGAGTGGCCATTGTTTACCTCACTTACAGCCAGCTTTTAGCAGTTCCCAAGGGGTAACTCTGCCTTTGTGTTCCCACCTCTTTTTCAGCTCTCCAGAGCACAGGAAGGACTTCCTGAAGGCAGTGCACTCCATCCTGCGGGACAAACACAGAAGACAGCTCCTTAAAACCGAAAGTTTGCCCTCATCCCAGCAATATGTTCCTTTTGGTGGAAAAAGATTGTGTGCTCTAAAAGGTGCAAGGCCAGCCATGAACAGGGCAGGTACTGTAGGGCTACAGACTTTCAAGATCCCGGTAACCCCAGCACCGTTGTAGGACACGTGGTGGTGTTTGTCACTTGTACATTAGGATTAGCATTCTCTCCTGTTTGTGTAAAAACTGCTGGTTTTCCATGTTTCACTTCCTTGAGAGCCTTAAATTGCCTCTATTTACCTTGCTTTGCACTCGAGGCTCAGCTTCAGAGCAGTGCTGCTGGCATGGAAGGGAAATGGGATTCCTGGCAGTACGGATTGGCCGTGCACTTTAATCTGAACTGGGCTTCAGCTGAGCAGAGCAGAGGCTGTGTGATTCTTAAAAGCATGTACAGAATTTTGAGGTAACCCGAGCACTTTTGAACTAAAATGCACAAGGAAGAGCAGCTCCCCTGAGCTTGGTTTGAAGGGGCAGCCGTGGGTGTCCTGCACCTGAGCCTTTTCAGCTCAATTGCTGAAGGACAAGTGCTCGTCCTTCCCACATTTGGAGAAGCGTGCACTTGGTACTCTTATTTTTGTCATGGCCTGTCCTAAAGCGTGGATTTTCCTTTGCAGTTGACTTCAGGCAAAAGCAGTGAGAAAATCCCAGGGAAAAGCAGGTTTTCATTTTCAGAACTCTAGATGCTGGAGGGAAGAAACATTTGCTCCCATCGGCAAAGTACACGGCACCGCTGCATGTTTTGTTCTGGTCTGTTGTTCATTTCTTGTTCTGCTCATTAGATCCAGTGCTGTAGACAAACAGCCAGGCTTTCTGTTCCTCCTCTGACCAGGGCAGGCCAGAACAACATCAGCTGAGCCCAGCTTCTCACTCGGGGTGCTGCTGGCCCTGGCTGCTGGAGATGCCAGACCTCCTTTCAGTTTGGCTCCATGGGGCATTGGTGTGATGAGTTCTGCAGGGATTGAAATCCCACCTTGGAGTCCAGACCTCTCCCTACAAATACAATTTGGAACTGCTGAGCTGTTGTACTTAATGCACCCTGTGAGGCTCAGGGACATGAAAACGTGACCTCAACCCCAAGGCAGAGCTGGATAAATTCATCCTGCAGGTGCTGAGGTGCTGTTCAGTGCAGGGGAGCAAACTCCAGCCTCAGAGCTCTGTGTGTGCCCCTAAAGCACGTGGTGCCTGCAGGGCTGCCAGCTGCAGGATTTGCCCCTGCTTGGGAAGATGTTCTGACACAGAGGATGAGAACTTGCTAATTGGGCCAGATGCTGAGTAGATGCTGAGGAAGGAGCTCCTGACAGCTCTTCTGGGTTGTGGGACCGGTTTTTTCCTCGCCCAGTAGGGAGGAAAGGGAGTAACAGAGCCTGGCCAGGGCCCCTAATTCCCTGTAAATAAGGCAGCATCTCCAGCACTGAGGTGTAGCCACTGGGAGAGCTGTGGTGCTGCTCTGAGCACAGGCAGAGTTCCCTCTGCAAGGTGTGAAGCTGTTGGATGTAGTGGCGTGCTGGCAGCAGGGCTGCGAGTGAGCAGCTGAGCCGAGCAGCTGCCGTCGGTGCAGGAGGAGCAGCAGCTGAGGGGATTCCCTGTGCCCGGTGGATCTGAGCAGCCGCAGGGAGGATGGCAGCGCCCGGGCCGCCCGCGGGACAGCGCTTAGCTCGTGCCGTGTGCGTGTAAAACACCTGTGGGCTTTTATCTTTGTGTGTGCAGTGTCAGCCCCCAGCAAGTCTCTGGGGAGGAGGAGGCGGCGGCTGGCCCGAAACAGGTTTACCATTGACTCGGAGGCCGTCCACGGCAGCAGCCCCGAGAAAGAGCCGGCGCAGCCCGCGCAGGGAGGGGACACTGACCGCTGGGTCGAGGAGCAGTTCGACCTGGCGCGGTACGAGGAGCAGGAGGACGTCAAGGAGACCGACATCCTGAGCGACGACGACGACTTCTGCGAGGCGGCGCGCGGGGCGCAGCGGGAGCTGCGGGAGCGGCTGCAGGCCACCTCGCTGGCGGGCGGCCGGCGGCCCGAGCGGCCCTGCCCGCCCGAGCGGCCCTGCCCGCCCGGGGACGCGCACGCCGCCAGGATGGCCCAGCTGAGGAAGCAGGCGGCCCTGCCCGCCGTCAACGGCGCCGCCGAGGCCCACGGCGAGGAGGTGATCTGGGTGCGGCGCGAGGACTTTGTGCCCGGCAGGAAGCTCAACACCGAGCTCTGAGGCGGCCCCTGCGGAGGGGCGGCCCCGGCCCCGGCCCCTCCGTGCCCCCGGGATTGCGCACTTGCACACACGCCGTCGCGGCAGCTCCCTCGGGCCCGAGCCACGCGGCCGCTCCTGAGGAGACTCGAACGCTCCGAAACCGGGCACGAAACGAGCTCGAGGTCCTGTCTTACGTTACCCAAGGGCTTTCACACTCTTTTATTTATTCTCAAACGATCAGGGGCTGGAATTGAGCGCGGGGAGAACGTAATCACTGGAAAACAAATTACCGCGGGTGTCCTGCCCTCTGTGCGGCGGATGGGCTCCAGCGGGAGCACCGGGACAGAGGGGTTGGTGGCCCCGAAAGCGTCGGTCGTAGGCTCATCTCCTTCACAAGGAAACTGCCTTTTTAACCTGTACAGTCGCAGTATTCTGCCTCCCTTTCCCTCTCTAAGTGTAAGAGAAATATTCACGTATTTTAGGAATGTGTGAGGAAAGGCTTGGGGTTTATGTCGTGTTCGGTCCTCTCTCGGTCTGTGGCTGGTCTAATTTAACGTCGATGTTGGAAGCTCTAGTTTTACATACTCTTGTAAAGATGCCAAACTCTCTTAAAAGAGACCCAAATTGAACACTTGAAGAAATATTTTTTTGTATTTTACCTGAGATGCAGGGGCACAAAGGGGTAAGAGATTTAGGGTAGCTCCACGTCTAGGATACGAGGCTAGCTTTTTGCAGAGGGTTAGGAACGGTGGTTTTATATTCAAATATGAACTGGAAACTCTTATTTAGGTATAACTTTCTTCAGGAAGAGGTTTATTGTATATGTTTGAGACTGGAGTTTAGTTAGCTAATAAAAAGAATAATAAATAAAATGACGTGATGACTGAATGGCAGTGGAGCAAAGGGATTCGTGGTGTGCCCTTGCTGGAGCCACAGGTCCCTTTGCTCCGCTCTCTCTGGCAGAGTCTGGGCTTAGGGGACAGGGAATTCATGGCCAAAAAACTGACCTCACCCACTCTCCTGCCGTGGGTGAAACTAGTGTGTTTTAATTCCTTTATAAAAGCTTTTCCACTGCAATAGAGGATGAAAAAAGTTCTACGCAAGTAAACTTCTTTAACGTTTTAAATCTTTTATTTAAACATCTAAAACAGGGTAAAATGTGACTAAAATCTCGTGGTTTTTAAGTAGACTTCCAAATACAAAACACAAAATAGCACTTTTTTTTTTTTTAGGATTTATATAGCTTTCCCCATTGCAGTCTCACCTATAGGAAAAAAAAATAAAAAAGGAAGATTATATGAAATTTTGTTTCATTTCGTTGGCATCTACTGATGTTTGACACACCAGTAGGTACTTTGAGAACCTGAAATTTTATAATAGCCTTAGGATTATATTTTATAAAATCCACTCTGACTATATTTTAAAACATAACAAAAATTATCCCCCCTTCCCAAACATCCATCCGTCACTGTCTGTGTGTCCCAGCTGGCATCCTCCCCTCGCCCCCTCCCTTCCCTGGTTTCTGGTGCACTATACCCCACTTCTGAAAGCTTTCTCTAGTAACTTTTTGCTATCTCCTGGTTTCTTTTCTGAAGAGCTTTAGAGGAGTTTCTACCCCCCCTTTGTATGATCACATGGTTGTTTTTGTACCATCATCCATCACCTGGCGGTCGTGTCCCACGTGCTGGAGGGTTTGGCTGTCCTGGGCTGCTCCAGGGGATGCAGTCAGCACTCAAATACTGGAAGGCTGGTACTGGGAAGGTACCGTGGCTCTTGTACATAATGTCATGACATGTCTATGTCAAAGGTTCTTATATATTTCTTTTATAAGCTGAAAGAAGGTCTATTTTTATGTTTTTAGTTCTATGAATGGAACGTTGTAAATGCCTGTCAGAAATAAAATACTGGGAAAAAAAAATTAAATAAATAGCTGCGGAGAGTGGTGTGTGGAGGCCACGTGGAGCCTGGCCCAGGAGGGCTCTGGGGTGGAGGGGGTGACACCAGGGAGCAGCTCCTGCACTCCCAGCTCGGGAAGGAGCCCTCAGGTAAGGCTCTGCTCCTGCTTTGGTGAGGGGACAGTGCCCATTTCCCTTGTGGCATCCATAACCTGCCATTCCTGCTGCTTTTCCAGGCTGGGCACCAGGAAGCTTCCAGGGAGCGTTGTAAAAATCCAGATCAAAAGCAGCAAATGCCAGAAGAATTCCAGCTGCCTCGGAAGAGCTCCTCAGCCTCTCTGTGGCAAGTTCTTTGGCCAGTCCCTGTCCCTTTGGGCTGCTGGCTTTAGCCCACACCCCGGGAGTGTGCTGTGGGTTGGTGACTCATGCTTCCCTGGCCCCGGGGAGAGCCTGACCCCCACTCTGCTCCCAGGGAGCACGGGCAGGCGGGTGAGTGCTGCCCTGCAAGGGCTGCTGCACACAGGGGAGGTGCTGGCAGGGGAAACAGGGACAGCTGGCACAGCCCCGCTGCTGGCACAGCAGGGGCAGAGCACAGGCCCCCCACAGACCCTCTCTGAGGGGTGACAAAAGTGACACAGGAGGGAAATGGCATTCAAAGGGGGTGGGGTGTGTGCAGCACTTCCTACAGCACCCTTGCAGCAGAGCAGTGCTGGCTGCTTCGGGCAGGGTTATTTTCAGCTTGTAAGGCTACCAGGCTAATCCAAGCTCCTCAGGAGGTCGGGGGAATGGTGAAAAGAAGACAGTGAGGGCCTCAAGAAGAAAGCAGCAGCACCTGAGTGGTGACAAGTGACGTGTGTATGCCAGCTCCACAGCTGAAATGCTTTGGCTTTGAAGCTCTGTGCTGCCACCAGCCAGAAACAGAGGACAGCAGAGGGAAAATCCCTCCTGCAATTCCCGGGGCAGTTTGGAGAGGTGAGCACCAACACCTCGGGTTTGTGCCAGGACAGACTGCCCTGTCTCCTGTGCCAGATCCCCAGCTGGCAGGGTGCCCTTAATTGCTGACCCCTCTGCAGTCACACCTTGGTCCAACAGCCAGGTGGTCTGCTTCTGGGGAGAGTGCTGTTTGAAACAAAACAGGTAACTCAAGGAAACAATTAGAAATATCGTATTGACCGATAAGGAGGGCCTGAAATGAATTAATGTTGTGGGAAACTGATCAAAGGCAGAACCTGGGATCCGTGAAGCTGCAGGGAGGTGTGAATAGAATGTTAAATATGTTCTAGGCCATTCATGGATGATGGAACCAACACCTGGGGTGCTCAGGGTGTGGCAGGGGAGAGCACTGTGCCCGTGCCCACAGTGCTGGGGAGATGGAGGGAGCTCCAGAGAGGGGCACAGGCTCTTCTGGATCAGCTGGTTCCAGCAGCTTTCCCTTCAGTTCCTGGGGAAAATCCTGTTGCCTTCTGGGCTGGTCCTGCAGGAATCCTTGCTCCTCAGGTTTCCTCCGTGGCAGCCTGGAGGCTCCTGTGGCTGCAGGGGGTTGGGGTAAGGGTCAGTGTAGGGTTGGGGCCAGGCAGCCCCGTGTGCTTCCCCCAAACTGCTGAGGGCTTTCCCTGCTGACCAACGCTGAGGGACACAGCACAGAGCCCCGGGCGTGCTCCGGAGCGATCCCGGGGATTCCCGATGGGCTGGCACGGGCCGGGCCCTGCCCCTGAGCGCAGTGACCACAGTGACCGCTGCAGTGACCGCAGTGACCGCAGTGACCGCCGCAGTGACCGCAGTGACCACTCCAGTGAGCGCAGTGACTGCTCCCGTGACTGCTCCAGTGACCATTCCTGTGACTGCAGTGACCGCTGTGACCTCAGTGATCTCAGTGACCGCTCCCGTGACCACAGTGACCGCTCCCCTGAGCGCAGTGACCGCTCCCGTGACCACTCCCGTGATCTCAGTGACCGCAGTGACCGCTCCCGTGATCTCAGTGACCGCAGTGACCGCTCCCGTGACCGCTCCCGTGATCTCAGTGACTGCTCTCGTGACCGCAGTGACCGCAGCGACCGCAGTGACCGCAGTGACCGCTCCCGTGATCTCAGTGACCGCAGTGACCACTCCCGTGACCGCTCCCGTGATCTCAGTGACCGCTCCCATGACCGCTCCCGTGATCTCAGTGACCACAGTGACCGCTCCTGTGACCGCTCCCGTGATCTCAGTGACCGCTCCCCTGAGCGCAGTGACCACTCCCGTGACCACACTGACCTCAGTGACCGTTCCAGTGACCGCGGTGACCGCTCCCATGATCTCAGTGACCGCAGTGACCACTCCCATGACCACAGTGACCGCAGTGACCGCTCCCGTGACCGCTCCCGTGATCTCAGTGACCGCAGTGACCACAGTGACCGCTCCCGTGACCGCTCCCGTGATCTCAGTGACCGCTCCCGTGATCTCAGTGACCGCTCCCGTGACCACAGTGACCGCTCCCGTGACCGCTCCCGTGATCTCAGTGACCGCTCCCGTGATCTCAGTGACCGCTCCCGTGACCACAGTGACCGCAGTGACCACTCCCGTGACCACAGTGACCGCAGTGACCGCTCCCGTGATTTCAGTGACCGCTCCCGTGACCGCAGTGACCGCAGTGACCGCTCCCGTGATCTCAGTGACCGCTCCCGTGACCACAGTGACCACTCCCGTGATCTCAGTGACCGCTCCCGTGATCTCAGTGACCGCTCCAGTGACCACAGTGACCGCTCCCGTGATTTCAGTGACCGCTCCCGTGATCTCAGTGACCGCTCCAGTGACCACAGTGACCACTCCCGTGATCTCAGTGACCGCTCCCGTGATTTCAGTGACCGCTCCCGTGACCGCAGTGACCGCAGTGACCGCAGTGACCGCTCCCGTGATTTCAGTGACCGCAGTGACCGCTCCCGTGATTTCAGTGAGCGCTCCCGTGATCTCAGTGAGCGCTCCCGTGACCGACGCTCGGTGCCGATGCTCTCTCCCAGGCAAACCCGGGACTCTCCGCATCCCGCTGCTCCCGCTCCGTTCCAGCCGCGGCCGCCGGGCGTCCCCCTTCTCCCGCAAATCGCGCCCGGTTCCTGGCGAATCCGAGGGCTTCCCGCTCCTCACGAAAGCCACGAACAGCGGATGACTGACTCCCGAGCGGCCGGCAGCAGCATCCTGCGCTTCGCTGGCGCTGCAGAACCGTCCCATGGCAGCGGGCTTGTGCGTCATTCCATTAGGGAAAGTCATTTCCAGGGATGGATTCGGCTCCGCTTCATCTCGGCAGAGATTAAAGCCCTTTAATGAACTCCTCGAGGGGCATTAGAGAGCCGAGTGACTCTGTGGTTGTGGCAGAGGAGCGAGGCTGGGGACGATCTCAGTGCGGGGGAAGCAGAGGGATGTGGAACAAAGCTCGGGTAGGAATGCACATGAAGAGAATCGACTCCATCCCCTGCCACAGGTGCTGGGGGAGCGCTTAAAAAGCCCTTCAGATCTCCAGTGTGAAATGAAAAGGCTCGAGCAGAGTGGGAGCATCAGCTTTCTTCG
Organism: Phylloscopus whistleri; assembly: GCA_017589585.1. Classification (NCBI taxonomy): domain Eukaryota; kingdom Metazoa; phylum Chordata; class Aves; order Passeriformes; family Phylloscopidae; genus Phylloscopus; species Phylloscopus whistleri. The sequence goes on from JADMLD010001382.1 coordinate 383,909, forward strand.
AGGTGGCTGCAACACCAGGCTATTAGTTGAATGATACCATGGGATACGCCAGGAAAAGGAGATTAAAAGAAAGTTACTTGAAAAGATAAGAAAATCCAATCCTCTGCTCCCTCTAACCCTCATGAGACATGAGAAGACGAGCAGCTGGTAATGAAGAGATTTTGAAATGACCCTTCTTTGCCTGTCTCCTGTGTAAAAAAGCAGAGGAAGAGCTGTTGTTAAAGGTAAAATAAAACAGAGACTGCGGGGATAAAAGCTGTAAAAAAATGTATTTTTGGGTCTGGGTCTGGAAAGATTCCCTCCAGTGTGGTACAGAGGAGTTGGAGCTGGGGGCTCAGGTCTCTGCACCTCCCCAGGGAGCTCAGGACAGGACTTCCAGGCAGGGCAGGGAAATAATAATAATTCCTGGCACCACTTCTGCAGGTGGCCCAGAAAGATGCTGCTGTGTGTTGGGGCAGGAGCAGGGGAGGTCAGGAACAGGGAGGGTGGGTAGAGAGAAAATGGGTTGGGAGGAGAGGCATGGAAAGGAAGCACCACAGAGCAGTTTTATTCAGTTGTGGGGCAGTTAGGGCTGATTTATTTAGGGTATTTAGGCTGAAAAACTTAAACCTGCCAGACATCCTCCTGCTCCCAATAACAGCAGCTGCACCTGGAGTGTGGAACAGATCCTTCTGGGGGAGACAGTAAATGATTAAACTTTCTCTTGGGTTCCTGCCCTCTGCTCCTGAAGGCAAGGGAATCAAAAGGAGGTGAGGGAGGGCTGTCCCCATATTTATCTGTGCTGCTTTTACAGGAGGGAAAGGGCTTTGCTCTGTCCCATAAGGAGCTGGGGTTGTTTGGGGGTAACAACAACAGCTCCACCCAGCTGAGGGCTGCATGGCTCACCTGTGGTGTCTGGGTTGGACAGAGCATTTTCTTCCATCCCTGTCCAAGCAGGCAGAGCCAGCCCTGCCTGCAGGTTATTGACTGAGCATCCCTGGGACATGGTGTGTGTTCCCACGGAGGCAAAGGGACAGCAGCACTCTGTCACTTTGCTGGTACAGTGAAATGCAGCTGAGTTTGTGCCTGGGGGGACTGTTAGCACAGCACACAGGAACGCTGAGAGATGCAGGTACACACCCTGTGCTCACACGGGGTGAGCAAAGCCACCACAACCAGTTTGGTGGTGCCTCTCTTGTTCAGTGACAGCAGAACCTTCCAGGAGCTGCCATGGATTTGAGGGGATGAGGAGGATTTGCATTCATTCCTGTGCAAACTGCTGTCTGAGCATCGAGACAGGAGTGGGGAACACCACAAAAGGCAGAAAGCTCAGTGTATCCTTGACAGCCTTGATCTGGACAGGAGTAAATCAAAATCAGAGGACTCTGGTAGCTCAGTTTGCCTGCCCGTGGCTGGGGAAAGTTCTTCCCACTCAAACTTCACAGGGAGCACAGACAAATTTATCCTGAGTGCCACCTCTGAAGAGTTGGCCTTCCAATGATACACAGGAACAAGTTGTTAAAAAAGACACCCCCCCCCTTTTTTTTTTTTTTTTTTTTCCCTGTTTTCCTCTGGACTTTGATCCATCTCTGAGCAGCAGAATGAATTTCCCAGGGTGTGATCTGCTGGCAGCTCCTGGGCCACCTCTGGAGCCCTGAGCTGACACCACAGATGAGGTCTGAGTGTGCTGGGAGCCAGAGAGCTTTTAAATAACTGTAGGAAATGGTTTTAGTTACCTATTCAAATCTTTGTTTTAATTAATCATAACCAACGTGTATAAACATTACAAATTGTGTGTTATTCTTAGATTGCTCTCAGCAGAGTTGTCCTGAGCTCCTTTTGTGGGAACACAGCTGGGGAGAATGACTGAAACTTTAACTTTTGATGAACTAACTCTGATGTGCTCCGAGGAACAAAGCCTGGGAGAGGAAGATGGATTGGTGAGGTTGGGCATCTGGAACGCAGAATTTGTGGACCACAAGGACATTTTGCAGAAAGCAGAAGGTAAAGAAGAGGCTAAGAAATGTCTTGGAAATTGGAGGGGAAAGGTACTAAAAACATGGACTAATTAGCCTGAGAAGTGAGAAATAACAGCCAATGGAGGACAGAATACTAATTAATGAAAGAGAATTATGTCCCTTAGAACCAAAGAACATGAATTTCTTGGTTTTATGCTAAAAATGCATAGACGAGCAGAAAAAGTTCTGTCTCAGGGTCCGTGTGGAGGCTGCAATTTTGTCAGCCACACACAGACACCCTGGCCAGCAACAAAGCCGTGACGTGCTGGCAGTGCAGAAGGGGTGTTGGAGGGCGAGTTGGTTCCAGGGGAGCGCTGAGACAAAAGCCGTCACAGCAAACCCATCCACAGGGCCGGCAGCTCCCTGAGACACGAGGCAGCCCTGGCTGTGGGGTTCAGGGAGGCACCCGAGGGAATTCACCGCAGGCAGGGATGCTGCAGGATGCTCAGGGGGAGCAGGGGAGCCCCCAGCTCCCTCCCCGCCCTGCCCCTGGGGCTCCTTGTGTGGCCACAGCACCGCAGGGACACAGCACTCCCCAGCCGGAAAGCGAGGGGAGGGTTAAGGAAGGGTTTGTTAAAAATGAAAGGAACAGCTGGATGTTTCTTTAAACCCCGCAGGCACAAACGGAGGGAAAATTGCTAATCGGGAGCCTATGGATGGCCGCACAATTCCCAATCACTCCATCTGCACGGCCCGGAGCTGCAGCGCTGCCTCGGGATGGGGCGGAATGGGAGATCTTTCCTTGGATCTTTACCGTAAGCACCTTTTTAATTCTTTTTTTTTTTTTTTTTCCCTTTTGAAACGAACCTCTGAGTTCTGCTACCAGATTCCTGCACCTCTCCCCCTCCGCAGAGCTCTTTACTCTCAGGGTGAGGAGAGGAGGGGCTGCTGTGGCTGTGCCCAGGTGGGCACTGGAGGGAAGGGGAAGGAAACCCGGCACGGGCAGAGCAGAGGCTGAGCTCGGGTTTGCTCCATCTCAGATCTCAATCCCAGGTGGAATCCTGCCCGTGCCAAGCTCTGCATTCGGCAGAAGGACACTCCTGAGCCCCCGGTGTCCGGGCAGTGCTGCTGTGCCCCTCAGCAGAGCCCGGACCCCTCAGGAGATGCTGACAAAACAAACGGGATGTCGGCAGGAAGGGTTTTCCTTGGCCTAAAGCACGGTGGCATTAAAGGCTCTGAACTAATTTGCTTTTTGTCAATTAGATAGAGGCAGTAAGTGAATGCCTTTTGTTCCTCGGAGGAGTGTTTTAGGCAGGGAAGAGAATGAATTGTGTTGCCACAATGGGTTTATCGTTCCCACACAACGCCTGTCTGCTCTCAGCAGTGGGTGAGGGAGCTGACAAAACTCATGCTGAGAGCAGGGCATCCTCATCCAGCTGAGTTCTCAGCTCGATAGAGCCACTGGGGTGAAAGCCTTGGGATGGGCTGGGGGAGGTTCCCTTTCCCTTCCACCCCACTGCTTTAAAGGCAAGGATGGGTGACCTGTCTGTGCCTCAAACTCTCTTAAACTAAAACATTTCCTAAAAAACTTCCAGAGCTCTTGAAACCCAGAGAGGTTTGGCTCCCGGCTGCCAAAGGGTGACTCATTCCAGGCTCCTTTCCCCTCTGTCTGCAGGAACAATGCCGTGTCTCCTGCAAGGCACAGGGTCGCTGGGATAATTGGTTTCTCTGTCATTAATGGCATCCTGATTGCACACATTGGCCTCTTTTTCTAACCTTAATGAAGTTGCTCCGTGCATTTGGCAGGAATAAATGATTGGATGGAGGTCCTCACCATCTCCAGAGCCTGACTCTCCTGCCTCTTGCTCCCAGGGAAGGTATGGACTGAAATTCATTCCCAGCACGGTCTTTTACCCACTTGGAGGCACAGTCCTGCTCAGACAGAGCACAGTACAGTTCACTGGGTCCATTTAGCCCTCCTCAGTCCCACTTTTTGGGACAGTTTTCCTCTGGAAACACTATTTACTGTGAGGAGAATGCTCCTGCCTTTGGGGGAGAGTGTGGCACGTCCCAGAACCCAACCCTTACCTTCCCTGCTGGAGTGACACTTGTAATCCTGTCTTTGCTTTGTTTTGACTTGGCAGAATCCAACATGATGTAAAAATCTCTTTTCCTTGAGCTAAAGGTTTCTCATTTTTGAGGTTCCTAGGGGGCTTTAGGAACAGAAGGGGGAGTGAGTGTTTAAGTGGCATTAAGGGACAGAAGGGGAAGCTCAGCACGGAGAGCAGGAGGCAGCTGTGTCACAACAGATCCGTGAGCAGAGAAAAATCCATCCCCCAAATCCCCTTCCTGGGGTGCTCTGCAGCCTCTCCCTGCCTGTGGCTCCCCTGGGCACGGGGGGCTGGGGCAAGAGAGGGACTGTCCCAGCCTGTCCCTGCCAGCAGGGCACCAGGGGAGGCACCAGGGGAGGCAGCTTAGGCTCCCTGGATGCCAGAGGGAGGAGGGGAAGGTGGATTTGGGGAGGTGAGTGCAGCAGGTGCCACCCTGGGGCTCAGGGTGCCCCTTTGGTAAAAAGCAGGACCAGGTAATTTAACCCCCTCTGAGTTAGGAATTTGTGTTTTGGTGGAGCTGTGCATGGTGAGGAGAGAAAGTGCAGGAGACTCTCCATCCTGTGCCCCTAATAGAACAGAGAGGCAGAACAAATAATCCCCCATCAGTGGGTTTCTCATGGAGAAAGCTCCTCCAGAAACCCACAGCCATCATTCCTGGGGTTCAGAACCAGGAGGGAATGCCCCTGAGGCAGCAGCTGGGGCTGTGGGAGAGGTGGAATTGCTGCTCCTGCACCCCAGGATGCCAGTCAGGGTCTGGGCTCTGTGCAGGTGCATTGCCATTTATCAGGGAACCCTCTGGATTTTTGCTGTGCCCTGTGCCTGACCCTGGGGAAGCCCTCCCAGCCCAGTGCCAGCTGTGAGAGCAGCCTGCCTGTTCCCTGCCCTGGTGTTTGGGGCAGGCTGTGCACAGACAGGAGGGTGCTGCCTTTGGGGAGAGCAGAGGGAATCCCCGTGGGGTTCAGTCCCACGGGAAACCCGCTCAGGGGTTTGTGGGTGCTTTGCAAGCATCCCATTGTTGTTCTCTGCCAAAAACAAAGACATTCCCCAAGTCCTGGCCCAGCAGGTTAAAATTCCCCATGAAAGGTAAGACCTGAGGAGTCAGCAGGGGTGAAAATCCTTTGGGGATCCCATAGGCAACATCCTCCTCTGGTCATCAGTGTTGCCACTTCTTCTTTTAGGAGAAACTTTGAAAGATCAAGAAAAAAACAACCTTGGAGAATCCTTTTTAGGGGAGCTGGAAACAGCACTAACTGTAACCACTGGCAGTGATGGAGCTGTGAAGTTACAATCTCCAGAGCCTGGTGGAACTGGGGCAGGCCAGCACTGAGTAGATCATGAAGAATTATGCTCTCTAATATTCCTGCACGCCCTCTGAGCGTGGGGAAAAGCAGATTTTGGGCAGCAAATTCCCTCCAACCTGGGAATGCTGGAGCCTCACAAAGCCAAAGGAGATTTGCCTGCAGCACATCCAAACTCTGACATTAATCCTTAGCCAAACCCAAGCCTCTTTGGGGCTGGCTAATGTGGCTTTGCCATGGCTTGCCATGTCACCAATAGAGCAAATGCTGCTCCAGGGGGGTGGGGGCTGCTCCTGGGGTTCCTGGGGGCCAGATTTGGGCTCCAGGGCTGCTGCCAGTGCCTTGCAGGTGCACACTGAGCAAGCAGACACGTGGGGTGGATATAAAAATCCATTTACACCAATAGAATCAGCAGTCAGCTCCTTGGCTGTTTCCTCGTGAAGCCCTCAAGGATCTGGTGTGAGGCTTGTCCTGGAGTGTAATTCCCCAAAAAAGGTGGGGGGAAAGGGCAAATGTCCTTACCCTTGCCATTTGAGGTGGGGGAAGGCTTTTCTCCCTCCAGCAGGAACTCAAACTGACGCTGCCTGTCCGAACCTCATGGTTTTTTATCTCTTTGCAGGCCTGCTGTGCTCTTTGGAAGGAGAGGTTTTTTTGGATGGCCAGTGGTTTCACAGCTGCAATGACACTTCAGTGACCTGCCCCTGCCCCAGCAGACAGCTGCAGGAGTTTGAGGAGAGCTCTGCAGTGTGCTTCCCCCCAGCCTGAGCAGCACAGGTACATTGATGGGGACCTGGGGGGCTCAGTGTGCTGTCAGTGATGGTTCCTGCTCTGCTCTGCTGGGGCAGTGCTGCCACTCAGACACCACAGGGCTGCTCCAGGGTTTCTGTCTCCTCTGGCTGCTTGAGCACTGATGCTGGGTCAGGTGCTGTGGGCAGAAATTGAGTAAAATCCAGTAAAAATGCTGCTGCTGGGGGCTAATCCCTGGAAACACAGGATTTTCACATTTCTGCTTTCTCCTTGGGAAATGGAGAGCCCTGGGGTGCCAAACCTTGTCACCCCTTCATTCCCTCTTCCCTCAGCTGCCTGGAAACCCCTGCCCAGAATCCATTAGGACAAAATCACAAACCTTCTTCTAAAAGAGAAAAAAATCCCTTTATCATTCCAGTTAAAACTTTGCCCCTTACTGGAACTGCTGGAGAATAATAAGGTCTGATCCTTTTCCATTGAAGCTGATGGGATGTGAGCTCAAGAGAATGCATTTAAAATAATAAATGTAAATGTAAATATAAATGTAAATATAAATTTTATAATAGATATTCATTATAATATACAATAAATTATAAAGAATAAAGTATAAATAACCAAAAATAAACAATAAATTATAATATTTATTATTATTATTATTATTATTATTATTATTATTATTATTATTATTATTATTATTATTATTATTATTATTATTATTGAAGGGCTTGAGCTAGCATGGATTTTCCTGCCACCTTTCCACATTTCTGTTTCACTGTGCAAAGCCAGGTGTGAAATGGAACCAGCCATTGCAAGGTGACTTGGGTGAATGCTACTTCATATCCTTTGAAAATAAACTGCACAGCCCAGCAGAATCAGTTTCCACAGCACCAAAGCATTGTCACAGTAATGGATATTATTACTTTATTAGTTCAGCAGCACTAAATCTAAGGAGGAAAGGTAAAACAATGTGTGTGCAGCTTACTGTTCCTGGCCAGTGGAAACATACATTTCCTTTACCAGTTACACTGTCAGCCTTGTCCCAAGATGAAAACACAATATTTTTATGAAAACCTGTTTGCTTTCAGTGAACTTTGCTGACAGTAGCACACAGGTAACCAGCACCCCACACTACAGATTTTTTTTTAATGTTAATCTATGTAATTTTGGTCTGGTTTTACAGCAGTCCATTGCTGGCTGAGTGTGAGAAGTAGAAGCTGGGAAAATCCCAGCTGGGGGAGCTTTAACAAACTTCCAGGCAGACAACCGTGTTCTCTAAAGAATTACTGATACTGGCGATAGAGAGACGGGGACATTCTGAGTTCTGATCAGAAGCCTTGGTCAAATCACATGTCTTGAGTAGCTGATGCTTTCGGTGTTAATGCAGGGATGAAATCAAAGTCCTTTTTTTGCCTTTTTTTCCCTTTTCAGTTTCTGTCCAGCCCAATCATGGTGTTGAAGAGATGACAAGAATCACATTCATTGGCACTCCAGTGCAGGCCACCAACACGAACGGCTTCAAGCGCGTGAGTCCCTTCCTAACCCCCCCCCAGGGAGCAGCTGCAGCCTCCTCTCCTCTGGGCTGGGCTGAGGGAGCAAACACTTGGGGCTGGTGCCATTCCACACTCAGGGTACTTGGGGAAATGCATAGCTTTGTCCTGGATATCTTTGGAGCTTTCTACAAGGTTTTAATCATCAACTTGGTAACAATAAATGGTAAGAACTGAAAACATGAGGGGCTGGCAAGTTATACCTACCAAAGGCAACATTTTTTTAATAGCTGTGAGATTTATATCTTGATTTTGGGACTCTCTTTTTTGCCAACTTTATTGTAAAAAGTCTTACTTTAAAGTAAACTGCTTCAATAATGAATTGATGGTACAAGTAGCCTCTAATGTTAGAAGGTTAAAAGCACTAACACCAACATGGCACCTCCTTAATTTTTAGCAGCAAAGCTTAATTTTTCTGCTGCTAGTAAGTTAATAAAGGAGTTTATCAGCTTTTGCTGCCCTTCACTGATACTCAAGGTCATTAAAAAATTGCTCTACTGTTCTAAAATAAATGCAGGTTTTAGACCTCCCTCATTCTCCCCAGACTAGAAACACGTGAATTGATTTTTGGTCTTTTTTCTTGGGTTTCTGTGGTTTGTTAAGCTGCATGGAGAAGGTGTCTGGACGTAGCACCCAGGGAATGGTGCTGGGAAGGGCGGGATGGGAAGGAACTGCTCAGAAATCCAGAAGCAGCAGTGGACTGGGAGCTGATCCTGCCTCAGTCACTCCCTCCTGGACAGTCTGTGTAATGATAATATTCCTATTTTACTTTCTGAACACAGAATCAGAGGAGAACAGAAATCTGCATTGATGGAAAGGGGAACACCAGGGAAAAACTGCTGCTGGTGTCCTCAGAGAGCAGAGGGAAGAGCTGAGAGAAATAATTGCCTGGCTGAGGGGCACTCGTGTCCCCTGTGGAACAGATCCCTGCGTCTCCTCAGACCTGCCGGTTTGCAGTACAGTTTGGAGACATTCTGCTGCCGCTTTGGGTCTTAAGGACTGGAAATCCGTGGATTTCTGGGTGGTTTCCACAGGTTCTCCTGTTTTCTAGGAGCTGCACGGTGAGCTGGGAGTTTTGAGAGAGGCCCTGGCAAAGCCAAGGAAGCCAAGGCAGGGGAAGGCCTTATCCCAGCCCAAGGTTCCCACTTTTGTCTCTGACTCCTGGGGAACTGCTTGGCTGTAACCAGAGGCTGTCCATTGGATTTCCTTCAGCTGGAGTGTGTTCCTGGTGTCATCCTGCTCCTTCTCCTCCATGGATTTGTAAATAAAGTTCCTGACTTTTGCCAAGTTGAATTTTATTATTCCAGCAATTGTGGTGGCTCTTCTGTTCCACTGGAACTTCCCAGCTCTGCTAAGAGCTTCAGATGTCAGATACAAGTAAGCCTGGAGGGGTTTTTTTGCAATGTTTCTCCCACAAAATACAGACAATTCTGGGGTGGGAGTAACTTGAGGTGTTTAGTTCTCGCTTCCCTTTAAAATCAGAGCAGAGGAAGCAGATTTTATGACAGCATTCCATGAACTTCCACCAAATTCCTGACTGTTCCAAAAGTTTTCACTGTTAGAAATGCCTGAGCTTGTCTTCCAGGCGAGATTTAGCTATTTTTCCTTCCTTTGATTTGATGTTTTTCCTCTTTCTGATTTTAGTAAGGGAATATTTATTGCAAATGCCAATTTTCCCTCCTCATTGGAATTTTGCTACATCGTAGGGCACATTTCCAAGGACATTTGCCAAATTCACATTGGTAAATCAGGAGCTCCCAGAGCTGTATTAGGCAATGGCATGAGGGGAGAGCTGCATTTATTTCATTTTGTGTTTTATTCTATTTATTGTTTATTTTATTTTTTATTTATTGCTTTTTGATTTCGGGTTTTTTAATGCTATATTTTGATTTTGTTTTATTTTTTCATGTTATTTTATTTCTCGTTTTGTATTTTTTAAATGGTTTTATATTTTACTTCTTCTGATTTTATTTTTAGTTTAATTTTAATTTTAAAAATTTCTACTTTTTTAATTTTTATTTTTTTATATTATTTGTTTATTTTTTATTTGCTGTTTTAGTTTTGTATTTTTAATTTTTAATTTTATTCATCTTATTTTTCTTTTTATATTTTTGACTTTATTTTTTTTACTTTTAGGTTTATTTTATCTTTAAATTTTTATTTTATTTCTTTTTTATTTTATTTTATATATTTTTTTTTTATCTTTGCTTTGTTCCTTTCTTTTTTTTTTTTCTTTTCTTTTCCTTTACTCTCTCTTACCCTGCGTGTCTGGAAGTTTGGCTGTTGGCAAAAAAGGAGTTGAAGAATGACATCCATGACCCCTGGACATGTGGATAGAGCTGAGGGTGCCGTTAGCAAAACCTCTGCATTTTCTGCTCCATTAAAAAACCTGAACGGAGGTGGTGCCGTTTGTTTTCTTTGGAACCCCCACCGGGTCTCATTCCACCCCTGTGCAGTATCACCAGCAGTGACTTGATGTGGAGGTGTATTTCAGAGATGGCAATAAAACCAAGTAGCCCTTTGATGTTGTAACTCTCCCAAGCTCATTGTTTACTAACAGAGGAATCCAAAACAAAGCAAACAAAGAAAACCCCACAAAAGCACCACCCCCCGCTCCTGCAAAACACAAAAAGAGAAAATATGCCAATATTATTTTAACAAAAATTAAATCTTTACCCCTTGGAAAACCAGGCTAATTTAAATCTAATAAACTGTGCTTCTGCTGTGTTAGGTTAATGAATTCATGTCGTTTAAAATATCATTTAAAACATAAACACGCATTTGAAAAAATACAGAAATAGAACAACATAAATAATAAAAATATCAATATAAAATACAAAAATAATATCAACAATAGAAGTAAATACAATGGATCATATTGCACGTTACGTTTACTATAATATAAATAATATGCATAGATAGGAATATGAAAAATGGTAATGATAAAGATCAATAACAAATATTGAAATGTAGCCTAAAAGAAAGGCTTTTTTGGTTTGAATTTGGCAGGGTTCTTGTCGCTGTGCTCGGGGGTCTTTCGGGCCATTTATCGCAGGGCATTTTTGGACGCGTTCTCCTTTGCGTCCGCTCCCCGCCCGGCCCGGCCCGCGGGGGGTGCGCTCGGCGGGCAGTGCTGGCACCTGGTGGACAGAGAGCGGTACTGCAGCTCCGCCCGTGGCCGCCCCGGACCGCGGGGGGTGCGCTCGGGGGGCAGTGCTGGCACCTGGTGGACAGAGAGCGGTACTGCAGCTCCGCCCGTGGCCGCCCCGGACCCGGCGAGGTGCGCTCGGGGGGCAGTGCTGGCACCTGGTGGACAGAGAGCGGTACTGCAGCTCCGCCCGTGGCCGCCCCGGCCCGCGGGGTGCGCTCGGGGGGCAGTGCTGGCACCTGGTGGACAGAGAGCGGTACTGCAGCTCCGCCCGTGGCCGCCCCGGCCCGCGGGGTGCGCTCGGGGGGCAGTGCTGCCACCTGGTGGACAGAGAGCGGTACTGCAGCTCCGCCCGTGGCCGCCCCGGACCGCGGGGGGTGCGCGCCACCCTGACCACGGCGCCGCCCGGGCAGGATTTTCCGCGGCGTTTCCCGGTGCGGGCGGGCAGGAGCCGGACCTGCGCCGACAGGCAGGGGCGGGATGGCCTCTCGCTTCCGAGCTCCCGCCAGCACCGCCCCCCTGGGCGTGGCCCCCGTGCCGTCCCGGTCCCGTCCCGTGGCCCCTCCCCTTCCCGCCGCGTGGCCGCTGTGGCCGATCACCGCCGCTCCTGCCCCCCGGCCCGGGCAATGGAGGAAAACATGAGGACGGGAGAAAAGCATGAGGACGGGACAGTCGGCGGAGCTGCTCCGGCCATCTCGCCTCCCCGGAGGACAGCAGCCAGCCAGGAGGAGGCCGAGGGGTTTGGGGGTGGCGGGGGGACGGGGGCGGGACGGGGACGCCCCGGTTTTCCGGGCAGGGCTTCCCGGGGACAGTTTCAGCTGCCCGCAGCTCTGGCTGGAGTTCCGGCTGGGAGCGGGGACGGGGGCGGGCGGGGGGCGGTGCTGGTCACGGCCCGGGAGGAGCTGCCGCTCACAGGGGACTCGCAGCCGCCTGGTGTCGTCTGTGTGTGCAAGTTGTTGTAGCGACAGTGGTGTTTCAAGCTGGGAGTGCAGGGTTCCCTGGGGGGGAAAGCCCTTGAAGTAGCCAAGCTGAGCACTTGCTGAGAGTTCCAAGGCTGGTGTCCCTTAGGATTCTTGAAACAATATTTAAATAGTTACCGTCGGCTTGAGACAGTGGATCCAGTGCCTTTGCTAGAGTGGCAGAAATGGTTTTTCGCATGGAAGTGTGTTGGATGAGCAACCCTCCCTCATGGCTTTGTGTTTCCTCCTGTTACAATCAATGGACAGAGAAAGTAGGAAAGGTGTTTTAGAAATTCTTGGGAATTTTGCTTGTAGGAATGGAAATCCCCATGGAATTGGTATTTGACCCATATGGCCTATGAAATGTCCCAGAAGCCGGTTTGTGTATTCATGCTCCCATTGTGTTCCTGTGGGCTGTGGTTCAGGCTTCTCTCCCTGGGCTCTTGCAGTTGCTGTATCTCTTGGATGCTGTGCAGGATGGAATCAGGCAGCCAAACCTCAGGTTCACCTTCTCCCTGTCCCTCTACATTGCTCGTGTGGCACAGCAGATCCTGAAGCCAGGTACTGGGACTTGCAGCGTGTGTCACTGCTGGGGTGGAAACCAGAGCTTGGGGAATGTTGATCTGCTCGCCTGCTTTGTGCTCGTGCGCTCCTGACTGAGCTTTTCACTCTGGGGAAGAGAAGGGGAGGGATGGCCAGCAATATAATGAGCCTCAGAGCAAAGGCCTTCTGCAGTTCCTGGGCTGTTCTCCAGCTTGGAGCACTGCACAGCACAGCTTCCAGGTACTGTTGTCCGTGGCCGTGAATTGAGAATGTTGTACTCCTCACAATGCTGGCTTTTTCTCTTCACAGAGGAGCACATGGACACGTGGAGGGGGAAATAATTGCTTCTGTCTCAACCAGTGACATCCTTATCCCCTGAAACTGGAACAGGTTCCTGCTGTCACAGAGCCTCACGTGGGCGCCGTGGTTTTGTGCCTACAGTCAGGGCCTTTTCTTTTTTGGGGGCCTCCATTCCCCAGCCAGCATATTTGTTACCTGAACAGTGCTTCAGCAGGAGGGAAACTCACGTGCCAGGAGCTGTCAGGCTTGGGAGCATCCACCCTGAGTATTTCAGGTACCAGGACCTTGGACAAAATAATAAAATTGTCTTGCTACCCGAAGGGTTCTTGTAAGAGTAGCACCCGTGGTAGGAAGCTTTGAAGGAAGTCTTTCCTTCCCTGGAATTGCTGAGGACAGGTGGTGTTCATTTCACTATGAAGGTGACCAGGTGCCAGTCCAACTGCTAATTGTAGGTTAGATAATTAGATCCTGACTGTAGAAGAACAAGTTACATTTTCTCTTTCAGAGTTGTATTCTGGAGATATTACAAAGTGCTGCCCGTGTCACTAGAGCTGCCTATGAGCTGATACAGGATCACAGCCTCCTCACGTGGGCCCTGCACAGCTTAGAGAAAAGGTAACCAGAGAAGTACAGGAGGAATGGGAACAATTTTGCTGTCCACAGTAGAATAATTATGTGGCTGAGTATGAAAACGAGGGTGACAGGCAGGGAGACAGGGGCACCGAGGGCTGTACTGGCAGAACCCGCTGAACCCTGAGGTGTCCCTTGTGTTTTGGAAAACAGAATCAAGATGCTTTCAGGTTGTGGTGGGAGGGGGGATGGTGGAGGGGCTTCATGATTTGGAAAACACTTCCTTGAAAAACCGAGAAAGCAAAACAGCACCTTGTATTGGTGCCTTTACCTCTTAAATTTCCAGCAGCCTCATTTCACATCCTGTCACAGGACCTGCTGCACAGCAAGTGGCACAGGAGTGGCTTTGAGCTGTCTAGAACATGGCTCCTGCCCTTGCCTCTCCCAGGTCGCATCCCAGGAGCCTGGTTTTGGAATGTTTTATGGCATTGGCCTAGAAGCTTTTACTGCTGGGGTTTCCATAGTCTGCCCGTGGCAGTCCAGCCTGTGCTTCAACTTAGAGCCCTGAGTGCACAGGGAGAGGAACCTTTGGGGAAGGTCTTACAGCTCTGCTCAATGCTTTATGAATGATGATGGTTTTCTGGAAGGAGGCTGTCCATTCTGACCCATTTTCTTCTCTCTCCTTGCAGACTGTACCTGCTGCTGAAAGGCTGAGGCGAGACCAGGATGTGCAAAATCTCTGGCTCTCTGTGGCTGAGGCCACGTTTGCTGTCAGTGACGACATGGTGGAAGATGCTAAAGACTGAGACCTTTGGGGTTTTTTCCCCCGAATCCCAAGACTCTCTCTGCAGCTGTGCCCTGTATAGCTCTTCTAAGAGTTTCTGGGCTTAGAAGGGTTTCTACAGTCTGCAATAGTTATCTGTAACTCAATTAAAAAGAATCCTGCCGTATCAATGTGGTGTTAATGACTTTGTTTGAGTTGGTTAAATAAGCAAATAATAAATAAATCATTGATAAGGGGTTTGAGCATCCCTTGGATGGCCCTTGGAGCTGGAATTTCTCTTCATTCCTTTAATGTCTTTCAATTATTTCTTAAGCAATTCCTGCAGTTAGGATATACAATAAGGACAACAGCATCTCTGCCCCGCTGGATTGGGAAATCCAAGCCCAGTTCCTTGGAGGGATTGAGGGGATGGGGAGCTGAGCCTCAGGCTGGGTTTTGGCAGTGGGAATTTGGTGAGGAAGGAAGAGGAGAGATCCCAAAAAGTGGTTAAGGCCAGTTCTGCTGCCTTTGGGTAGTTCTGCTCCTACCCCCACAAAGTCATCCTGGTTAAATGGGACTTGAAGAAGTAGCTGGGTGTGCCGGGGGCCTGGGCTGGGACCCCCAAACCCCGGTCAGGGCTGCTGGGAAGCGTCAGCTCCAGGGGAACACTACGGAGGGGCTGTGCTGGGTCCCCTCAAATTCCAGCCAGAGATGCTGGGCACTGCTGGGCTTTGGGGCACTGCTGAGAGGCTCCACTGCCTGATCCAGGGAGTGCTCCCCTTATTTTCTGTGGTGCTTAGAACCTGGCAGGTCGTTATAGCCCCACAGGTGGATAATCTCAGCGGGGCAGCTGCAGTCACAGACGATCACACGGAAGCCAGTGTGGGAGAGGAAATGAGCTGCTCCACAGATTTATTTTTCCCAATTTAATTTTCCCAGTGCATTTTGAACTTAGACCAGAGTCTCTCCTCTCCCCTCAGACCCCGTATCCCTGAGTTTTGAGTTTTCTCATCTAGAATATCTACGGCGGAAGAAAGATTCCCCGGCACGGCGGGGAGCGGCGGGGTTTGGGGGGTCGCGGGGCCGGCACGGGGGGCCCCCTCCCCCGGCCGGTCCCGGTCAGCAGCAGAACTCGGCTCGGTGCCGGGAGCCCCGGCAGGACCCCAGCGCAGCGCCGCCTGCGGGCGGCTGCAGGAGCGGCTCCCGCCGCCCGCGGCCATCCCGGTGCCGGTCCCGGGCCCAACGCCGCCCCGTTCCTCCGGCCCCGAGCCCCACAGCCCGCCCGCCGGGGGAGAGGCGGCCCCGCTCGGGACGCGCCGCCGGCAGGGACGGGACCGAAGCAGAACTCCGGGTGCCATTCCCGGGCTCGGCTCGGGGCTGAGGGGGGGGCCGGGAGCGATGGTCCCGTCCCCGGGCGGGGCGGGTCCCGGCGGCGGTCGGGGACGGTACCGGGGGCGGTCGGGGGCGGTCCCGGCGGCGGTCGGGGGCGGTACCGGCGGCGGTCGGGGGCGGGGCCTGGAGCGGTACAGGGGGTGGTACCGGGGGCGGTCCCGAGTGGGCACGGGGCGGTCCCGGGGGCGGTCCCGGGGGCGGTCCCGGGGCGGTCCCGGGGGCGGTCTCAAGCGGTCCCGGGGCGGTCCCGGGGCGGTCCCGGGGGCGGTCCCGAGGGCGGTCCCGGGCGGTCCCGGGGCGGTCCCGGGGGCGGTCTCGAGCGGGCACGGGGCGGTCCCGGGGGCGGTCCCGGGGGCGGTCCCGGGCGGTCCCGGGGCCGGGTCCCGGACAAGGTTCAGGTGTGCGGGGCGGGTCCCGGGCCCGGCTCAGGTGCGCGGGGCCTCAGGGCGCCTGCGCGGGGCCTCAGGGCGCCTGCGCGGGGCGGGGCCGAGGTGATTTAATCCCCCGCAATGAGGGCGGCCGCCATTTGCTCATTGGGAGCACGTTGGGGACGGACGGCTGCTGTCCGGGCTCCCCCTTTCCCTCCTTCTACCCCTCCTTCCTCCTCCCCGTATTCCCCTTCTTTCTCTCCCTTTCCCCCCTTTTCCTCTCGTCCCCAAATCCGACCCCTTTTCCTCCCCTCCTATACCCCTCTCTACCCTTCCTTCCTCCTCCCCCTATTGCCCTTCTTTCTCCTCTAAACTGTTCCCCCCTCTTCCCTCAAACCCGACCCCTCCCTCCTTCCTCTTCTCTCCCTACCCCGCTACCTCCTTCTATTCCCGCTCTCCCCCTCCTCTGTCCACCCTCTCTCTTCCCTTCTCATCCCCTGCTTTCCCTTCTCCCCATCCTCCCCTTTCCCTCTTTCCCGCAGCCGCGGGGCTCGGGGTGCCGGGGAATAAAGCCAAGGGCCGGAGCCCGGCGCCCCCTGCCCCCGCTGGAGACCCTCACACGGGGACAGCCCCGCTGGGCTCCCCGTACCCGTGAGGGTCAACACAGCGCCCCACACCGCTGGGGTCGCAGTGTTCCACACTGGGGTGTCCCCGGGAGGGGGTCGGGGGTTGGGGGGGATCCCCTCACTGGGGGGGGGGGGGGGGCGGGGGGGTTCGGGGTGGGGGGGCTGCGGGTTGGAGGGGCCCCCTCGTTAGGAGGGGGTCCCGGGGGGGTGGTGGGGGTTAGGGGGGTGGGGCCCCCTCGTTAGGAGGGGGTCCCGGGGGGGTGGTGGGGGTTAGGGGGGTGGGGCCCCCTCGTTAGGAGGGGTCCCGGGGGGGTGGGTTAGGTAGGGGGGGGGGCCCCCTCCGGAGGGGGGGGTCCCGGGGGGGGGGTCGGGGAGGGCCCCCTCCGGAGGAGGGGGTCCGGGGGGGGGGCGGGGCGGAGGGGGGCCTTCCCCCCTCCAGGCCCCGCCCCCTCCCCGGGACCCCCTCCTCCGGACGGGGCTCGCCCCGGCCCCCTCCCCGGGACCCCCTCCTCCGGACCGGGGCCCCGGGGGAGGGAGGGGGGGCGGGTGGGGTGGGGGGGGAGCAGAGGGGGTCACGTCACTCTGCAGCGCGAACATAGAGGTCACCGGACAGACGAACGGCCCCTCCCCTCCTGCCCCCCCCACCCCACCCGCCCCCCCTCCCTCCCCCGGGGCCCCGGTCCGGAGGAGGGGGTCCCGGGGAGGGGGCCGGGGCGAGCCCCGTCCGGAGGAGGGGGTCCCGGGAGGGGGCGGGGCCTGGAGGGGGGAAGCCCCCCCTCCGCCCCGCCCCCCCCCCGGACCCCCTCCTCCGGAGGGGGCCCTCCCCGACCCCCCCCCTGGGACCCCCCCCTCCGGAGGGGGCCCCCCCCCCTACCTAACCCACCCCCCCGGGACCCCCTCCTAACGAGGGGGCCCCACCCCCCTAACCCCCACCACCCCCCCGGGACCCCCTCCTAACGAGGGGGCCCCCTCCAACCCGCAGCCCCCCCACCCCGAACCCCCCCCCCGTCCCCCCGAACCCCCCCCGCCCCCCCCCCCCCCAGTGAGGGGATCCCCCCCAACCCCCGACCCCCTCCCGGGGACACCCCAGTGTGGAACACTGCGACCCCAGCGGTGTGGGGCGCTGTGTTGACCCTCACGGGTACGGGGAGCCCAGCGGGGCTGTCCCCGTGTGAGGGTCTCCAGCGGGGGCAGGGGGCGCCGGGCTCCGGCCCTTGGCTTTATTCGCCGGCACCCCGAGCCCCGCAGCTGCGGGAGAAGAAAGAGAAGGGAGGATGGAGGATGGGGAAAGAGGGGGCAGAATGGGGTGTCGGGGTGGGTGAGTCCAGGACAGAGGGCAGGTGGGGGCGTTGGGCTGTGCAGGGCAGCAGGGAGAAGGGGCAGGGGAGGCGGGGGGGGGAAAGAACGGTGGAGGAAGGAGGAGGAGGATTGAAGGCAGGTGGGGGGAAACGGGGAGAGGGAAGGGGAGCAGGGAGAGAGAGAGCAGGGGGAGCCAGGATTGGGGGGAAGGAAGGGTGAAAGGCGGAGGAGAAGGACAGAGGGGAGGGTGGGGTTGCGGTGTGCAGGGGGAGAGGGAGAGGGGGTGGGGGGCCACGGGGCCGGGAGGGGGAAGGAGGAGTGGGGGGGGTAGGGGGAAGAGGGAGGGACAGGGGAGGGGGAGTGGGGGGCCACGGGGCCGAGGGGTGGGGGGGAGAAGGAAGGGGGAGGTAGAGAAAGGGGAAGGGGGTGGGGGGCCGCGGGCCCCGGCGGGGGGAAGGAGGGGAGGGGGATAGAGAAAGGAGAGGGGGGGAGAGGGAAGGGGGCGTAGAGAAAGGGGAAAGGGGGTGGGGGGCCGCGGGCCCCAGGGGGGGGGAAGGAGGGGAGGGCTAGGGGGGAGAGGGGGGGGGGGGGTAGGGGGGGGGGGGGGTGTGGGGGGTGGGGGAGGGGAGAAAGGGAGGGGAGAAAGGAGAAGTATAGAAGAAGAAAAATAGAGAAGAAAACTATAGAAGAGGAAGAGAGAAAGAGCGGCAGCCACCTCCCGCGCCGAGCGCCGAGGGGCAAATGGCTCGCGTGGGCTCTCCCCGGGGATTAAATCCCCTCGGCCCCGCCCCGCGCAGGCGCTCCGGGGCCCCGCCCCGCGCAGGCGCTCTGGGGCCCCGCGCACCTGTGCAGGTCCCGCCCGTCACAGCTGGGCCGGCCCCGCCCCCGGGCCCCGCCCCCCGGGCCCCGCCCCGCCCGCGCCGCTCAAATGCGCCGGCGCCGCAGCCGCCTCGCTCTCTCTGCGCATGCTCCTCTCTGGCTGCGGTGACACCGGCGCTTGGAGTTCTGTACGGAGCCGCAAACCGGGGCTGCTCCCGGTGCTGCGCGGAGCCCGAGGCGCTGAGGTAGGACCGGGGGCAGGGGCCGGCTCCTGCCGGGGCCCGCCGGGGCTCCCGAGCGGTGCCGCCTCTCCCCTGGCCGGCAGGGCACGTCCGTACCGGCAGAACCGCGGCGGGATCGGAGCCGCTCCGGGACGGTCCCTGGGGCGGGGCCCGGCGCTGCCGCTCCTGCTCCGGCCGCAGCCGGCGTGGGACTCCGGGCACGGTGCTGCTGCGGCCGCAGGCAACCGGGGCTCTGCCGGTACCCGCGGACGGGAGAACGGTATGGTATGTCCTCGTGCAGACGCCGGGTCGCGGCTGGAGCACGGGGGGTGCCGCACCGGGGCTGGGAGGAGCCGCTCCGCTGGGGCCCCGGGGCATCGTTCTGCTCCGGCTGCTTCTCCAACTCCTGCCAGGTGAGTGCTCCCCCTCCCTCCCTCCCCCGTGCTTTGCAACTCACACCCTGCCACGGCAAAACCTCGTTTATTAAAACTTACTTGAGACGTTTTTCCTCTTCATTTCCAGATCACAGGATATGCTGAGGTTGAGAGGGATCCAACCTAAAATCTGACTCTCAGGTAAATGGACCATTTGAGAATTAACTCACAACCCCGGCATTGCCAGGGCTCTGCTCCAGCCACCTGAGCCAATCTCTGAGTCACGGGGGTGGATCTCCCTATGAGGGGAATCCTTGGCAGCACCAAGGGAATTCTAGCACCTTCTTTTCTGCTAAAGCTGCTTTACACACCAGCCCCTGCAAGGGCTCTGGGGCAGGACTGGCGGGCACCTAACAGGACAGCACAGAACTCTTCCGATAACGCTCACTTCCTGCCCTTTCCAGCACTGACCCAACAGCCACAGGAGCGCTCACGCAATGTCCCTTGGCAGGCAGAAATGAGCAGGACGAGCCCCGTGGCTTCCCTTTGCTGCAGGGCCAAAGCTCTGCAGAGAGGGCAGGGCTGGTCCCACCTGCTGAGGGGCGTTTCCTGCAGGTGAGTGTTGCCAGGCCAAAACGTTGGTGGCTGCTGAGGCCGGGGCTGCTGTTCTGGCCCAGAGCTCACAGAGGCCTCGGTGCCCCTCGTGCTGCCATCAGTGTTCCTTGGTGTTCCCTCTGTGTGTCTCGGGTGGCTGCAAACGCAGGGAGGAGGGAGGCCCGCAGCCCCAGCAAGGCAAGCAGCACCTCTTTCTTGTCCTTGGGACCTGCAGGGGAGGAGCTGTTGCCCGCAGCGCCCTGCCCGTGGCACTCAGGGTGCCAGGCACACGTCCCGGGGATGGGCACTGGGGGCTCAGACGGGGCTGGCACAGACAGGGCTGAAGGGCTGCCCGCAGCTCCTCGGCCAGGGGCTGCTCTCAACAGGCACCTGGAGACCTTTCAGCCCGGACAGAGGCTCCCAAACCGCCCAGAAGCTCCCCCAGGAACAGCTGCCATTGCCTGGGAATGGTGGCAGCCGGGGTCAGACAGCAGTTCCCGGTGCCGACCCTCCAGAGCTCCTGCACAGCTGCCAGGTATGTCCTGGCACCCCAAATCCCCTCCCTTCCAGCCTGAGGACATCATCCAGCAGCAGCAGTATTATCCAAGGCCATCTTCCCTCACAGAAATGAAATCCTGAGCGACAGCCCTGGGAGACGCCTGAAAATCAAAGGTTTGAGTGGGATGGAGTTTTGTTTGGATGAAGTCTGGAGTTCTTCACGGAGCCGGCTGGAAGTGCAGAAGTGAGGGGAAGCCTTTGCAGGTGGGTCCCACTGGAGGTGTGCTGAAGGCAGGGATGTGCCTCTCTTTCCTGAGGGAAGAAAGAACTTGCAGAGGTCACTGCTGAGGCTCTGAAAGGAGTGAGGTGCTGCAGGGAGAGATGTCCTCCGTGGGCACAGGGGCTGCCTCAGCACGGGCGGGAGCGCATCCGGCCACCGCCTTCTCCTGCTTTAAAATATCCACGGGAGCCGAGCTCGGGGGGGTGGATCTGCTGAATTCCAGGCAGCTCTGCCAAGTGACCCCCAGGGGATGAGGGTTATAATCAGCCAATTCTGTGCAATAGAAACCTATCCTGTCCCGAGCCCCCTGCGCTTCCTGGAAGCTCTGCCGGCTCCTGGCACAGCTGGCATTCCAGCAGCAGCTCTGCACGGGAATATCCACGCTCCATGAGGCACGGTGTGGTTATTGCAGTGGGAATGGAGCAGGGATTCAGGGCTGTGGGTATAATTCTTCTAAACTGGCAAAGGTGAGAGTGAACCCCGAATCCGGGCACCGCACAAACAAACTTTGTGCTTGCCCTGTCAGCTCCAGCCCCGGGCTGGGAAGTCTGGGGAGTCAAAACTCAGGGAATTACACAAATCACAGCAACTGGCATCACCCAGAGGACAATCCAAGGCCCAGGAAATTGCTCTGCAACCGCTCTGGGGGGAAAACACCCTGTGTCTGCCAGGAGCTCTGACTCTGTCTCTCCTACCAGCTCCTGAGCAGTGTCAGGCCCACCATGAGGGCTTTAAAGCCCAAATAAACCCCAAATCCATAGAGCAAATAATCCAAATAAAAACGCATTGTTGTCATCTAGAGCTCAAAACTCTGTAAGAATTCTATGACAACAACGGTAATGATGGGATTTCCCAGCAATCTCATTAATGCTCCTTTTATGTATTTTTAAATCCCTCATTTGGCAGCCTTAAAACTTATTCTGGAATTTAGAGGTCAGGCAGGGTTGGCTTTGGATTGCCCTTCACCTCTGGTGCCACTTGGTGCAAACACAAACTTGGCCAAGGTGGTTAGGAGGTGTGACCTCAGCTTTTCGCTCAAAAACATCTGTCCTTGTTCCCTGGAGGTGAAGATTTTGCTCCAAACCTGCCCTCCTCACCTCCATTTGCCCTCCAAGTGTCCGTTCTGTTCTCCACAGGTGCCCTGGTTGACAGCAGGGAGGTCCTTTTGCCCACGTTGCCTTTCTCCTGCCCCTCTCCAGCCCGAGGCCACTCCTTTGCTCGCTCTTTCCAGCCTCGTCCCGCACGGAGCCTCTTCTCCCTTCCTGCCAAGGAAGGAGGACACAGTGAGTCCCGAGTGCTGACCCTCACCGCTGCCCCTGGAGAGCCCAGCCTGTGGTCCCCAGGGGCCTCGGATTTCCCAGGGCAACTGTCTGCTGGGCTCCCTTCCATTACC